>CM054060.1:360017676-360362396 GCA_028641055.1 Alopecurus myosuroides | reverse complement strand
TCTATCTCCTATGATGAGGAGGGAATAGTTCTACCCTAGGGATGAGGGCTCTACCAGTAGGTATGTGTTTCATC
This sequence comes from Alopecurus myosuroides, assembly GCA_028641055.1. Taxonomy (NCBI): domain Eukaryota; kingdom Viridiplantae; phylum Streptophyta; class Magnoliopsida; order Poales; family Poaceae; genus Alopecurus; species Alopecurus myosuroides. The sequence continues at coordinate 360,362,322 of CM054060.1, read as the reverse complement.
TCTCTCTCCCATGGTGTGATATTTATGTGATCATGAGCTTTGTAATCTAGTTGAGTAAGTATATGTTACTCTTCACCTGTTATGCTACTCAAGTGGTTTTGTTATGAGAACTCTGTAGACACTTTGATCACGGTGTAAAGGTGATAGTGTGTGCACCGTGTGGTTTAGCATGATATTTATATTTTGTATTGGATGAACCTATGAAATTGTGGCGTATGTTTAGTACTAATTTGGGGCGCTCATACTGACAGCGTGGGGTGCCCTAGAGAGAAAATACAGACTTGAGGAGTGATGTTACAGCCCTACGCATGGATTGGTGTTTGTTATCCGACCGGAGATTGGTTTGGAGTAGCGTAGTGAAGAGAGATATTTATGCATACAATTATGTTATTATTGTTCAGAGTGTCCACTATTGAAAGTATGATCCCTAGGCCTTGGTTCTAAGCATTGAAACACCGTTTACAATCAGTTCCGCTACATGTTTGCTTTCTGCCATTTTTTATTTCAGATTTCTATTATCACTTATAACCATTCATATTACTTGTATGTCGCTCTCTCTTCGCCGAACTAGTGCACCTATACAACTGACCAATTGTATTAGGTGTGTTGGGGACACAAGAGACTTCTTGTATCGTAATTGTAGGGTTGCTTGAGAGGGATATCTTTGACCTCTTCCTCCGTGAATTTGATAAACCTTGGGTGATCCACTTAAGGGAAACTTGTTGTTGTTCTACAAACCTCTGCACTTGGAGGCCCAACACTGTCTACAAGAATAAAAACGTGCGTAGACATCAAGCTATTTTCTGGTGCCGTTGCCGGGGAGGTAAGGTAAAAGGTACTCACATCCTCGGGTGTGAGTGCTCGAAGTTATTTCCTTTAGATTCTGCAATTATATCTTTTTGTTTCTTGTTTTTATTTTCACTAGTTAGGTTTAATGGAAAACAAAAAAATAGGAGAGAGCTTTATTTGCATGCTAGTAGCAATGTTATTAGCATTAGTTCTTTGGATACCATTATTTCTAATGCTATGGAAAAGTCTAAGCTTGGGGAATCTAGTTTTTATAATCTTTTTAATTCCCCGGCTTTAGATGAGAAAATTTGCTCTCATGACACTTTATCTCCCATATGTGATAAATCTAATGATGCTTGTGATATTTTAAATCCTCATGCTGAAAGTATTCCTTTTAAAATACCTATGAAAATTGTTGAACGTGTCACGAATAACTGCTATTTTGGAGATGGAACTGTCCATCCTAGGGATCAATTACTCTTTATACATGAATTATGCGGATTGTTCAAGTGTGCAGGTATTTCAGTGGACCAAGTTAAGAGGAGGCTATTCTATTTGTCACTTAGGGACAAATCAAGGGAGTGGTATGAGCTACTAGATGATCCTCATCATTTGGAGTGGAAGGAGCTTGAATCTCTATTTTATTCTAAATTTTATTCTTCTCATGAACTGTATTTAGATAGGAATTACATTTATATTTTTTGGCCTCTTGATGGAGAAAGCATTGCTCAAGCTTGGGGAATACTGAAAACATTAATACTCAAATGTCCTAACCATGATCTTCCTAATGAAATAGTTGTTACTAATCTTCATGCAAGACTTTCACGACATTATAGGGACTATCTAAATGCATGTTTAGAGGGTTCTTTCTCAAGTAAGAAGGTTGAAGCTAAATGGGATCTTATTGAAACAATTCAAACCAATAATGAAGATTGGAATAACGACAAAGGTAAAGGATCAGGTATAAACTATGAGTATGATTGCATTAAGTCTTTCGCTAAAACTACTGATTTTCAGGAGCTTAGTGCTAAATATGGTCTTGATCCTCAAATGATTGTTGGTTGGTATAGATCCTTTGCTTCTTATATTACTATTCCTAAAGCAAATGGGGACATCTATCATGAACCTTTTAAAGACACTTGCATGACAAATGAAATTGTTATTAATGATTGCACTAAACATGCTCAAACTTCTGAAAGTACTATTTCTTATAAGCATGTTAATTTTTGTGGAGCACTTTGACCTTGTGAAAAGAATCAAATCGAAGAAGAATATTGTATCCATCATAGGAATGAAAACACTAGAAAGTGGGACGGGGCTTTAGATGATCTTGGTAAAAACGTGTGTGCCCTCTATCCTTTTGTTTGTGGACTTTGCTGTAAAGTGGATAATTTCAATTTTCAATGCTCATGCTGTAATAATAACCATTCGAATCCTATGAGTACATCAAGTTTTTATTGGGATGACATGATCACTCCTAATCAGCATGATGAACTTACATTATTTTTGGGGACTGAAGAGTTATCAAGAAAAACTTCTTTGGTAGATATGAGTGCTTTTCATATGAATAATGTCCTACATGGTTGTCATCTTTATTGCGTTAATAATTGTCACACAAATACTTACATACAAAATATTATAAAAGAATAGACTTTACCAAAATATGACAGGGCTAATATTTCTTTTCATCTTATCAATGAAGAGGAGGAATACTCCAAGGTTTTTTCTGTTGTTTCTGACAATAAACCAGGGTATGTGGACAGCTTCCTTTCAAGCCTCTCCCTCCTATAGAGAGGAAGAAGAACAAGAAGAAGAGTAAAAGGAGAGAGGTAACGGTATCTCCCCCTAAGCATGTTTCTCCTATTATAGTTTTTGATAAGTCTGAACTCGATGATTTTCCTACGCCTGTTATTTATGAAGGCGATCATGACTGGGAGAAACACATTACTTTTGATATTGAAAATCTCTTTGGTACCAATTTTGAAAATGATGATAATTATTGTACTATTAGTACCATCCATGTTCCTTCCAATGATGATATAGAAAGCCCTGAGCTTGTGGATGATGTGTTTGAAAACCCTTTTGCTACTGATGATTATATGCTTGATACATCTCTTTCTATTAAAAATGATGATATGTTTACAAATGAATGCACTTTGGAAGATAACTATCCTATTGCCTATGATCATACTATGCCTCCAGTATTTGATAACTATTATAAAAGATGCTATAACATAGGCAATAATTATAATTATCCTTATGAAACTTGTCTTAGTTATGGAGGGATTACCCAAAACCATCTCCCTAATATACAACTTGTCTATCATGTTGGAGTTCTTTATGCCGATTACAATGATGAATATGATATTTTCAGTCCACCTAATATTCAGGAGAAAGTTAGCTATGATTATAATATGCCTCCTCTATTTGATGATTATGGTGATGAGAATTATAATGATAGCTATTTTGTTGATTTTCCTCCTACTTCTATTAATAAGAATGACTATGCTTATGTGGAGAGTATTAATTATTTTATGCATGTGGCTCATGATAAGAATGTTTCTTGTGATAGTTATATTGTTAATTTTATTCATGATGCTACTGAAAGTTATTATGAGAGAGGGAAACATAATTTTATGCATCTCAACAATATCAAGTTTCCCCTCTTTATGTTGAAATTTATGAAGTTGCACTTATTTTGTCTTCCTATGCTAGCCACTTTGTGCTTTATTTACTTGTTCTTCTACAAGATTTTTTTTCATAGTAAGTGGGTTAGACTTAAATTTGTTTCACATTTGCTTGTTGATGCTCTCTTTTGCTTCAATTCATATTTATTATGTGAGTATCTTCCCAAATTATCATGCCTAGCTAAAAGGCGTTAAAGAAAAGCACTTCTTGGGAGATAACCCATGGTTTTATTTTTTGCTTTGTTTTTCTCTGTTTTCTTTGAGTCAAGGGGTTGTATACTTCTGTAGAAACTCCTTTGTATCTTTATTTCATGTATTAGTTGTGTGATACGTCATGAAAGTATGCTTAATTTTTGATGTTCTATGTTTTCTATATAATTTATGTCATTTTTATCAATTTCCGGGACTAACCTATTGACAAGATGCCACACAACCAGTTCCCTGTTTTCTGCTGTTTTTAGTTTCAGAAAAGTTGTTCCGGAAATATTCTTGGAATTGGAAAATTTGAAGCCCAGAATTTTTAGAATTCCTGAAGGTTCCATGGAGTCCCGAAGAGGCCCGGAGGGGGCCACAGGAGGGCCACACCATAGGGCGGCAACCCCCTGGCCGCGTCATGGGGTGGTGTGGGCCCCTCGGGCATCCACCGCCATCGCCCTTTCGCCTATTTAATCCCCCGATACGTGAACCTTAAAAAAGATACCACTTTTTCCCGAGAAATACCCGAGGCGGCCGTCATCGTCAACCCGATGTCAGGAGGGTTCTGGAGCTCTCTTCGTCACCCCGTCGGGAGGGAAATTCATCACTGGAGGGGTCTACACCACCATGCCCGCCTCCGGAGTGATGTGTGAGTAGTTCATCGCTGGACTACGGGTCCATAGTAGTAGCTAGATGGTTTTCTTCTCCACTTTATGCCTCAGGTTTAGATCTTGTGAGCTGCCTCACATGATCGAGATCATCTTATTGTAATGCTACATGTTGTGTTTGCTGGGATCCGATGAATGTTGAATGCTATGTCTTTCGATTATCAATCTATCATGTTATCTTTATGCATATGTTATTTATGATCTTGCATGCTCTCCGTTATTAGTAGATGCTCTGGCCAAGTAGATGCTAGTGACTCCAAGAGGGAGTATTTATGCTCGATAGTGGGTTCATGCCTCCTTTGCATCTGTGCTCGAGTGAGAGAAACGTGACGGATGGAGGATGTGTTGTTGCCATTAGGGAGAAAGCAACGATAGTTACTTCGTTTACATTACACACTTTTCTTACTGCGATTATATGTTGCTTGCAACTTAATACCCAATGTTTGTTCGGATGATATTCGAAGGGTGGATTATAGGTAACAGATGTAGTTGGATGACGGTCTATGCATTTTGTTGTAATGCCCTCATGAATCACATAGTAATCTTTATGTCTTGCATATGCACTACGGTGCATCCTTCATTTCTATCAATTGCACAGCTGTAATTCGTTCACCAGCCAGTTATTTATTTTCTATGGAGAGACACCACTAGTGAACTGTGGACCCCGGTCCATTTTCTCATACTGATAATAACCCCACTGCAATTACTGTTTTCACACTACTGCTACTGCTTTCATATTGTTCTCATAATGTTTTCCACACCATACGTTTAACCTCTTTGTGTTCAGCAAAACCGGTGAGATTGATAACCTCACTGCTTCGTTGAGGCAAAGTGATTTGATTGTGTTGTGTAGGTTCCACGTTGCCGCTGAACAGGTAGTGTGCCCTACCATCTCAACTGCATCAACCTTCTGAAGTTACTCCTTCCTCCTACTGGTCGATTAAACCTTAGTTTCTTTCTGAGGGAAAACTGCTGCTTTACTCATCATACCTTCCTCTTGGGGTCTCCCAACGAGTGCAAGATCTGCACCATCAAGCTACTTTTCTGGCGCCGTTGCCGGGAGGAAGAGAATTTCTTTACTTTGTTATTGTTTTGCTTAGTTTATTTTATTTTACATTATATTGTTTCCTTCTCTTTATCAAAAAACACAAAAAAATTAGTTCTTATTCTAGTTGTTATTTTATTACCTTATTGTTTTTCTTCATCATGTTGCTCCCTAAGTTTACCCTAAAAGATCTTCCAGTTGGTAGTGGTTCTATACTTGGAAAGGACAACATTAAAGATTTCTTTAATCATATTAGTAAGCATAAAAAATTTGAGGAAAAATCCATAGTAGAACTTGCTCCAGATTATGAAACTGCTGCAACTTCTTTAATTCACATGTTAGAAGCCAGGTTTGTTAATCTTCATCCCATACTGCAACATATGTTCCTCAACTTGAATAATATTGAAGATATTGAAAAAAATAAATTTTATCTTAGAAACCATGCTTAAAGAATTTGGAGATGCTGCTATAGAAGCTAGAAAGTTATCGATCATTTCAATATGTTAGGCTCATGTGTAGATGTTGTTGGTGCTCTCAAAAAAGATGAACCTAAAAATGAAAAGGAGGAAAAAATACCAATCCTCTTTAAATTGGTAGCATTGCATGAAGCCAAAGAAAAGAATTTTGATTGGATTGTTCCTGAGAATTTATTTGATAAGAATACTAAACCTAAAAGTTCTAAGAGAGGAACATCTGAAACACATTTAGATAAAACACAATGCATTATTGAGGAATTGTCTTATCTTGTTTTGAATGCTTCTTCACTTGAAAACACGTGAATCTACTTTTCTGGGCCTAGCTAAAAGGCGTTAAAGAAAAGCACTTCTTGGGAGATAACCCATGGTTTTATTTTTGCTTTCTTTTTTCTCTATTTTCTTTGAGTGAAGGGGTTGTATACTTCTATATCAACTACTTTGTATCTTTATTTTCATGTATTAGTTGCGCGAAGTAAAGTTTCTAACGAAAGTTGGAGTCGGTTTTGGATTTCTGTGAAGGAAACAGATTTTTGATGTCCGCCGTAAAATATCGTATAAAATACAGAAAGATCGGACCTGAAACTTTTTGTGCTTTTTCCTCAGCTAATTCCAGAACTTTTTTTCTTTACGGACTGTTCTGGTTTTGGCAGATTCTGCCATTTGTCTTGCATTTGCTCTTTTACGATGTCGAGTGGATTTCATTGCTTTACGAAACATTAGTGGTTGTAGCTAATGTTTAAAAGTATCAGTAGCACTTGTGTCCATACAGAACCCATGAATTTCTTATTGTTTCACTAACCCTCTAATGCGAATTACTCTTTGAGTGTGGTGTGAAGGAAGTTTCCAAGGGTCAAGAAAAGAGGGTGATATAATGTGATCAAGAAGATAGCAAGGTCAAAGCTTGGGGATGCCCCCGTGGTTCAACCCAGAAAATTCTAAGAATACTCAAGCATCTAATCTTGGTGATGCCCAAGGCATCCCCTTCTTCATCACAATTTATCAGGTCACTTCTAGTGAAACTATATTTTTATTCGGTTACATCATATGAAATTTGCTTGGAGCGTCTGTTTGTTTTCCTTTTTTTTTTCCTGTGTCTTCTTTTGCTTTCCGTGCTGCAATAAACATCATTGGAACCTAGCATCCTTGTTTGGGATAGAGACACATTCCGCTTTTTCACTTGAATACTCGTTATGCTCGTATTCTTAGTTTTTCTTCTAGTTACTGCAATCCTTTTAGCTCATGTTTTATATTCATGCATCTCTTATTTAGAGATGTTTGTTTTAGTAGAGTTATGTGAGTAATCTCTTGTTTACTTGCTGTATCATTTATAGAGTTTTTGTTAAAACATATTTTGTATGATGCTTGTTTGGAAAATAAATTGCTGCATGTGGTAAAAATTATAACAATGCAAATAGAAGCTTGTATAGACTGTGGCTAGACTTTTTAATTTCATGCTAGATTTTATTCTAATTCTAAAACCTAGTGTTATTTTTGTAGCATGATTTGCCTCAAATAGCTGAGAGTGTTTAATGTGCCATTGAAAGAATCATTAGTTGTTCTTGTCATATTGTAGCATAGATTTATGGTGTTCTCCTTTGAATGTTTTATTTGGTTGACTTGGCATATGCTTACACCATGTTTATGAATACAAACCAGTCACTTATAGCCTCTATGATCATTTCGTTTTTGAACGTGTAGTACCACTTATGCTTTGATTAATGATGTTTTTTCCGATATTCCGTATTATGGCCATTATTGCTCTCTTGATTTGCCGCTCAAAGTCTTTTGCTAGCCTCCACATGTACTAAGTATGAGCTCTACTCGTGCATCTAAGTCCCAAAACCAATGTATGCCAAATGTGTCCAGCATACCTACCTACATGTGGTATTTAAACGCCACTCCAAAGGAAATTGCTCATGTGTTACCTTTAAAACTTTCAAAATTACTCATGTTTTGCGCTCCTGTTTTAGCTCACGAGGACGTAAATAGAGAATCTTTATCTCACTTGTTGATTGGACTTTATCACCCTCGACTACTGGCTTCATCCGCTTATCCAATTGATAGAAGAGCTGGAAGCGGGGTGCCCAGCCCCAAATTCATAAAAACAAATTCTCTTCACTCTTTTTCCCCTAATTTATCAGTCAAAGCATAATTGTGTAAACAAAATAGAAAGAGGGATAACCTTCTACCCAGTTGTGTCCTTCTATGGGAGCCGCTCTTGTGAAGTCTTGTTGGCTTGTGACATACTGTATTTTCTGTTTACCATTCGTTGACATAAGCATACACACCTCTCTAAAAATAGACACTTCTCCATGGTACGTGATTGTTGGCAGGCACCCGAGGATTCGGTTAGCCATGGTTTGTGTAAGAAAGGTTGGGAGGAGTGTCAAACATTTTATACCTCTGTTTACTAAAATAAAAGCTCTAGCACATGAGTGATCCATGATTCCCTCTACGAAGGGCCTTTTTTTACTTTTATGTTGAGTCTCCATCTTCTAAATTTATGCACAGTTGAGACATCATAGTTGACATTCTGAGTTTAATGTGCATTTGTCCCAGAAACATTATTAATTGATTCATGATGTGTTATTATTTGTTTTAAAATTATTTGTTCTAGTCTTCCTCTTAAACTTTGAAGGTGTCCTGGCATTAATGTTTTGCCCCACTTTTAAGGACAAGCGAAATATCATTTTGCTACGTTTTCTCTATGCTTGAAACAAACGTATAACTTTCAAGTGCATTATTATTCATGATCTTTTATTTATGTTACTTTTCAAGATGCAAGGTGGTTGCTATGTTTCATTGTTAAAATTATATCTATCATGCTTGTGTTTAAAGTTCTATGATCTCAGCTATACTTATGATTTTACAATTTAGATGATCAAGTTTATGTTGGTAGCATGTCACCTCCGAAATTATTTGTTTTCATCATTTACCTACTCGAGGAGGAGTAGGAACTAAGCTTGTGGATGTTGATATGTCATAAACGTATCTATAATTTCTTATGTCCCATGTTGTTTTCATGTCATATGCTACATGTTTCCCTTACACTTTATGCATTTTTTATCGATTTTCTGGGATTAACATATTGACAAGATGCCACAGAACTAGTACATGTTTTCTGCTTTTTTAGTTCCAAAAAAGTTGTTCTGGAAATATTCTCGGAATTGGACGATTCAAAAGCCAAAAGTCTTAGAATTTCCGGAGGGTCAAGGAAGTCCAAATATTCCAGATAGTCCATCTAGGCTGGAGACGATGTTGCATTCTCCTGCACCTTCCACTAGCGCAGAGTCAGCTGGCTATGGCTCCCCTGCCAAAACCCTGATGAACAACGTTGATGCTGTACAAGCAATTGCGCAAGACGATATTTTTCTCGAAACAATCCAGTTTTTCTACCTCCGTGCTCTCATCGTTTTCTATTATTTTGACCAAATATTTTATTGTTGTTTGGCAGCAGCCACCATATTTGTAGGAGGATAGACTTGGGTCGATGTCACCAGCGGTGTCGATGTCACTAGCAGCGCCGCTACTCATGAAGCAACGCTACAAGAGGGAACTAAGAGAGATATTAGTCAACCAAAAGTCAATAAGCTAAATGTATCAACTGAATATGATGCAATATATGATAAGTCTATTCTTCATATGCGCAAACCAAAGCATTTGAAGAAGAACGAGCAGTGAGTACATCTTTAATAATTCTTTTTATTTCTGTAAATGAGCTACGATGTTGAAATATGGTCTTTTTTGTGGCTAAAGTACTTTATTTTTGTGTCAAAAGGGTGTCTGTTTTGTTGTAGTTGAATCATCAAGTGGAAACCATGTACTATATTTCACTTCTTTTGCCCGTGTTGTGATATGCAAATTTTCTTGTTGTAACATTTAGTTTATTCACTTGTTGAAATGGGACATTAGCGATAGTCATTGATAGAGACTCCATTTATTACCCCCATGTTTCATATATTGTTTTTCTTTGTTGAAATAGATGGATTTTTCTGTTGCATCAGTATCTTTACTATTATGGTTGCTGTGGCGGTGGTGTCACACTTCAACGAAATTACAGAAGGAATGCCACCGCACAACTAACTATCCCACTTTTAGGTAATTACAAAGAATATGCCATCGTCGTAAATTGTCTCCCATCTCTAATCTCCGTGGAAAAAAACTTTTCACACAATCACAAAAATCTCCTGATCTTTACTAGCAGTTCGTACATCGTCAAGAAAAGAGGGTGATATAATGTGATCAAGCAGATAGCAAGGTCAAAGCTTGGGGATGCCCCCGTGGTTCAATCCAGAAAATTCTAAGAATACTCAAGCATCTATGCTTGGTGATGCCCAAGGCATCCCCTTCTTCATCACAATTTATCAGGTCACTTCTAGTGAAACTATATTTTTATTCGGTCACATCATATGAAATTTGCTTGGAGCGTCTGTTTGTTTTTCTTTTTTTTCCCGTGTCTTCTTTTTCTTTCCCTGCTGCAATAAACATATTGGAACCTAGCATCCTTATTTGGGAGAGAGACACGCTCCGCTTTTTCACTTGAATACTCGTTATGCTCGTATTCTTAGTTTTTCTTCTAGTTACTGCAATCCTTTTAGCTCATGTTTTATTTTCATGCATCTCTTATTTAGATATGTTTGTTTTAGTAGAGTTATGTGAGTAATATCTTGTTTACTTGCTGTATCATTTAGAGAGTTTTTGTTAAAACATATTTTGTATGATGCTTGTTTGGAAAATAAATTGCTGCATGTGGTAAAAATTATAAGAATGCAAATAGAAGCTTGTATAGACTGTGGCTAGACTTTTTCATGTCATGCTAGATTTTATTCTAATTCTAAAACCTAGTGTTATTTTTGTAGCATGATTTGCCTCAAATAGCTGAGAGTGTTTAATGTGCCATTGAAAGAATCATTAGTTGTTCTTGTCATATTGCAGCATAGATTTCTGGTGTTCTCCTTTGAATGTTTTATTTGGTTGACTTGGCGTATGCTTACACCATGTTTATGAATACAAACCAGTCACTTATAGCCTCTATGATCATTTCGTTTTTGAACGTGTAGTACCACTTATGCTTTGATTAATGATGTTTTTTCCGCTATGCATGATTATGGCCATTATTGCTCTCTTGATTTGCCGCTCAAAGTCTTTTGCTAGCCTCCACATGTACTGAGTATGAGCTCTACTCGTGCATCTAACTCCCCAAAACCAAAGTATGCCAAATGTGTCCACCATACCTACCTACATGTGGTATTTAACCACCACTCCAAAGTAAATTGCTCATGTGTTACCTTTAAAACTTTCAAAATTACTCATGTTTTGCGCTCCTGTTTTAGCTCATGAGGACGTAAATAGAGAATCTTTATCTCACTTGTTGATTGGACTTTATCACCCTCGACTACTGGCTTCATCCGCTTATCCAATTGATAGAAGAGCTGGAAGCCGGGTGCCCAGCCCCAAATTCATAAAAACAAATTCTCTTCACTCTTTTTCCCCTAATTTATCAGTAAAAGCATAATTGTGTAAACAAAATAGAAAGAGGGATAACCTTCTACCCAGTTGTGTCCTTCTATGGGAGCCTCTCTTGTGAAGTCTAGTTGGCTTGTGACATACTGTATTTTCTGTTTACCATTCGTTGACATAAGCATACACACCTCTCTAAAAATAGACACTTCTCCATGGTACGTGATTGTTGGCAGGCACCCGAGGATTCGGTTAGCCATGGTTTGTGTAAGAAAGGTTGGGAGGAGTGTTGATGGAGGGATGATAACCCGGTAGGCTAACGCCAAGGTGTAACCCGGCCCAAAGGGAACCGCGCAAGACCCGACTCAAGGAAGAGGAGTTTCTAGAAGGCCCAAGAAGTAGTGTAGGCCTTGTAACTCGGCTTTTGGGGTTACTATTACGAAACTTAGGGTTTGTATGCGGTGACTGGGTAGGACTCCGAGTATGCCTTGGATAGGAAGTCAGGGGCCCGAGTAAGATATAAGCCGACCCCTAGGGCTAGGAAAAGAGAGCCTCACCAGATATTCGAGTATCCTTTGTAATACGAGAGTTGATATTGTAACTCTAGATTGGAGACTCGGCGACTTGATTGCCAGAGCTAGCAGATCGATTGATATGATTATTTCCCCTGATCTAAACCCTCTCCCAAACACCAGAGTCGAATTGCCCTAAGATAAGTTACCCCCGGTAACGTCTGCCGTGATTATCCCACGACAGTTGGCGCCCACCGTGGGGCCTGCGTCCAAAGGTGTTTACATCACGGGAGAAGCTCGGTAAAGCATGAAGAACCTCGTCATCGGCGAGATCTACACCAACCTCGAGGGAGAGAAGATGGTGGACGACTTTGGCTAGGGACTAGAGTCGGATCTGCTGGAAACCGGATCTATCGTCACAATCGGCCGGGTCAACGTCTTCGTCGGCATGGTACGAACGTCCGGTTCTATTCCTGATGACATTGAGTATGATTCTGTGTGAGGAGAGGCGACCTGCGTTCAATCGGATGGAGAAGAATCGGTCGGGACAATCGATCCGGTAGAAGAGCCCACCACGAAGAGGGAACAGCCGGAGGAGCCGGCATGGACCCCACGTGGCCGGGTCATGAGAGAAGATGATACCGAGTCTATCCTGCACCTGTTGGAGGACCGGTACGAAGAGGATAGTTGTGATGAGGAAGAATACGAGTCTTCACCAGGCATCGCGCGCCAGGTCGCGGTCTACACGGCCCCTGCAACCAATCTCAATCAAGGGGACGTGACTACGGCCGCGGTCGGAGCGGCGCGAGCGCTGGCCCAGCAGCAAAATCCGGTTGATGGAAACCCGGTTATAGCCCGGGTTGACGGAGAGTCGACTTCAGTCACCAGCCGTACAGCAGAAAGCGAGATGCGGAGAAATATGTTCGGGTTTATGGCGAACAGAACGCCAGGTGCGCGTCCTTCAAACCCACCAAATCCGGCTCTGTTCAACAACAACCTGATCTTGGATCCCACGGTGTTAGCCACGGTGATAACCCCGGAAAACGCAGCGGCACGTGCTGCAGATCTGGATGTGGCCCGCCGTGCATTGGATCAACAGAGGAGAGATGTGGAAGCCGAGAGGCAAGGGATAGCCGCGCGCCAGCGCGAGTTGGAAGCACTGGAGAACCGGCTCCAAATTCAGTAGACTAGGATGTACAATCAGAGACACCAAACCAGGTTACCGGCAACAGGGGGAACTATACACCCGACCGCGCTATTCATCACACCTCAGGATCAACCAATTCCGGCTGTGAACCAGGAAACCAGACATCAGCATGCGACTGTGGGAGGACAGCCGGCAAACGTACAAGCCGGGTTACCCACGTTGCAGACAGGGATTGCTGTTGGCAACACAGTACCGCCACCACCACCACCATCACGATTTCATACGCCCCCAGGTCACTTAAACAATCCCATGGATAATGTATATGCAGCAACATTGGCACCGGATCGAATCCCCGTAAGAGAGTCACCCCACGCAGAGGATACCCGGCGGGCGATAGACCTGTTGCGCACAGCAGTGGCTCAGCAGGCCAATTACCCGAATAACAGGAGTGGAATGCACGGAACACCATATGTTAGCCGGCATAATGGAAATACCGGCAATATTCAGACAAGTTCGGCACGACGGAGGGCAGAGCAGCAGCAAATGCCGCCTCCTCCCCGTAGACCGGCAACACCCGCAGCATCGGCAGCACAAGCTATTGTGGATAGTTCTCGAGCCAGGCGCGCAGCAGCCGGATCGGTGGTACGAGGGCCGGTAGCGATTGCACCCCCCGCCGTACCCGCAGCCGGATCTCATGTTTCCCGGGTGAGGCCAGTACAGGCAAATTTAGCCGGGCCTAAGTGTTTGTCGGACACCATCAGAGCTGAGCCTTGCCCGGATAAGTTCAAAGAACCGGGTAAAGTGGTTAATTATGAGCCAACCATGGATCCAGAAACCTGGTTGAGCAGTTATGAGATGGCCATGTCGATTCGCAATGCGTCTGAGAATCTTCAAGCCAAGTTTATGTACCTGATGATGTCAGAGGGAGCAACAAAGTTGTGGTTCAATAATCTACCCGAAAAATTCGTCAATTCATGGAGTGAGCTGAAAAACGCCTTTATCAAGCACTTTCATGGAACATACAGGAAGTTGTTTACGATCGATGATTTAGAGCGATGTGTTCAGAAGAAGGGAGAATTGGCGCGCAGTTGGGTGCGCCGGGTTATGGAAATACTCCACTCGTCTACGGATATCCAGCCAAAGGACGCATTACAAGCTATGGCAAAGACATGCAAGTATATACCCTTAGTGCAAAAGCTAACGCGCATGAAATCTAGTCGGAATGCTTCAGAGGTTACGATGGGAGAGTTGATGGACGCGTGCAATAAGCACGTCGCCACAGATACCAGAGAGGAGGATGTTGATGATAAGAAAGCAAAAGCCAACGCAAGCAACAGTGGAAGACCCGGCAATGGAACAGCGCCGGGTAACAGTGGAGGAAATAATGGAAACAACCAGAACAAGCACCCGTATGAGGGAAGTTCCGAGTTTGTCGCCAATACAGAAGGCGGGTTTGCAAGACCTAGAGCAGAGGGAAATTTCAACGGAGGAAACTTTAATGGGGGAAACTACCACGGACCACCAAGGCCGGCTAATCACATAGAGGCCTTCAGGATGCCCTGTCCGCGTCATAGCAGGAACGGTAGGCCGGCTAATCATTCATTGGAGCAGTGCGTAGATTTACAGAGGTGGAAGAACGAAGAAATACAGAAGGCAATGTGAGGCGCAGGCCGGGGAGCAGGACCGGGTCCGGGTGGAAACCCGGGCAATGGCCCACCCCCGGCTGGCAACGCAGGAGGCGGTAATCCGGGTAACAACCAAGGAGACGCTCGAGGTTTCCAAGCCAACCCCAAACAGCTAGGGCAGTACCATGTCCATACTACGGGGACTTCCAAATGAGACAGAAAGATACTTAAAAAGGCAGTAAATTCGGTTTCTTCAGCTGTCCCGAGGTACTTGAGATGGTCAGATCAAGAGGTAACATGGAGCAGAAGGGATCACCCGGAAAGAATAGAGCATCCGGGTGTGTTAGCTTTGGTGGTTGCACCACAGGTCAATGGTTACGAGCTGAAAAAGGTCCTGATGGATGGCGGAAGTAGCATCAATATTTTATAGTGGGAAACTTTCTTACGCATGGGGCTAAAGGAATCTCAGTTGCAGAAAAGTTCCACAGTTTTTCATGGGATTGTGCCGGGCCACTCGGCGTGCCCCGAGGGAAAGATAACACTGGAGGTTTCTTTTGGAGAATCAAAGGATAATTTCCGAGTGGAATGGCTCATGTTCGAAGTGGTAAAGTTGCGTAGCCCTTATCACGCGTTGTTTGGAAGGCCGGCCTACGCCCAATTCATGGCCAGGCCGTGTTACGTATACCTACAGCTAAAGATCCCGGGTCCCAATCAAACCATCACTATACATGGAAAGCGGGTTATAGCAGCTGAGTGTGACGAAGGAGACGCGGCAATGGCAGAACAGGCGTGCAGAAAGGAAGAGCTTAAGTATTACCGGTCTCAGGTAGACCCGGATGATAGGACAACATTGAAGAGGCCAAATACAGAGGATGAGAGAGCAAAATTTAAAGCAGCACAGGATACCAAGATGGTGGCTTTTGTCGAAGGTGATCCCTCCAAGCAATTTGCTATATGATCTAATCTAGACAGTAAGGAGGAAGAGGCACTCATTGAGTTTATTCGCGTAAATCAAGATGTTTTCGCTTGGACACCCAGCGATATGCCGGGCATCCCGACTGAGTTAGCTGAGCACAGTTTGCATGTTGATCCTAAGTCCCGGCCTGTGAAGCAGGGCCTGAGAAAAATGAACGAGGAAAGAAGGAAAGCTATAGGAGCAGAGATAGCCGGCTACCCGCAGCCGGCTTTATCATGGAAGTTTTTCACCCGGATTGGTTGGCAAATCCGATTCTAGTAATGAAAAAGAGTAACGAGTGGAGGATGTGTATTGATTACACGAGTCTCAACAAGCATTGCCCAAAGGATCCATTTGCTCTGCCAAGGATAGATCAGATCATAGATGCAGTGGCTGGAAGTGACCTATTATGTTTCCTGGATGCATATTCCGGGTATCATCAGATCAAGCTCAAGAAGGAAGATTGGGAGAAAACATCGTTCATAACCCCCTTTGGAGCTTTCTGTTACAAAACCATGACTTTTGGACTGAAGAACGCTGGTGCAACCTACCAGCAGTGCATTCAGAAGTGTTTTGAGGATCAGATTGGACGCAATGTTCACGCCTACATTGATGATGTGGTGATGAAAACAAGGAAGGCAGAAACGTTCATTGATGATTTAAAGGAAACCTTCAGGAATTTGAGAAGATATCAGATGAAACTTAACCCCACGAAGTTTGTATTTGGAGTTCCAGCAGGGAAATTACTCGGATTCATTGTTTCCGAGAGAGGAATTGAGGCAAACCCGGATAAGATCAAAGCTATTCAGAATCTGAAAAAGCCGGAAGGCCTGAAGCATGTTCAAAAACTCACAGGATGTGTAACAGCATTAAGCCGGTTTATATCCAGACTTGGAGAGAAAGCGATACCTTTATACCGGCTCTTGAGGAAAACCGACAAATTCGTTTGGGACCAAGAGGCGGATGAGGCGTTCGAGGCACTCAAAAAGCAATTATCTGAGGCACCGGTTCTAGCAGATCCGGGTCCTAAGGAGCCCATGTTGCTGTACATTGCGGCGGGGCCCCGGGCGGTTAGCGCAGTGGTCGTTGTTGAGCGCAAAGAGGTTGGAAAGGATCACCCGGTACAGAGGCCGGTTTATTATGTCAGCGAGGTACTATCGGAAGCGAAGCAGCGTTATCCATATTGGCAAAAGTTAGTTTTTGGGGTCTTCATAAAAGCTCTAGCACATGAGTGATCCATGCTTCCCTCTACGAAGGGCCTCTTTTTTACTTTTATGTTGAGTCTCCATCTTCTAACTTTATGCACAGTTGAGACATCATAGTTGACATTCTGAGTTTAATGTGCATTTGTCCCAGAAACATTATTAATTGATTCATGATGTGTTATTATTTGTTTTAAAATTATTTGTTCTAGTCTTCCTCTTGAACTTTGAAGGTGTCCTGGCATTATGTTTTGCCCCACTTTTAAGGACAAGCGAAATATCATTTTGCTACGTTTTCTCTATGCTTGAAACAAACGTATAACTTTCAAGTGCATTATTATTCATGATCTTTTATTTATGTTACTTTTCAAGATGCAAGGTGGTTGCTATGTTTCATTGTTAAAATTATATCTATCATGCTTGTGTTTAAAGTTCTATGATCTCAGCTATACTTATGCTTTTACAATTTAGATGATCAAGTTTATGTTGGTAGCATGTCACCTCCGAAATTATTTGTTTTTATCATTTACCTACTCGAGGAGGAGTAGGAACTAAGGTTGTGGATGTTGATATGTCATGAACGTATCCATAATTTCTGATGTCCCATGCTGTTTTCATGTCATATGCTACATGTTTCCCTTACACTTTATGCATTTTTTTATCGATTTTCCGGGATTAACCTATTGACAAGATGCCACAGAACTAGTACATGTTTTCTGCTTTTTTAGTTCCAGAAAAGTTGTTCTGGAAATATTCTCGGAATTGGACGATTCAAAAGCCAAAAGTCTTAGAATTTCCGGAGGGTCAAGGAAGTCCAAATATTCCAGATAGTCCATCTAGGCTGGAGACGATGTTGCATTCTCCTGCACCTTCCACTAGCGCAGAATCAGCTGGCTATGGCTCCCCTGCAAAAACCCTGATGAACACCGTTGATGCTATACAACCAATTGCGCAAGACGATATTTTTCTTGAAACAATCCAGTTTTTCTACCTCCGTGCTCTCATCGTTTTCTATTATTTTGACCAAATATTTTATTGTTGTTTGGTAGCAGCCACCATATTTGTAGGAGGAGAGACTTGGGTCGATGTCACCAGCGGTGTCGATGTCACTAGCGGCGCCGCCACTCATGAAGCAACCCTACAAGAGGGAACTAAGAGAGATATTAGTCAACCAAAAGTCAATAAGCTAAATGTATCAGCTGAAGATGATGCAATATATGATAAGTCTATTCTTCATATGCGCAAACCAAAGCATTTGAAGAAGAACGAGCAGTGAGTACATCTTTAATTATTCTTTTTATTTCTGTAAATGAGCTACGATATTGAAATATGGTCTTTTTGTGGCTAAAGTACTTTATTTTTGTGTCAAAAGGGTGTCTGTTTTGTTGTAGTTGAATCATCAAGTGGAAACCATGTACTATATTTCACTTCTTTTGCACGTGTTGTGATATGCAAATTTTCTTGTTGTAACATTTAGTTTATTCACTTGTTGAAATAGGAACATTAGCGATAGTCATTGATGTAGACTCCATTTATTACCCCCATGTTTCATATATTGTTTTTCTTTGTTGAAATAGATGGTTTTTTCTGTTGCATCAGTATCTTTACTATTAAGATTGATGTGGCGGTGGTGTCACACTTCAACGAAATTACAGAAGGAATGCCACCGCACAACTAACTATCCCACTTTTAGGTAATTACAAATAATATATCATCGCCATAAATTGTCTCCCATCTCTAACCTCCGTGGAAAAAAACTTTTCACACAATCACAAAAATCTCCTGATCTTTACTAGCAGTTCGTACGTCGTCAAGAAAAGAGGGTGATATAATGTGATCAAGAAGATAGCAAGGTCAAAGCTTGGGGATGCCCCCGTGGTTCAACCCAGAAAATTCTAAGAATACTCAAGCATCTAAGCTTGGTGATGCCCAAGGCATCCCCTTCTTCATCACAATTTCTCAAGTCACTTCTAGTGAAACTATATTTTTATTCGGTCACATCATATGAAATTTGCTTGGAGCGTCTGTTTGTTTTCCTTTTTTTTACCGTGTCTTCTTTTGCTTTCCCTGCTGCAATAAACATCATTGGAACCTAGCATCCTTGTTTGGGAGAGAGACACGCTCCGCTTTTTCACTTGAATACTCGTTATGCTCGTATTCTTAGTTTTTCTTCTAGTTACTGCAATCCTTTTAGCTCATGTTTTATTTTCATGCATCTCTTATTTAGAGATGTTTGTTTTAGTAGAGTTATGTGAGTAATCTCTTGTTTACTTGCTGTATCATTTAGAGAGTTTTTGTTAAAACATATTTTGTATGGTGCTTGTTTGGAAAATAAATTGCTGCATGTGGTAAAAATTATAACAATGCAAATAGAAGCTTGTATAGACTGTGGCTAGATTTTTTCATGTCATGCTAGATTTTATTCTAATTCGAAAACCTAGTGTTATTTTTGTAGCATGATTTGCCTCAAATAGCTGAGAGTGTTTAATGTGCCATTGAAAGAATCATTAGTTGTTCTTGTCATATTGCAGCATAGATTTCTGGTGTTCTCCTTTGAATGTTTTATTTGGTTGACTTGGCGTATGCTTACACCATGTTTATGAATACAAACCAGTCACTTATAGCCTCTATGATCATTTCGTTTTTGAACGTGTAGTACCACTTATGCTTTGATTAATGATGTTTTTTCCGCTATGCATGATTATGGCCATTATTGCTCTCTTGATTTGCCGCTCAAAGTCTTTTGCTAGCCTCCACATGTACTGAGTATGAGCTCTACTCGTGCATCTAACTCCCCAAAACCAAAGTATGCCAAATGTGTCCACCATACCTACCTACATGTGGTATTTAACCGCCACTCCAAAGTAAATTGCTCATGTGTTACCTTTAAAACTTTCAAAATTACTCATGTTTTGCGCTCCTGTTTTAGCTCATGAGGACGTAAATAGAGAATCTTTATCTCACTTGTTGATTGGACTTTATCACCCTCAACTACTGGCTTCATCCGCTTATCCAGTTGATAGAAGAGCTGGAAGCGGGGTGCCCAGCCCCAAATTCATAAAAACAAATTCTCTTCACTCTTTTTCCCCTAATTTATCAGTCAAAGCAGAATTGTGTAAACAAAATAGAAAGAGGGATAACCTTCTACCCAGTTGTGTCCTTCTATGGGAGCCACTCTTGTGAAGTCTAGTTGGCTTGTGACATACTGTATTTTCTGTTTACCATTCGTTGACATAAGCATACACACCTCTCTAAAAATAGACACTTCTCCATGGTACGTGATTGTTGGAAGGCACCCGAGGATTCGGTTAGCCATGGTCTGTGTAAGAAAGGTTGGGAAGAGTGTCAAACATTTTATACCTCTGTTTAATAAAATAAAAGCTCTAGCACATGAGTGATCCATGCTTCCCTCTATGAATGGCCTTTTTTTACTTTTATGTTGAGTCTCCATCTTCTAACTTTATGCACAGTTGAGATATCATAGTTGACATTCTGAGTTTAATGTGCATTTGTCCCAGAAACATTATTAATTGATTCATGATGTGTTATTATTTGTTTTAAAATTATTTGTTCTAGTCTTCCTCTTGAACTTTGAAGGTGTCCTGGCATTAATGTTTTGCCCCACTTTTAAGGACAAGCGAAATATCATTTTGCTACGTTTTCTCTATGCTTAAAACAAACGTATAACTTTCAAGTGCATTATTATTCATGATCTTTTATTTATGTTACTTTTCAAGATGCAAGGTGGTTGCTATGTTTCATTGTTAAAATTATATCTATCATGCTTGTGTTTAAAGTTCTATGACCTCCGAAATTATTTGTTTTTATCATTTACCTACTCGAGGAGGAGTAGGAACTAAGCTTGTGGATGTTGATATGTCATAAACGTATCCATAATTTCTGATGTCCCATGTTGTTTTCATGTCATATGCTACATGTTTCCCTTACACTTTATACATTTTTTATCGATTTTCTGGGATTAACCTATTGACAAGATGCCACAGAACCAGTACATGTTTTCTGCTTTTTAAGTTCCAGAAAAGTTGTTCTGGAAATATTCTCGGAATTGGACGATTCAAAAGCGAAAAGTCTTAGAATTTCCGGAGGGTCAAGGAAGTCCAAATATTCCAGATAGTCCATCTAGGCTGGAGACGATGTTGCATTCTCCTGCACCTTCCACTAGCGCAGAGTCAGCTGGCTATGGCTCCGCTGCCAAAACCCTGATGAACACCGTTGATACTGTACAACCAATTGCGCAAGACGATATTTTTCTCGAAACAATCCAGTTTTTCTACCTCCGTGCTCTCATCGTTTTCTATTATTTTGACCAAATATTTTATTGTTGTTTGGCAGCAGCCACCATATTTGTAGGAGGAGAGACTTGGGTCGATGTCACCAACGGTGTCGATGTCACTAGCGGCGCCGCCACTCATGAAGCAACGCTACAAGAGGGAACTAAGAGAGATATTAGTCAACCAAAAGTCAATAAGCTAAATGTATCAGCTGAAGATGATGCAATATATGATAAGTCTATTCTTCATATGCGCAAACCAAAGCATTTGCAGAAGAACGAGCAGTGAGTACATCTTTAATTATTCTTTTTATTTCTGTAAATGAGCTACGATGTTGAAATATGGTCTTTTTTGTGGCTAAAGTACTTTATTTTTGTGTCAAAAGGGTGTCTGTTTTGTTGTAGTTGAATCATCAAGTGGAAACCATGTACTATATTTCACTTCTTTTGCCCGTGTTGTGATATGCAAATTTTCTTGTTGTAACATTTAGTTTATTCACTTGTTGAAATAGGGACATTAGCGATAGTCATTGATAGAGACTCCATTTATTACGCCCATGTTTCATATATTGTTTTTATTTGTTGAAATAGATGGATTTTTCTGTTGCATCAATATCTTTACTATTAAGGTTGCTATGGCGGTGGTGTCACACTTCAACGAAATTACAAAAGGAATGCCACCGCACAACTAACTATCCCACTTTTAGGTAATTACAAAGAATATGCCATCGCCCTAAATTGTCTCCCATCTCTAACCTCCGTGGAAATTTTTTTTTCACACAATCACAAAAATCTCCTGATCTTTACTAGCAGATAAAGGAAGAGAGGAGGAACACGACAACCAAGTGAGTGGTTGGCGGTAAACGGACACCTGGCACTTGTTTTGAACAGCGATGGCTCGACTGTTAAGGACCATTGGATGCAAGATCATCGGCTCCTGTTGCATGGTTCAGACAGAAGGGGAAAATGACAGAGAACAGTTGTGACAATACCCCCTTGTCGACAACAGACTTTTCCTCAAGGCTGGAACGAAGGGAAAACTTTTTGGATGAAGGTGGCATCTTCCCAAGTTGCCTGTTTTGCAGGAATGTCCTTGCATTTGATAAGCCACTTCACCACTGGTATGGAGATGGAGCCCTGAGCTCGTGGTATGAGTTTTCTTTCCAATAGCCGTTCAGGTTCCAGTAAGATCAAGCCTTCAGCAGTGACCAAGGGCAGAGTAGTTGATGGAATTGCTGTTGGTCCAATATGCTTCTTAAGTTGGCTTACATGGAATGTGTGGTGAAGCAGGCACCCCTCTGGCAGCAATAATTTGTAGGAAGTGTTGCCCACTTTGGCAAGTACCCTGAAAGGACCGTAGTACTTGGAATGTAGTTTCAAGCACCTATGGATGCCGAGAGAAGTATGGCGATATGGTTGGAGCTTCAGATACACCATGTCCCCAATTTCAAGTTTTCTTTCAATCCTGTTCTTGTCAGCAAAATGCTTCATTCTTTCCTAGGCATTCAGCAAATTTTATTTTATTTGCTTCGCAATGTCTTGAACCTGCTGTGCTGAGACCAGGGCATCACTGGATGGGTCCTGGGGTAATAGTGTCTCAGCTATCATTGGAGGAGGTCTGCCGTATAAGGCTTGGAAGGGGGACATGGTGTTGTACCACCGTTCTGCCATGGCCAGCCACTTGTGCCACTTCTTAGGTTGCAGGAATGCCATTTTCCTCACATAATTTTCCAGACATTGATTCACACGTTCCGTTTGGCCATCTGTCTGTGGGTGATAGGATGTACTGAAATGCAGTTTAACTCCTAGGGATTTGAAGAGTTTCTGCCATAGTGTGCTAGTGAATATCCTGTCCCTATTTGTAACAATCACTAGGGGCAGGCCATGTAGTTTAAACACTGATTTAGTGAAAACCTTAGCCACAGTCTTGACTGTTATGGGGTGCTTCATGCTAATGAAATGTACATACTTGGTAAATCTGTCTACAACAACTAGAATAAGATCTCTGTTTTCAGATATTGGGAGCCCTTCCACAAAATCCATACTGATGTGTGCCCAAGCAAAGTCAGATACTGGCAGGGGTTGTAGGAGTCCAGGGTATTTGCAATTTTCTCCTTTGTCTATTTGGCAAACAGGGCATTGCTTGACCATGGTGATGACCTACTGTTGCAGTCCAGGCCAGTAGAAAAGGAGCTTAATCCTCTGATATGTTGCCTTTTCTCCCGAGTGCCCACCTAATGTAGAGCTGTGTAAGGACTCTATTATCTTGGTCCTTAATTCAGTAGAACTGCCAATGTAAATTTTTCCTCTGTATCTGAGAATCCCTTTGTGAAATGTGATGTTGGGGATAACATCAGGTGTGACCAGAAGTTGCTGGATCATTTCCTTGCATTTGGTGTCATTGTTGTAAGACTTTGTAACTTCTGTTACCCATACTGGTACTGCTGCACTAGTGATGATTTATTTTGTGTTTGATCTTGGACAGTGCATCTGCCACCATGTTATCTTTCCCCTTTTTGTACTCCACTGTGTAGGTATATCCCAACAACTTGACCATTAGTTTGTGTTGGATACCTTGTGTGAGTTTTTGCTCTTGTATATACTTTAGACTCTGTTGGTCTGTCTTTATGATGATGGAAGAAGCAGAGAAGTAGTGCTTCCATTTCTTTAATGCCTCTAGGATGGCTAGAGCCTCTTTGTCATAAGTAGATAGGCCTGCAGATTTGGGGCCAATGGCTTTACTCATGAATGATATTGGTTTCCCTTTCTGCATTAATACTGCTCCAATGCCTTGGCCTGATGCATATGCCTCCAGTGTAAAAGGTAAGGAAAAATCAGGCATTGCTAAAACTGGTGGAGAGGTCATTGCTTGCTTGAATAGAGAAAAAGCAGTGCTTTGCTGTTCTTGCCATTGGTAATTGTCCTTCTTGAGGGCATCAAAAAGGGGCCTACAGATTAGTCCATAATTCTTAATGAACCTTCTATAGTATCCAGTTAGGCCCAAGAATCCTCTCAATTGAGTAATATTTTCTTGCGGTGGCCATTTTAGGATTGCTTCTATTTTCCGTGGGTCTGTTGCCACTCCTTGGCCAGTAATGATGTGTCCTAAATACTCAATCTGTGTCTGAGAAAAACTGCACTTGGAAAGTTTGGCATATAGCTTGTTGTGTTGCAATAGTTGGAAGTCCT
Organism: Alopecurus myosuroides; assembly: GCA_028641055.1. Taxonomy (NCBI): domain Eukaryota; kingdom Viridiplantae; phylum Streptophyta; class Magnoliopsida; order Poales; family Poaceae; genus Alopecurus; species Alopecurus myosuroides. The sequence continues at coordinate 360,338,081 of CM054060.1, read as the reverse complement.
CCTTGAGATGCTGGACATGGTCCTTCTCCGTCTTACTGTAAACCAAGATGTCATCAAAGAAAACCAAGGTGAACTTCCTTAGTGTTGGTGCTAGTATGGTATTCATCAACTGTTGGAATGTTGCTGGTGCATTAGTAAGCCCAAAAGGCATTACAATATACTCATAGTGACCTTGGTGTGCAGTGAATGCAATTTTTCTCATGTCCTCTTCTTTCATCCTAATTTGGTGATACCCACTCCTTAAGTCAATTTTGGAGAAGAACTGATCCCCATGTAGCTCATCCAATAAATCCTCAATTATTGGTATAGGATATTTGTTTTTGATGGTGTGTAGATTCAGTTTCCTGAAATCAATGCACTTCCTCCAAGTGATATCCTTTTTCTTAACTAGTAGGGCTGGAGAAGAGTAAGGGCTTGCACTGTTTCTGATGACACCTTTTGCAAGTAATTCTTAGATAATTTGTTCCATGATTGCTTTTTGGTGATGTGGCAATATGTATGGCCTTTGGTTGATGATAGGAGCTCCAGGTGATAATGGAATTGCATGGTCACATTCCCTTTTTGGTGGTAGCTTTGCAGGTTCCTGGAATATATCTTGGAATTCAGAGAGCAGTTTTTGTATCTCTCTTGGGTGAGTCTGCAGTTTTGTTTCTTCTTGTAATATTGGCTTGAGAAGCAAAAGGGCTCCACAAATTGTATTTTCAAGCAATTTCTTGGAGAATTGCACTTCTTTGATATCTTTGGAAGTGGCGAGACTTTCATCATGGAACTCATTGGTAATACCATTGTTAAGGTTAGCTTGCAGGGTCATTTTCTTGAAATCCACTGTCACAGGGCTGTGGTGGAATATCCAGTCTGCCCCTAGAATGATATCATAGCTGTTGAGCTATAGAAGTTTGAAATCTGAGACAAACTCCTGGCCTTGAATGGTATAGTGGCAGTCATAGCAAGTAAAATCTGTCCACAATGTTTCTCCATTGGCCACAGTCACCTTCATCTTTATGCTAGGTGTTGTCTGGCAGTTTGTCAGCTGTGCAAAAGCAGGTGTCATAAAAGTTGTTGTGCTGCCAGTATCCACTAGGGCATTTGCAATTTGCTGTCCAATTTTTATTGAAAGTATGAATGCATACTTTTGTGACTTATTCCCCAGGAGATCATGCAAGGAGAGCTGCAGTTCAGGGTTTTGTGCATTTGCTACAGGTGTTTCCTCTTCACTGTCAGAATCATCATGGATATAAACAATTTGTTGTGTACTTTCCTGGAGGGCTTGAATTTGGGCTTTGTTAGCCATTTTGCACACCTTCTTATGCCCAGGGAACCATGGCTCTTTACATTTGTAGCAGAGATTGAGAGCTTTAGCCTCTTCAATTGCTGATGTTGTGCTTGGGGCTGCATCAGTTTTGTATTCAGAAAGGACTGGTTTCCTGACAGGAAATTGGCTATTGTATGTCCTTTTTTGTGGCATTGCTTGTTCTATTCTTCTGGCCATCCACATGGCTTGTTGCATTGTCTCTTGCTTGAGGCATTGGAGATGAGCCTGGATATAATCAAACAGGCCAAATATGAAGCTATCAATGTAATAACTGTCAGGTAGGCCAGGGTTATCTCTTCTCATCAAGTTGAGTGCAACTTCGAATTTTTGTATGTATGCTGCAACTGTGGATGTTTGAGTGAATGAAAGGAAAGCTTTGACATTGTCTGTTCTTGAGGTTTCTGCAAATCTCTTTGTGACATAACTACAGAATCTATGCCAAGGGACATTTGTGGTGATGCAACCTGTTCCTCTCCACCATTGGATAGCATCGCCCATCAAGTATGTGACTGCTACTTGAGTTCTCAGTTCCAGAGGTGTGCGAGCCGCATCAAAGTAAGTTTCAATTGTTTGAATCCAAGAATCTGCATCCGTGCCTGAAAATTCTGGGATATTCATCTTGGCTTATTTTACTGGTGGTGTTGTTCTTCTGTTATCCATGGGGGGAATTGCAATCTAGTTTTGGCTGTGCCTTTCTTTGCTTCTTGTTCATCCTGTTCCTCTGCTGGGTTTGGTTCTACTGGCTGTTGTGGTGCGTGGAGCACTGTTGTCACCTGAACAAAGTGTGGGTGTCTGTATTTTGGTGTGCCGTCTAAATTCAGTTCTTTTCCATTTGCATCGTGCAAGACCTGTGTCTTAACTTGCTTGCCTGCTGCTTTTGCTTGGTGTGCTGAGCTCCCTGAGTGGCCAATTGGCGTTGCGTGTGGGCTGTCCACCGTGTCCTGTCTCTTTGCGAAGAGTTTGTCAAAATTGACTTGTATGTTGAGCAGATTTGTCTGAAGATTCTTGAAGTTGTCTTGCACTGTGTTGCGAAACTCGATCAGTTCTTGCGTGTCTTCCTCGCGATGTTTCTGCAGCATCTTGATATCTAGTTGCATTGACTTAAACTCCAGAGCACCCGTGTCTTGTGACTCTGTTGTGTTGTCCATGCTGTTGGTAGGGATTTTACTCTCGAGCAGTGAGCTTGGAGAAACCTAGCAATCCAGTTTTTCTACCGCCGCCGATCGCCGTCACCGAGTCGCCCGCCACCGAGAAATGCACCGATCTGGAAGAAAATTGGGATTCTACACGGAAGAGGTGATCTCCCGAAACCAATCTCGTACCTGATCTGCAGCCGAGCAGTCTACCGCCGCCAAGACGCCTCCTAGTCGTAGCACCGCCGCCGGAATCAAGAACGAAGGGAGGATTTTACCAGTGTCCCGAACTCCACCATTCAGATTCGTTCGCCACCGTGGATTTGAGGAAGCAAACCGAGGATTCACTGAAATCTGATACCACTTGTTATGCCTGAACTATGAATTGATCAATCACAGAGGACTGAAATCAACACGAACATGGGAAATCGACTTTATTTCAGAGGAAAATTGGAGAGGTTGGATTACAAGGCCAGACCACGAACAGTGGCGGCAGAGGGGGAATAAACCCTAATTCTTCGATGCTCGGATTACAGGCCTCGATGGGCAGATAAAGGAAGAGAGGAGGAACACGACAACCAAGTGAGTGGTTGGCGGTAAAGGGCCACCTGGCACTTGTTTTGAACAGCGATGGCTCGGCTGTTAAGGACCATTGGATGCAAGATCAGCGGCTCCTGTTGCATGGTTCAGACGGAAGGGGAAAATGACAGGGAACAGTTGTGACACCGCCACCTCGTACAGCTGGATGCCGCCGCCTCGCGTCTTGTGGATCACGCGCGGATAGCCAGCCTCAAGGTACCACCTACAACACAGCACCACGCCTCACGCGTGGCGGTGTTTCAGTATCCTCGCACACTATCGTCGCCCCAAAAACACAGCCATCGATTGCTGTCCGCGCTCGGGTTGGACATGGTCATCTCGATCTGCCACGTATGGATAAGGATAAGCACCCACACCTTCGTGCCGCTATCTCCGTTGTCGGACGGCTGCATACATTTCAGAGGTCCGATGTAAATGTTGAAGCTAGGGAGTATGGGAGCAGGTGAGCATGAGATGATGCTTTGTTGATTACCCGCTTTACTTTTGTCCACCATGAAACTTTTATATAGCTTTATTGTCAAATGATTTTTGTGAGAATTGAAATGCATAATCAAAGGCAGGTCCAGGAAAGACATGATGGCGTTAGCAAGGCAAATTGCAGGCTAGAAAAGGCAGGTCCAGCAAAGGCATGATGGCACTATCAAGGCAATTTCACATGCTTTCCACACTGTCGGCCAGGCCATTTGCTGAAAATGGCTTTCTCGGCTCTGATCGTCAGGTCCTGGACTACCGTGGGAGGTTTCCTAACACCAGATACACCAATGAACTTGCGTCAACAACCCTTCGAAATCCCTGATTTCAGGCAGACATCGAGATTACAGATTTACTGAACTTCCAGGTGGGGTGACTGTACCGAGTAATTTACTTATGTCAGCACGGGTTTGTAGATCCAACCTATATTAGAAAAGAAATAGTCTTGATGCCTCCAAGTCACCGCTACTGCTAGCCTAAGTAAAAAATGCAAATGGAAACATGTCTTGTACGTGCTATGTTTTTACGCAGGTTGGGGGCATGGAATTGAATTTGATAGCAAGAACAGACTTATTAAGTTTAGATATTGCCACAAACAAATTCTTGTATGTGAACTTATAATTCATATACAACATTTTAAGCAAGGCGCTCTGATATATCTGTTCACTTCTACAAAATAGACGATCAGAAGATAACTAAATGACAACTGGCTAGATTGACACAAAGAATATTCCAAATAGTATTGATATTGGTCTATTCATCCTAATATATTTAATGCAGGTTATATGTCTATATAGATTGATGGGAACATATTATATGGCTGATATCTTCACAATTCGCTTGAGCCGACAATGGTGCCTGGCCATCTTGTATCAAACGGATGATTGAGCACCATAAGCATAGGCAAGTTTGGTGCATGATCTTTTTACTTTCAGGTTGTTAGTGTATGATAATATTTCCTACAGGTATGTTCCATTGTTTAGTCATTTTGGATCTGTGCTTTTTTGTTGTAGTTGACATCTAAATGATTATTCCTTTTTTTTAGAAATGGAGGTCTGCCCCCAGCCTCTGCATCAAAATGATGCACACAGCCGTTTTTTATTAAAAGATAGAACAGAAATCGCACTGTATTACAAGTAGATACATCAAACAACTAGACCTGAATCCACCAAACTTAGCCTACCAATGAAGGGGGTGGACAATCCCAGAGCCGATACTCTGAGAACCCACCAACGCGCCTCATCCAAAAACCGAAGGCCTCTCCATGCCGCCCGATAGCGAGGAAGGGGCATAATCGGTCCAGCACACCGCAGCGTGTACCGATATACACGCTCAGAGAGTAGCTGCCGCCGTCTTCCGCTCACCCGTCTTCAGGACAGCGATCAAAGTACCCACCATTGTTGAAAAACACAATTGTTTTTATGAAAATTAATCCTATGTCATCTCAGAATACTGTGTGCTCTGTTTATATTGTGGTTACAAATGAATATTGTGCAATTGCACCATAACTAATATTTTGATAGTGCAAATGGTAAAAGCTATTGTTTCTATGGTCAAAAGTAAGACTATTTTAGATAATATAATGAGCTCTCGTATAGTGTTATGATTTGAACTTCTATAATTTCAAGTAAGTGTATTCTGGTGTGCAAATCTTTGTTTCTTAGGTTTGGATCCAGGTTGGATCGGATCTTTTTTAGATTGCACACACACAAAATGATAAAGAGTCCTAAGGAATAGTGTCAGCATATCTCTGCTGGTGATGTAGCTCGTAAGCGGCTTCGTATTTAAAGGCAGAGCGAGCTTGGAGAATTTTTCACATGTGGTCTCAGATGCTTCCATCTTGCGGGAGAATAACAGATCTTCCAGTGTCCTCATCTCTGGATCTGGCAAGAAAGTTTTCCTTCAATTATAGGTATGTATTAGAAACGTGAAACCCATCTTTGCAAACTCTCAACAATGTTCATGATTTAGAAGGATTATCATATGTTGTTTTGTGTGCGAGTTTTTCAGGGCCAAGTGCATTGGCATCGAGAGTTCTGATTTTTTTTAACATGGTGAGTGATTGTGGCTTCGCAGTTAGCTCTGCAGCCAATGGGGGTAATCTGATGGGTTTAAAAAAAATTCTTATGTGGGTAGCTGTTCATCTCCTACTAGGAGTTCACGAGGAAGGAAGTGACATTGGAGCTCAAGAACGATTTGGCCATCCGTGTCAACAATGCATACCCATATGTATGCGATTGTCTAGCTATAAGGGTGAGGTCTACTTGTGCACTTCGTTTGTTTCATTGCAGAGACAATATCTTGGGGTTTCTTCGTATAGGAGTTGTGTAGCTATAAGTTGTCATTTTTCTCACGATATCCAAGTAGACCTTAGAAAAATAACAGCAAACTAAGTTTGAGGAGGGCAAAAATATTTTGAACCTCTACCTTTCTACTAGGAAATATCCCAGGTTTGCAAATCAATTTTGCATTATTTCCTGTAGATTTATTCCACATGTTCTGTTGTAAAAAAGAACATTTTAGAGAATGGGTTTCCTTGGTGTCCGCACTATGGTTTGTGCCAGCAATGCACATATAAATGCATTATTATCTTTGGAGTTCTCTTTTTTGAGAATGAAATCAGAGCTTAGCTTGAAGATAAATCGAGTACTGTGAATATGCATTTTTTCACTGACCATTAGAGAGTCACAAAATGGCAATGACCTTGATTGCTAAGTGGAGAAAAAACTTAGCATAGAATAAAATGTATACTATAATTAAAACTTCCATGTCAGTCAAGCACAATTCAGGTAACATCCTGAAGCTTTTGATGCTACTGAGCGACACAAGATGCAAAGGAAAACTAAATTGTATTTTGGTTTGCAGATGGGGACATTCATTTGGATTCTATTTTTTTCTTAGGAGGATAATAAAAGAGATATAATTAATTAATGTTACACGGCTTGTTAATTGGTTTGTTTTGGCACTGATACACGGTGGAAAAACTCTCTATCTAGACGCTTCTAAATCTCTCTTCTCAATTCCATGATGTGTTTAAATGATTTTTGGGCAGTACAAAAGCAGTGCAGTGTGTTAGAAAATTCTTTTTGTTCTTCTCATTGGTAAGAATAAGTTGATGATGTTTCAAAGTAATTTGATGTTCAGAGGAGAAGCATGGCTCGTTTTACTATGATAGTTCTGGGCTTGTAGTTAATAAGAAAAGGTTACATAGATAAGGAGGCCAAGGGCATAGAGAGAGTTGGAAATTTACATGGTAGTTCGTTTCTTCTCGGAGTCGACGAGGGTGCCACTGATGCCATTGACGACATCATGGGAAAACTCAGTATGCAGGGCAGAGCAGCTTCCCGCATCAACAAAGTCAAAGTCTCCACGTTCGCGCACGACAACTGACCGTAATCTTTACTTGTTTCTTTGCGTACCATGAAGTAATTTTCTTGTACTATGTACCTAGCAGAAACAGAAACTATTGATACCCTCGATTGTACACCTTTTTCTATTTTCATTTTATAGTTGGTCAATTCTTGTTGTCGGATTATTATATTTTAGCTCGGCGTTCTGTAAGATATATCTTGTTTGGGAATCTGTTTGGAAATCTTATTTTCCTTTGATCTGTGAAGTAAATATTTTTTCTGGGCTTCCTTAGACAAAAGGATGTCATAAAGAATATGCGACGCTATGTAATTTGCTTTGCCCGATTTGTTTGTTTGGCGCATAATTTTTTAGATAGTGGATCTATTCAATGAGCAAGTCACGACCGTAAATCTCCAAACAAATGTTGGATTCAGTTTTGGAGGCAAAAAGGATAGATCTATAAGGTAGTAGGAGGGGTATATATATGAACACTTCTAGAGATGATATTGAAAACAACATTCCTAATACTTTCGGGCAAAGTAAATGACTTCCCGATCAGCATTGCACAATGTATATGTGTTTTACTAACAAAATTGAGATAATTAAGTTTTATTTTGATTTCTCGGTTATACATTGTAGTTGTTTTTATTTAGTTTATTGCGGTCATAGAATCCATACCTTGTTCCCCTAAAAATATAGAGAAACGTTGAAATGGATGAATATAACACTTATTTTGAGTTAGAAAAAATCTTATGGACCCGTGGAACGCACGAGCATTGAACTAGTAGTTCTTATGTGTACTTACTTATGGCATTTGGTAAATGTGTATTCCTTCTCCTTATGTTTCATCATATGTTTTTTTGTTGAATTTTTTTATTCTTTATGTTTGATTAGTGTTTTCTTTTTGTAGCATTATAAGGGAATTTTATAACAAGCCTTTTATTTGCTTTACTTTTTCACTAGCTTTTTGTTTTTGTTGCCACAGTTTGTTTCTTTTGTAATTTCCTTTTGTACCAGGATTATAGTTATTTACTTTCCTTCAATTTTTCCATTTGGTTGGTTTAGTTTATGACTTTTGTTTCATTAGTATCTTTTTTTTTTTTGCATCTGTATCCTTTTTTTGTATTTTTCTTTTGTTCATTTTAATTTTGTAGCCCAATGAATCCATGTTTCATGTCAACTTTGCAGCCAAGTGTTCATCACCATTGGGAACTCCTATTGCTTTTACAAGAACCTCCAGTCTTCTATGAGGCCCCGTGGTTGGATCGATTCAGAAATCATGTCGCTACATAACAAGAAGTTCAACATTGAGAACAAGTTGAAAGTTGCAAACAACAAGAGGATGAAGAAGAAGTTTGCATTTTCTCACCGCATTACCGTAAGTAGTTAATTGTTATTTTCACTATCTCAAGACCCATTTTTGGTACGCAACAAACTGCCTTACTTTTGTTGTTGTTTATGTTTCTCGAATGCTTAGTGTGAGCTTTTCAAGTACCCTAGTAAATTTAACTCAAATGACATATTGATTGAGTTTAAGAACGTCTGTGATAAGTTCAAACTAGAGAAACAGGACTTGGTTAGTTTCCAGATCTACAATTTTGTTTTCCCTTTTCATCACCCGCACTGTGATTCAACACTTCACTTGCTTATTTGGTACATCCATTCTTGTTGTTGTAGCTCTTCTTCTCAATCCTGCAAGATAAGCATTGGCATTCCTTGTGCATCAACTTGTTGTGCGAGGAATTCAACACATTCAACTCAATCAAGCCAAGGAAAACTTCTAGTGTTGCAACTTCAATGGACAAGGCTATAAGCAGTCTCGTAAAAAAATGGTATTTTCTTGTTGTTTGTTCACTTGCAACTTTTCATGTCTTGTTTTGTCTGTACCAGAAGAAAATTTCCCTTTTCAGTTTTGCATGACAAGCTCTGATTTTGTTGCTGTTGTGTTATTATCATATTTTTGTACATCACCAACTTATTTTTAATTAGAAAACAGGCTGGAAAATCAACTTCGACCCTACTCTATTCAAACATGCAGGACCATCAGATTACCCGCAGCTTCCCACCATGTGAGTAGAATTTTACTAAATGAATAGTTTCATAGCTGCAACGTGGAGTTTGCAACAATTATTGTTTTCGTTCAACCAATACTATTTTTTTGTTGCATAGTGACCACTTTATAATTCTGTTTTTTATGTTTTGCGCCGTAGATACGCTTGTGGGTTCTTTGTCATTCTATACATGGAGAACTGGGATGGGAAGGTGATGACCCTCTTCGCCTCCGATGCTATCACGTACTACCGCAGGGTGATCGCAACTAGCTTCATCAAGTCTGCAATGAATTCCGAAGATTCTGCCGGTGTACTCGATGCAGAGTTCGAGTGAAGTTCCATATGGGGGTAGTGATACTTTTGATCTGTTTCGAAGACTTGTTTCATCAGTGGACTTGCTTGTGTTTGGAAAAACTTTGTATTTATTATATGCTTGTAATATAAATTGTGTAGTAACCATGCGTGCGACGATGTTGTTTTAGGGGGAAGCACACTTCCTCTCCTTTTCTATTTGGCGTTGTGTTGCAAACTTGGTGGTTCTCCGTGTATTAAACCTTTGGAGCTTAATATATATCACTGTTTATTAACATATGTCACTGTTACTGTTTCTTTTTTTTTGACTTTTGACGATGTTTTGTTTTTGATGTAATTGTGGAAAGGAGAAGTTGTATTATTTTGTATCTTATATGTTGAAACAAGCAATTTTTTAAGTTCAAAAATGATTTTTTGGTTGAATCTGGCCTTCACCATTTTGTTGTTGTTGAAAATAGCATATTTCTTTGTTGGGTTAGCTTTTTATTTTTGTTGTCATGAGATATTATGTTCCGAAAACAATCCCCCATCAGTCATTTTGTATCAAATGTTACATAATTTTGTTGTAATACACATAAATATTTGTTGCCAAACTATGGAAGGCAATAATATAGCATCCAATTGTGAAAGGTCATTTGTTTTTGGTTAGACATAATCTTTGTTTTGCAATTGCTTTAAATAGCTGTTGTCACATACAATTATACTTTTTTGTTAACAAACCTTTTTCTGGGCAACAAGCTTTTCTTGTTGTAAATGCTTAATGGTGTTGTTGTATCAGTCTTAAATTTTTGTTGACATTTTTTGAAAACAACAAGAAACTATCACATAATGAATAATTGTTTGTTTCTTTACATAATGTTATTTTCCAAATGCAATCAAGCTCAATCCATCTATCGTGTGCATTCTTTTTTCTCTTATATCGTATATTTAAGCAAATTACATGTAAGGATTCTACATCTTATATTGTGAGATCAAATTTTGCGTTCTGAAAGCTTGCATTTGATAACCAGGTTCAATCCATTCAGCTTGTTGCATCATAGCACCATCTTCACTTATCTGATTACTAGATTGCAACCATTTCCTAGTATGCATGGAGACTTCTCCTTGATGACCAGTGGGTTGCATTGTGCAGTTAGCTGGTACCCAAAGTCTTTGCTGCAATGGTGCACCTTCTTGTGTCATTGAAGTTTGCATTGGATAACCAAATTGCATCCAACCCCCTGTTGAATCACATCACCAACTCCTATACTATCAGGTTGCATTGGGAAAGCTTGTTGCATACCTAACAATTGTTGCAGCGCAGCAGCTAGTCGGGGATGAGCACCTTGCATTTGCAATCCAGGGTGAACACCACTGATCTGCTGTGTCGCAGAAGCACTCTGGGCAACAACAATTTGTGGATTCACAGCGCCTTGCTTCGTTGCAATCATTTCCATTGCACCTTTTGCATCATTTGAAAAGTTGCACGCCTCCACATGGTGTTCTCCCCAACAGAATGCACACTTGACCTTTGCTGATTTACCTTTCTTTCTCTTGTATGCAGGCTTATTAGTCTCTCTTTCTTTCTTTGCTTTCTTCTTCACATCATCTTCTACTTTTTCAATGTTGGGCTTTCTCTTCTTCTCAATTTCCGTTGGTCGACCCTTCTTGTTCTTCTTCCTTACATGGTTCTTCAAACCACATTTATCCATAGTTTCCTCATCACCAGGGGTGTTCTTCTTCTTGTTGCATCTGCACCGGAACATCATCTTGTTTATTTTGCTCTTCTTGATCTTCTAAATTGGCTCCCCTCTTTTTAGCAACAACTACAACTTGAGCACTATCAATTGTGGTCGACACAAACTCATATGTCTCGTCACTAAAGCAAGCATCTGAAGCTAACCGGATCATCTTTCTGCCCAATCTTTTGTACCTCAAGGTGTTTGTGCCGGGATTGCCAAACAAGCGTGGACGGTTGTTGGCGTTTGGCACTAGATTATCTCTTGTGGCTGTTTCAAACCATCTTTCCATCATGTATCTTTCGGGTATCAACTTCACATTAAGGTGCACCATCACCCTCACTATGTGCGGGCATATCAGACCACATATGTCAAACATGTTGCAGCTGCAATCATTGAATCCACCTGCGTCATCAGCTTGCACCCTGTATGTCCTAGGGTCTTCCCCACCATTAGCTACAAGCGTGAACAATCAAAGATTTCCTCCATGTTACTGTTGTTGTAGGTTGTATCTAGTATTTGCTGCAATGATATCCTGAAATCTATTGAATACCTCTCTTGTGTAGAATTTTGCTGCCTTCTTATCAATGTTGTAACTGCATTTTTTATCAACCATTGTAACCATCAGTAACATTATAACAAAATAATTGTGCACATGAAACAGATGTGTCAAAATTGTTTAATACAAACAAAATTTGTTTTTCTTGCAACTAACCTGCTCCATAGTGGAGGGAATGTTGCCTCAACAATGAACCCAACATTGTATTCACGTTCCAGCATCATATCTTGGCACAATTCAAATTGCCTAACAAAAGTCCACACCGAATCTGATGGGTGGACAAGAGTCTTGAAATACGAGTTTAAGCCTTCAGATCTTCCGGTGGTGCTTGTGAAGGGAAAGAAGTTGTGCTTAAAGTACACCAGAGCCCATGTTTTTCGTGTTCTAGACATGTTTGCAAGGTGTTTGTGTCCTGTCATTTCAAAGCAATGCAACATATGTTTCCAACTGCTCTCAAACTGTTCCACCGTGTCGGTAACAAAGATGCATGCCCAAAATGCAGCTGCAAATGGCTCACCATCTCGGAGTGGTTTGCCATTTTTTGTTTTTGCAATTCGACACACATGCCAGAAGCAACACCTTTGAATAGCATCTCGGAAAACTATACCAATAGCTGTAGCTATTGCTTGATCTTCATCCGTCATGATGTGCGCTGGTGGGAGTCCATCCATTGTTTCAATCCATTTATCAAATACCCATTTGAACCCTTCAGTTGTCTCATCAGCAAGCAAAGCGCAGCCCAAGACAATTGTCTGTAGGTGGTTGTTAATCCCAACAATGGGTGCGAACGACATGATGTAGCCGTTTGTGCAAAATATTGTGTCAAAGAAGACATAGTCTCTATATTCTGGGTACAACAACTTTGTCCTTCCATCTACCCAATACATTGACAATACCGAGTTATCATTATCAACCTGTGTTGCATAGTAAAAGTTTGGGTTCTCGGCACGTCTATTCTCAAAATACTCAACAGTAAGGTCCACGCCTGGAAGCAACAGTTTCGCCCTCATTCTTGACCTTTCATTTGTAACATCTCTCTTCATGTAGCCCAAGTTTACTAGATCACCTCCATGTGCATCCCCCAACAGCCCGATGATATATGAAGTTCTCAAGTTGCGGTTATGCAACAGCTCCAGGAACTCTCGATCTTCTGCAGGTATCTGCCTGTGTGACCGATAGTACCTACGCCGACCAAGTTGTTGCACCAACGGATGGGTGTGTTCATCTTGGGAAGTTGTGATCATACAGCTCCCTTGCTGCAACGATACAATCATGTGCGCCTTGCAGTTGTGTCGCAGCAACATGTTCCTCTTACGTGTGTTGGACATCTGCATTGCTGAACCAACTTGTTTCTTGTCCTTCCCTTCAGTGCTCATGTCCGTAGATGTACCTTGTGACGTCGCAACACTACCTAACATGCTCTTGGTAGTTGCCGATGTATCAAGTGTCTTGCCCGCGTGCACACACTCGAAGGTCTTGTTGACGACAACCTTGTCTTGCCCCCTCTTACGGCTGTTCTTGAGCTAGCAACCCGTGTGCCAAATCCCATCTTATATGCATAATCATTGTATAACTTGTGTGCTTCCTCGTGATCATCAAATGCCATCCCAACAAAAGGTACCACTGACTATGATGTCACATCCTCATCTATGTTTCCATCATTACCACTCCCAGCAACATCTGACGTCTTGTTTGCTCGCTGCCTCGGGGCCTCCCTCCGCCACTTTCACTTCCTCTGTCAACGCCGTCGCTCGGTACCCTCCTCCTGGTTTTGGTGCTAGCGGTGGCTACGGTGCAGGACATGGTGGCGGCGGATATGGTGGCTACGGTGCAGGTCACGGCTACGGTGGGGGATATGGGGGTCCTGCTTACGGCCCCCCCGGCACAGCCACCTCGTGCGCCACCACAGCAGCATCTGCATGCTCGCCCCGACAACCGACCCCCGCGTCGCAATGATCAGCCCCCACGTCCACAACAGCGCCAAGACCAACAGCCACGCCAAGATCCTCCTAGGCGCCCTAAAGGTGGCCGTGGCAAAGGCAAAAACAAACCCGAAAGGGTAGCCACTCCTTGGCAAGAAGGTGTTTATTGCCAAATATGCAAAAAGGAGGGGCACTCGGCAAATGAATGTTTGTGGAGATACGGTGATGATGATTCTGATGATGAAGATACTCCTCCACCTCCTCCTGCTAAAGGTGCCTATGGAGTTGACACAAATTGGTATATGGACACTGGCGCAACAAATCATCTCACATGACAATTGAATAAGCTCACTACTCATGATGCATATCAAGGACGTGATCAAGTCCACAATGCTAGTGGACAAGGTATGCCCATTGCTAACATTGGTCATTCTGTTTTGCACACCCCTACTAGTTCATTGCATCTTCGTAATATTCTTCATGTTCCTAGTTCATCCATGAATCTTATTTCTGCTCATAAACTTGCTCTAGACAATAATGCCTTCATTGAAATTCATCCTTTCTTTTTCTTAATTAAGGATCAGGAAACGAAGCAAATCGTGTTTAAGGGTCCGTGTCATGGTGGTCTATATCCTCTAGTTCCTGTCTCCACGGGTTCTTCCAAGCATGCTCTTGTCTCCATCAAGCCTTCATCATCCACGTGGCATCGTCGTCTAGGCCATCCATCCTCTTTTATTGTTCAACAAGTGCTTAGGAAAAATAAACTTTCATATGTTCCAGACATAAATCCTTACATATGTGATGCTTGCCAAAAAGCCAAGAGTCATCAGTTGCCATATCCAGTTTCCACTAGTGTTTCTACTGTTCCTTTGGAACAATTTTTTCTGATGTATGGGGTCCTGCCCCCTTGTCTATTGTCAAACATTCTTATTATGTAAGTTTCATTGATGACTATAGCAAGTTTACATGGATTTATTTTCTTAAGAAACGTTCTGATGTGTATCAAGTGTTTCTTAATTTTCAGCAATTTGTTGAACGTAAGTTTGCTAGGAAAATTGTTACCATGCAAACTGATTGGGGGTGGCGAATATGAAAAACTCCATGGTTTCTTCCAACAAGTAGGCATCACCCATCATGTCTCATGTCCCCATGCACACCAACAGAATGGTTCTGCTGAAAGGAAACATCGTCATATTGTTGAAGTAGGTCTTGCACTCCTAGCTAATTCTTCCATGCCATTGAAATATTGGGATGATGCTTTTCTTACCGCCACTTTTCTCATTAATCTTTTACCTTCAAAATTCCTACAATTTGCCACTCCCACAGAAAAACTTCTTGGTATCACACCAAATTATGAGTCTCTACGTGTGTTTGGTTGTGCATGCTGGCCCAACTTACGTCCATACAACAAAAATAAGCTCTCTTTTCGATCCAAGCAATGTGTTTTTCTTGGTTACAGTCCCTTACACAAAGGAGTAAAATGTCTTGATGTTTCCACGGGCCGTGTGTATATTTCACGTGATGTTGTCTTTGATGAGAAAGTTTTTCCCTTTTCATATTTAAATCCTAATGCTGGTCGTCGTCTTAGTGAAGAAATTCTTCTCCTTCCACCATCCACACCACCATCCGATATGCATGATAGGGGTGTGCACACTAACGGCCAAATGTTGCAAATTGTTCCTGTTGTTACTCCACAGGAACGCCCAACTCCAGTTCAAACTGATTCGGTGGAAGAAACGCCTCAAAATTCTGAAGATTTTGATGCAAACGGAAGCTCAAATGATGATTCTAGGGGGGCGCTAGAAGATAGAGGAGACGAACCCGATCCCGAGGCTGATTCTTCTGCGCAATCCGCCTCGGATCGCTCCCCTGCGCTCTCCCCCGTGCGGTCTCGGGCGCCCTCCCCGGAGCGAATCTCCGCTGGCCGCTCCCGTCCCGCCACGTCGCCTGCTGTCTCCACTCCCCCAGCCGACAGGCCGATAGCGCAGGGCGATAGGCAATCAGCACAGGGCGCGTCCAGCACCCCGCCTGCCACGCCACCCGACAGCCCGCGGTCCCCCTCGGCTGCGGAAGATGCCCACCACACCCCGCCCGCCACGTCGCCTGCTGCCGCACCGGATAGCTCTCCGCTGTCCTCCCCTGGCGCTGAATTCGAGGCCGCACCGGACAGCTCTCCGTTGTCCTCCCCTGGCGCTGAATCCGAGGCGGGATCTTCTGAGCCATCAGCACCTGCACCCCCTGCTGTGGCCACTCGCCTCCAATGAGGGATTCAACGCCCGCGAAAATTCCAGGATGGCACCGTGACGTATGGTAAGCAACCAAATATTTATAAAGGCAATGTTGTCAAATATGGCTTGCTTACTGCTACAGGAGAACCCACAAATTTCAAAGATGCTCTTAATGATCCAAATTGGAAACAAGCCATGCATGAAGAATATGATGCTCTCCTCAAAAATAATACTTGGCATCTTGTTCCTCCCACTTCCAAAAAGAATGTTATTGATTGCAAGTGGGTTTATCGCATCAAGAAAAATGCTGATGGTACTATTGATCGTTACAAAGCACGTCTTGTTGCGAAAGGTTTTAAGCAAAGGTATGGCATTGATTACGAAGATACATTTAGTCCCGTTGTCAAGGCTGCTACTATTCGCATTGTTCTTTCACTCTCCGTTTCTCGTGGATGGAGTTTGAGGCAGTTAGATGTCAAGAACGCGTTTTTACATGGTGTTCTGGAAGAGGAGGTTTATATGAAACAACCACCAGGTTTTGAATCTTCTGCTGCACCACATCATCTTTGCAAATTGGATAAAGCCCTCTATGGATTAAAACAGGCTCCTAGGGCATGGTATTCTCGTTTCAGCACCAAACTTCATGCATTGGGTTTTGTTCCTTCACAGGACGATACCTCTTTGTTTCTCTTTCACAAGGATGGTATTACTATGCTCCTTCTCATTTATGTTGATGATATAATTGTTGCTAGCTCATCAGACATTGCTATTTCTGCTTTGCTTCGCAATCTTGGTGCTGATTTTGCTCTTAAGGACCTTGGTGATCTTCATTATTTTTTGGGTATTGAAGTTCATAAAACAGATCAAGGATTATTGCTGACACAGGAAAAGTATGCTATGGATCTTCTTAAACGAGTTGGTATGGCCACATGTACATCATGTCCTACCCCTCTCTCTATCACACTATCATTGACTGCAGGATCTCCTCTTGACTCTGAGGACAGTACACGTTATAGGAGCATTGTGGGAGCACTCCAATATTTGACACTCACACGCCCTGATTTATCTTTCTCGGTTAATTAGGTGTGCCAATATCTTCATGCTCCCACCACCACTCATTGAACAGCTGTTAAGAGGATTTTACGCTATGTTCATGGTACTATTCAGCTGGGACTCACTTTCCAGCGTTCTTCGTCCATATTACTTAGTGCTTTTTCAGATGCTGATTGGGCAGGTGATCTTGATGATAGACGCTCCACAGGTGGTTTTGCTATATTTTTTGGTCCCAATTTGGTTTCTTGGAGTGCTCGCAAACAAGCTACAGTCTCTCGTTCCAGTACTGAGGCTGAATACAAAGCTCTTGCTAATGCTACAGCTGAGATGATCTGGGTTGAGGCACTACTTCGTGAGCTTGGTGTTTCGCTCTCCCAACGACCCTGCCTATGGTGTGATAACCTTGGTGCCACATATCTCTCTGCCAATCCAGTTTTTCATGCTTGCACTAAGCATATTGAGATTGACTACTACTTCGTTCGTGAACGAGTTACCAACAAACAACTAGATATTCATTTTATTTCTAGTAAGGACCAGATAGCTGATGGATTTACTAAGACTCTTTGTAATCGTAAATTAGATGAGTTTAAGCATAGTCTTAACTTTGCCAAGGTTCAGATTAAGGGGGGGTGTTAGAGTTGTAATACCTGTCCTATACGATATAGGGTAGTACCCTACCCGTATACGGACTCCTCATGTACTGCCACGCCTGGGGCTCTTCCTGGCTCATATAAACACGTAGCCCGAGCCCTAACACGGCATCGGTTCATCCAATAGCAGGCAGCATAACGCCCTGGCCAGGGGCGTTACACACCTTAACGCCTTCGTTGGGGGCGTTATGCCTGTGAACTTAACACAGACGCACGGTCCCCTCCCGACCCCCTTCTTCTTTTCCCCGTCGCACTCCCCCCTCCCGACCCCCTTCTTCTTTCCCCTCTCCTCTCTCCGTTCTTGAAGAAGAAGAGCAACTATCTCGCCGCCCCACCCCTCTTCTCCCCCAAATCCATCAACTTTTGGCAAGATCGGAGGCCCATTTGTTAGGGATTTGGTTCCCTAAGGATTTCCAAAGGTATTTCCCCACTTTTCCCCTCATTTTATGGTTGAAATTCTCACATTTCATTCTCTAGGTTTTCACTGTCCTTAATCTATCTAGTTTCTTAGCTATTTAGGTTGTTAGTAGTGGATTAGTGGGTTTCTAAGTATTTAGCTTGCTACTACTAGTGGATTTTGAAACCCCAGATTCTAGTACTAGATTTTAGTATTAGATTATTGAATTTATAGTAATATGATGTTACTATTAGATTGTTATTATGAGGTATTTAGTGTTAGGTTTCTATTAGTAATTTTAGTTCATATTACTATTCTTAGTACTAGTGTTTTCTTTGGCTAGTTTGAGCTAGGTTTGCTGGATTGGAAACTCTAATAGTTTTGCTAGGGACATTTTTGTTGGAATGATTGCCACATTTTATTTCAACAACGTAACAAGACTTTGGTATTTGTATTTTTAGATGACAATGACTACAAAACGTAAGGATGATGCCCCTGGTCCTAGCAAGGGAAAGAATGTTAAGGCCAAACCAATGAAGGCGACTACTGCAGAGGGAAAGAAGACGAAGGCTAAAGATCACATAGCCATGGGTTTGCATGAATGGGAAGAGGCTAGAATGAAGGTAGACCCATATTTAAAACCTAGAGAAGGAGCTAGCTGATACTCATTTTTGGAACGAGGAGTAAGCTAAAGTGTTCAAGGTTATCACTCTAAACAAGAGCACCGAGATTTTGAGCCAGAAGCACGTGGATTTTGAGTATATTAGGGGCTACGATTATCAGTTTGGAAATCTCATTTCTGCCTGTGACGCCATTGGTGTTAGGAAGATCATGGAATTTGAACAAGCCTATAATGCTGATATGGTGAAACAATTTTATGCAACTGTGTTCTTTGTGAAGATATGGACAAGACAATAAAGTGGATGTGCGGTGCGCCCCTTTCATGGACTTTGTCAAAGCAATGGTCTATGAGGAACATTATACAAGGAGGAGAGAAATTCCATACTATGGTAAGGGTGCTCCGCCAAGCAAGACACGCCTTAAGTGGAATTATCACGAAGTCACATGCTCAAAATACATTGGTAAATTTTTTGGACTTAACCCACTGTATTACTATTTGATGAAGCTTCTCAACGTATCAATTTGTCTGAAGGCCGACAACCTAGGCAAAGTTGGCGGTCTTGTCATCCAACTCTTGTACCATGCTCGTAATTCCGATGATGAGATATATGTGATGAAGTGGATGTACGAGATGGTGAGGCACGTGGTCAAGAACCGACGATCTATTTTCTATGCACCATACATCTATGCATTCATCAAGTATGTGAGATCCGAGAGGTACGGTCAGCTAGCACCACTTGAGGACTTGTTTCCAGCAAATGTGCCTTGTCACTCATATCAGTCCAAGGAGAAGCTCATCTCAAGGGTAGTCGATGTGGGAGCATCATCTAGTGATACGCAGGGCAACCCTAGTGCGCTACGAGAATTTTTAGCAAGTTTCGGAACATGTGCAAAGCCAATTATGACCGGACCCATCGGGTACATCAACTTGAGAAGAAGCATTTTATGGAGTTTCGGCAAGACTGAAGGCGACGTGGATTCAACGATGTTCCTAACAATGGGCAAGACTTGGACCATAGTGACGTAGAAGATTACCCTACGCCCCCACTTACCGATGATGACTTCCGCGGTTGGGGTGGTGCACCCCCTAACTTTGCTACAGGATAGGAGGACTGTGGTAGCGACGTGTCTAGTGCGGAGTAGTTCATCGGCAATATAGTCTTATAATGGTTTAATTTGAAAAATTGTCGTGTTTGAAAACTTATCGTATTTGCATTGTTGAATTTGAACTATTTATGCTACGTATGACTTTAAATCTATGTAATTTGAACCTATTTTAGGATTTGTTATACCGAGGCTTGTTGTGTTAATTTTTATCGCAAATTGTGAACTTGTCACATATTTGTGGACAATTAGAGGATATTGTAAGTAAGTTGTGAAACTGTAAAAACTTTTAGCAGGACCGTAACGCCCTAAACTAGAGCGTTATGTAAGTAAGTATAACGCCCCAGTTGTGGGCGTTATGTCATGTTCGCGGAATTCCGAGCTGGCATCTGCTCCAGATCTGTTAGGGGTAGGAATTTGCCAGGAATTTGGGCGGAATTCCGCCATAGGGGTATAACACCCCACTCCAGGGAGTTATTCTACTTCGACGCGTGTCCGTCCCAACCTCCGGCTAGGGTCTGTTAGGCCGAGGACATAGCGAGGAGTTTTGGCGTATTTCCGATAGTAAGCGGATTAACGCCCTGAAGGAAGGCGTTATGCGACATAAGGCTAAGTAGAAGATGTCTAGCCCCCACTCCCACATCCACTACCCATTCTAAAAGAAGCAGCAGCCGCCGCCGTCTCCATGTCGTCTTCGGCCCGGCTAGGGAGCCGCCGCCGCCCATCCTCTTCTCGGCCTTGATGTGCGTAGATGTGCGCTCGTTGGGAGACCCCAAGTGTAATGTATGAAGAGCACAACAACAAGTTTTTCCTCAGAAAGAAACCAAGGTTGAATCGATCAGTAGGAGAAAGCAATAACTTCTGAATGTTGTTGGCAGCTGATGTTGGCAGGGTGCACTACCGGTTCAGCAACAACGTGTAATCTGCACACAACACAACCAAGATACTTTGCCCCAACGAAATAGTGAGGTTGTCAATCTCCCCGATTTTGCTAAAAACAAAGGATTAGACGTACAGTGTGGAAAACATGGCTTGTTTGCAGTGAATGAAAGGAGAACAATGATTGTAGTAAAAAGAACAGTGCTTGCAGTAGGTTGTATTATCAGTGTAAAAGAATGGACCGGGATCCACATTTCACAACTGGGCAATTGACAGAAATAAAGGCTGCACCATAGTGCATATGCAAGACATGATGGTTACTATGACATTCATGCGGGCATTACAATATAATTCATAATCCGTAATCAAAATGCATCTATGACTAATAATCTACCCTCAGAACGTAATCCAAGAAGACTTCGGGTATTAAGTTGAGAGCAACATATTATTGCATTAAGTAAACTGCGTAATGTAAATAATAGAATTAATCCTTAGACAAAACATTGTTGTTTTCTCCCTAATGGAAACAACACATTCCTAATCCGTCACGTTTCTGTCACTCGAGCACAGATGAAAATGAGCCATAAATCCACTATCGAGTTTAAATACCCCCTCTTGGAGTTACAAGCATCAACTTGGCCATAACATCTACTAGTAACAGAGAGCATGCAACATCATAAATAACGTAAACATGATAGATTGATAATCAAATTGATATAACATTCAATATTCATCGGATCCAAGCAAACACAACATGTAGCATTACAGTAGATGATCTTGACACTACTAAATTCCGCGCGATCATGGACGTTTTGAGCGCAATGTTTCGATAACGTCGTGTGTTTTCCGTCGCGGATAGCTGAAACGTGGATTTTGCTCTCGACGCCGTGGATCCTTTGATCATGGGGCGGTCGATCTCGACGTTTTTTTTACATTTTACGTTGCGGATTTTCGTTCCGGCCCAATAGGTCCAGTTGGAGGCTAGTTTAGTTCAATGAGAACGTCGCAGATTAGTCGAATGTATCCCTTTTCAATTCTGTCATTTATCTGTCCGTATCGTGAAATCGAATTATCGGCCGGTATATGTTTTTGCATCGGCATTAGTCCAATGTAACCTTTGCTTGGAGACGTTGTTTTCGAAGAGATGGACATCAGTTGTTGTTTAGGTGGTGGTTGTGCAGATACCGCGAGGACTCTAACTCTGTAGCGGAACTTTTCTGTTTTATTTCTTCTTTTTATTGTCTTTCGGCTGTGTGTATCCATTGCGTTGTTGCAGAGGCCGGGTGTAATTTGTATCTCCGCGATATTAATATACTTCTCTTTATTAAAAAAAACTGGCGTCCTCGCCGCCGGAACTCGAATTCAAACTCTGTCGTTCATAGTTTGACACCCAGCCTTTCAACGCCACAATCTCCTCCGTCACGTTGATGCGTTCTACATCCCCAGCCTCTAATTATCGGACTCAGGTCAGCATGTATACATATGCATATTTTCCGTGGATTGATGGTTAGTTATAATTGGTTTTACTTAAAAAATCACAAAGGGAGCTTCATATCTTCTCACTTCCGTTTTATAAAATCTCGTGTAAGGAGATCAGTCGAAGAAATATCAATTTCAAGGGATGGAAAAATGTGTCGAGATTAGGAACAATGTCACTCGGTGCATGTGGTCACACTGGTTACAGGATTTAAGTCGTATGTACACTTCAACGTTTCCAGCTTTAAACCTCAATTAGTTGCAGCATTAGGTACATGACCTATTTTCCTTGCATCATAGTGGTTACACTAGTGGAAAATAGGCCTTTAGTCCCAATTCGCAAAGGCCATTAATCCCGACCATGCAACCGGGACTAAATATGCGCGACTAAAGGCCCCCCCTTTAGTCGCGCCTCTTACGAACCGCAACTAAAGGCCCATCACGTGAGCAGCTGGCGTGCGCCGGAGGCGGGAGGACCTTTAGTCCCGGTTTTTGACACGAACCGGGACTACAGGCTATTTCGTTATTTCTTTAATTCATTTGGGTTTCTAATTATTTTTCACTCCAATTTTTCACTCCCTTTTTTTCACTCACTTTTTTCACTCCCTTTTTTCACTCCAATTTTTCACTCCCTTTTTTTTTCCAGAATTTTTATTATTTGCTTAGTGTCTAACTGCAATTATCTCTAGCCAAATTACTTACTCGTGGTCAAACTTCCCGCTCGGTCATCCATCCTCCCACTACTCTAGCACTAGCACGCTTAACTTCCGAGTTCCATCCCGTAGGCTCTTCTATGATTTTTAGAATGAGTTCAAAAATGAATTTTGAAGTAAATCCAACTGGATGAGTTTGGTATTGACTAGATCTATGTTTTCCTGGCTTAGATTAATTTTTGGAGCTCTAGATTTATTTTTGGTGAACAGATATAGAAACAGTAGTTTTTCTGTTTTGTTTTCTTGATGTGTTTTTGTTTGTTTTGAAATGTGTGTTTGATCTTATCTTGTTTCCTAGCTTGTATATAGTGTTAGGACTTGATATTAGGTTGTTTGCTTGCAGAACATCTACCTTAGAAAGTGTGTGCATGATTGGAAACCCAAATAAAAATAGAACTAGCATTTGTTACTTTCTAGTTTTATTATTTTGGAATTGTGTGTGAGCTAGATCTTTGTGTGATTGCTTTAGTAAATTTTGTGCTATGTTTAACCCGTGATTTTATTTGAGCCATTACATAACATAGCGGTATATATATCCATTACATAATATAGAAATAATATAGCTAGGAATTAATATAGAAATAATATAGGAATTAATAGAAAGACATATATCCATTACATAATATATCCATTACATATATCGAACGCAACATAGCGGTACATAGATGCGGTACACAAACAACATCTAGCTACTCGAGCTCCGAAGAGTAGATGCGTAACAACTCGAAGGCAACGTATGCATCTATTGCTGCTTACTCGAGATTGATCCGGTCAAGTGGGTTCTTCCCCCAATACATGTGATTCCTCGAGGGGAAACAAGTCTTCATGGTTTTGTAGTCGTGGTGGATGAAGTCAGTTGCCATCTGAGCCATCCCGGTCTTGTGCCCGTACAACTCATCAAAATGGATCAAGTCCTGAAGATCAATGTGGTGATCTTCAGGTATCTCAATACCCAACGTGCGCATCAACTTCTGCCGGTCATTTGTGATGTCGACGCTACAGAAGTCGTAC
The DNA here is from genome assembly GCA_028641055.1 of Alopecurus myosuroides. Lineage (NCBI taxonomy): Eukaryota > Viridiplantae > Streptophyta > Magnoliopsida > Poales > Poaceae > Alopecurus > Alopecurus myosuroides. The sequence continues at coordinate 360,314,520 of CM054060.1, read as the reverse complement.
CCTTTGTTGACAAGAAAATCAACAAGTTCTGGAGATTTCTTTGAACTACTGCAACAACAAAAATGAAACACGTGTTAGATATTGTTGCAACACGTGTATTCTTCCAATGCAACAACAAATCAAAAATGCAATAAACTATCCTACAAGAGATTGTACGTGTGCGTACCTTGCCCATTGGAAGACCAAAACGGTCTCCTTGTAGGCAATCTGGATGACGGCCATATCCTTTTGATTCGCCGTGTACTCTAGATCAAGACCGAAGAACTTATGGTGTTCATCGGCGGTTTCATAGAGATTGCTCAAACGGCGAAGAGCTTCGGGGAGCCTCTCGCATCTATTGGTATAAGCGACATGGAGATTCTTGGCGCATGGTATGGGCACATGGAGAACCTTCCAAACGGGAGAATCCATGGGTGGTGGGTCGAGGTAGAAGAGAGGAAGAAGAGAAGAGAGGAAGAAGAACAGAGAGCCCGCGCGCGCACTGTAGCAATGGCCTTCTGCTTCTCGCTCGCGAAATAAAACCACGCGGGAGGCGAGCAGTTTGGAACTTTAGTCGCGGATGGCCAGGCCAACCGGGACTAAAGACAGGGAGGCGAGCAGTTCCGACCTTTAGTCGCGGGTGGCTAGGCCAACCGGGACTAAATCCCTCCGCGCGCTACCCCAACCGCCACTCAAGACCTTCAGTCGCAGGTCGCCTCCCGAACCGCGACTAAAGACACCTTTAGTCACGGTTCGGATATTTTGCGGACTGAAGGGGGCGTATGGAAGGCCTTTTTTCTACCGGTGTTATCCTATAGATCTTATTAACACTTCAACGTTTCCTGCTTTAACCTCAATTATTTACAACATTAGGACATGACCCTTTTCCTTGCATCATACTCCGTCCGTCCTTGAATAAGTGTACCTCTAGAATTGGTCTTAGTCAAACTTTTTAAACTTTGACCAACTTTATACAAAATAACATCAATATATATGATATAAAATCCATGTATTATGAAAATATATTTCAAAACAGATCTAACGCTACCAATTTAGTATCATAAATGTTGTTACGTTTTCCAATAAAGTTAGTCAAACTTTAAAAGTATTGACTTCCATAAAAGGAAAATGTACACTTATTTGAGGACGGAGGGAGTAGTGGTTAATTCCAAATCTTAAACATTCCTTGTATTAAAATTGTGCAACGTGTAACCCATACACATATGTCTTAGGTTTTCCTAATACCGAATCTGTCCACGTTTTAATGGTCATTGGGATGTGTTTAAATATGCCGACAAGAACAATTGCATCATGCTTTAATTTCCAGATCAGGACATGTAAAAAGGGATTGTGTGGACAACTGAACTGAGTACGAGTTTTTCGATTTTAGATAACAGGACATGAAGAGCAAGACCACTGAGAGTTCGGGGCCTATAAACAAACTGTGACTTCTTTAAATTATAATTGGAGATCAAGATCTATGGTTTATGTGAAGGAACAGTTTATCCTTCCATAGCTTGAGCTGCAACTCCTTAATTATACTTACTGCAGTTCGCTTTTGTTATAGGTTTCAGTTCGTTTCTCACGTGCTCTTATTGTACAGACTATTTACCATTACGTCCATGCTTATTATCAAGTCTTGAATAGGGTCAATAGATCTATACCATGTTATAATATATATGTTCCTTGCCCAACAGATGATAAGGAGAGAACGAGCTATTATTTCCTTACCAGAAGTATGTGTAGCAGATTTTGGTTGTGCTTGCTCCGGTAGCTCTTCCATGGATGATCACCAAAGCTATTATTCTTGAAGAGGTAAACACAGGCGACCTGGCAGACCTTGAAGTAACTTTCTCTATTTAGTATACCAACTTTGCCAATCAAATAGATATGAATGGTTTGGGGGTAATTGTTACATTTCTATGTTTTTTCGATCTTTAGATTCTACCTTGAAACCGAAGCTATAGCATCTCTACCTCTAGCTTTCCAAACTAACATGCTTAACATGCGTGGATATTCCCTCAATCACTGCTTGTGGATCATATTTTTCGACTTGCCTTTTGTGTTTTTAAATTGGATTTTGTGGTTAGACCAGCACCTTTTTGCTTCTCTCGACTTTATCATTTTCTGAACTTCAGGGACTAAGAATTTTGTCTATCCAGGTATGCATATCGGGCAACAATACTCAAAACCATTTAGCTTGACTTGCTTATCTCAAATATTTTTAAGCTCCTTATTTTTTTGAACGGGTGACATAGCGCCGTTCATCCGGGTCCACACCGCATGCTACCTCGTGGTGTCAACGTCTCTACTGCGGGAGCTCCTTGCGCATATGGCGTCGTCGGTGCTGGTGAACGAGTCGGCGGAGGTGGGGGAGGGATTGGAGGGTAGGATATCATAGAAGGACGTGTGTAAGCTGCTTTGGGCGCGTGTAGTGGACATGGTGGGATACTCCTTTCAACGGGGTCTACACATCCATGTCGTCTTTCGTGGAGACCAGCACGGTGATGGTGCACCTTGCGTTCAGCCACGAGGACACGATGCGACCCATCCATATGAGTTACATTCACCTTGTACACCATATTTGTAATATTGCATTTCTTCAAATAGATTATTGGTTCTTTTTGCACATTTGGGTGGGCGAATATGATTTGCATCCCTCACTCATGTAAAAGAAAAACCAAGAGAACAAAACTACTTCCCTTCCCAGCTCTCATGACATAGGATTCAACCGGAGCCCCGTATCACGCTGTCCGTGGGTGCTAAGAGTGGGAGTTTCTTCCTCGTCCATTCACCGTTGTTGATGGGGCTGGTGGGAACCTCAATGTCTCAATCATGGCCTGAACATATTAGGTTTGATGCCTTTTTATCCAGGGTCATTTAAATTAGATGAGCTTGTATTCTTGGGTGTCTCTGGGGCAGAGACAACAACATCATTTTGGCTTTCCGTTCTCCAACCTCGGCCCAGTGATGTCGGCGCGCTCTGATGCCCTTCTAGACGTAACATCGGATGAGTTGAGTGTATCAGCTAATACAACAATTACAATCAACCCGTAGCAGCGCACGAGCATTTTGCTAGTTTGTTACAGAAATATGAATAATTTTGCAAACTATTTTTTATTGGACTAATGATGGCCCGTGATGTACCCTGCTTGATCGTGGAGCGTGTGTGGAAACTTTGGGTGCTTAGCAAAGTGTATATTTCTCATCTTAAATTAGATGATTATGACTCGTTTCTGAGACTATTCCCATAATGGGCTGCCGTAGATGTTTGTGAGCTCAACGACCATGCTACGTGCTCCCACTGCTCTCCGAACACCTCGAGCAATCGAGGGTTACGAAGCACATATCCCATCTTATTCTTCTTGCCCTGATCGTGAAAATCGGACCCTCGCTCAGGCAAGATTATGAACCAAGTTTTGAAAGAATATGCCACACACGGCGACCAGTCCACCATTGGCTACATGTCATCACATTTTGTAAGAAATGAGTGATTGTGCAAGCGGTGAAATTTGAAAGAAACGAGTGATCGCACAGGGAGATAAGAGGCGCCGCCAGTATAAGGGAGAGATAAGAGGCAACAATCTACGGAGAGATGGACATGATGAAGAATTGGACTAGCCCCTGAGGTGTCCGGTAATGAGTACCATTAATTGGGTGCATGCGGGGGGCCCATCGTTTAGGGTGTCAATGAAATTCCTAATACGTGCCAAGTCAGCAATCCGCGAGGGTAGACATCTTGGTCGTCTATGGCTGCCAGAACCATGAACAGAAAGAAGAGAGCATTGATGGAAATACACTCTCATTCTCTTCTTCCCGCCCCCAGCTTTGTGCTCTCAAACTCCCACTATAAGTAGGACCCCCTCGCCATCGACCGCGTGGGGGTTGCGCGTGAACTTGGGACTTGGATCCATGGACTAGAGTGGCTAGCTGACACGTTTTTCCTCTCCATCCCTAACTGGAGGCGGCGGCGGAAACAACTCCTCCAGATCTCAGCCGGCGGGTGGGTTGGTTCTCTCCCCCTCCGCTTGCCACTCCGGCGGTAGGAGGGATGGATACACTACAAGAAATATGTTGATACATGACTCTCAATTTTTGTCACTAGAAGGTCACGTAGTTTCATTCATGACCCCTTTTTTTGACCAAAAATGAAAGTGATATACCGAGCGTCTTATTTGATCGTCAATGACTAATTTAATGGAATTGTCATAGCCTCTATGACCCAATCAGAGGAGTCATAACCCTATGACTGATTGATTTGGTCATGTGATATCCTGCCATAGCCACGCCAGAGATTCAGCCCAATCCACACAACTCCTCTAAACGGGCCAAGCCCAATATTTTGGCCCTTTTTGAGATAATTTTTTGCCTGTTTTATTCTGGCTAAATGGACCAGGTCGAATTTAGTATGGGCTTTTCCTTCATGGGCCTTGGCCTTTTCACGCCTTTTATTGTTATTTCCAAAATACTGGTCCAATGTAATTTATTTTGTTTGTTATTGAGAATGTTCTAAGGCTTGGCCCTGTAAGTGTTTCATTTCTAAATCACCATGTGCTATCTCAGGTCTAGCACAATTCAGATTAATTTTCATAACAAATGAAATATTATGAAACCCAAAATAATATTACACATAATTGCAACCATTTGTTTCAGTACAAATCTTTACAAATTATTGTCCGCAAAATGATTTGAGCCAAGTGCCCAGCGAAACTGTTCTACACACTACAAATACATAAAAAGAAAAATTAAGATGATAAAAAATAGCAGAAGTCCTTATCATCCCTCCTCTTCTAGCTTCAGAAATCCACATTCACCTGGAAGTGGAAGAAACATGCATGAGAAACTAGAACACCAAGAAAATGAACGTACCAACGAAGCAAGAAATGACAGCCATTTAATGGTGTAGACAACATAGTATTCATCATCCATTCAAGAAACAAGCGATAATTAATTTTGTTCTGATCAAATATCAGGATTACAACACTATGCAAGATGAAACATATAGCAGACTACACTAGGAAGTGCATATAGTAGTGTTTAAAAACAAAAAACATGATTTGGGCATGTATAGACATGAGCATGATTTCGATCAATGGTACAACATTGGCATGATTTGTAGGTTGCAAGTGTTTAAGAACAGTCAGTGTACTTGATTCATAACCCATCGAGAGAGTTGAAGCAGTCATACATAAAAATATATATCATGTAGTGATGCAAAGAGAGGATGGTGGCTGTGGTAATCTGGCCCCGAGAAGGGAGATGCACCTGATAGAGACTTGGAGGTCGATCCACAGCTATGGTGTGGATGTTGCCGATGAAATCCTCCCCTTTTGGCATCCTCCTCCTCCAGTATGGTTTGGACCTGAGCAGTTTTACAATAGATGACCTTAATAAGCACGGTGCTATACAGAAAGGTTTATCATGCCAATCTTTTATTTTTAAGAGTACAAAAGAAAGGTTTGGAAGAACTAGCTTGAGTTACAGAACATGCACATCCACATTACAGAAATTTGGCATACAACAACATGCACATCCACACAAACATACATACAATTCCAAGCACCAGTCCTACTTGAGCTAGCTACTACAAACACAATAACTCAACAAGACAATAAAAATAGCAGAATAGTAGAAATCCATTAGAATAATCGATTCTGCTACAGTTATACTGTCGGATATATACCGAATAGGGGTATGTCAGGTGACAGTCCAAAGTGCCGGATTACCAGGGTGGCCTAAGTGGTAGTAGGCTACGGTCCATTGGGCGGCCCGGTAAGCTGATGCACAGAAGCCGGTATCTAGAAGAACCCAGACCACGGCCCACGTGATCCGGCTTGGAGTAGAAGGCGGATTCCTTACCTTCCAAGTTGATAGTTGCCGTAGTCTTCTAGGTTTCCTTCTCTGTATGCCCTAATCCGGCTATTATATAAAGCCGGACGGGAGATACGATAGATAGACAAGAAGCAAAAGGCTAACTCGTCAAGAGGTGGATCCTTGACGAGTAGCTAATCGAATCTCACATTGTACTCTGTATTCACAGGCTTTAGTCCTGAATAGTGAGATTGCAGGAGTAGGAACGTCGCATTACTGCGTCGTACCGAACCTGGGTAAAAACCATGTGTCATTGTCCTTCGCACAATCACGTACCCCCACATCTCTATCAGTAGTCTCATGGCACCCCCGTCTATGAATTCTACTACGATGTCTCGACAGTTGGCGCCCACCGTGGGGCCAGCGATGTCAGGCGCTAAGTTTCGATCGGGGATACTCGGCGGAATCGGCAGTACAATCATTGTCGGAAGCTTGGAATTTGACAACGACGTTGTACGCTTCCTCGACAATGGATCATACATGTCGGCATGGAATCATCTGGTAAGTACCTGTGTATTACCGATTGGATCTGCAAACATCTTTATCGGATTAACCGCAGAGGCCATGGGATTTTGCGGTGGAAGTAAATTTATCCCACCCGCCCTATACCCAGTCGAAGATGACTATGATGCCGGGTTTTGCTCAGATCGCCGACATACAAGTGGATCACACTTTGTCGGCATGGTGCAATCCGATATCGCCGAAAACACGGATGAATGCAATCCCGTGCAAGAGGCAGAAAACATCAAACCCACAACTGAGGTGGAAGATCCGACATCCGTCAACACGACGACGAACTCGGAAGCTGATTCCGTGTTAGCCGCCATTGAGGCGAGATTGGAATCAGAAACCGGATCAGACAACTTTGATTCCGAAGACGAAGATGAGGACGCTTTCGAAAGAAAGGTTAAATCTCTTCAGGAGGGATTCCATGAAGTACTAATGGCATAACCGGCTGAAAACACGGATGCCGACAGCCAGGAAAGCCCTAGAACTCCTCCGCCAGAAGAAGAGTTAGAAGAAGGAGAAACTTCTTCGAGATTCCCCGACGTCAAAAAATTGACGGAGGAAGAACCATGCAGGAAACCTCCCTCTTCCAAGAAGAAACACAAAGCTGCGAAAAAGCTCCAGTATAAGCTCCGGAAGAAAAAATTGGCCGATCCAGCCAATGTAAGCCCGGAAGTAGGAGACGCAAGCGGAGTAAACCTGCGGAGAAGAAAACAAAGGAAATCCTTGTTCCGTCAATGACAGAACAAGACGAACAGGAGTTACTCCAAACACCAGTGGGACCACATGAGCCCCCTGAAGTTCTGGAAGCCCGGAGACAGGCTCTCCAAAGGCAACAACAACATCTATTTCGGACTCGCGAACACCTCCAAAATACCCAGGCTGACATCAACCTCATGCGGGAAGAAATCGAGGAATACGAGAGAAAGAATAGATCTGGCATTAAACCTACCCGGTTACCCGGAATCTCAAAACTGGAAGTACTGCCGCCAAAAGAAAGGTTTCACAACCCATCTGGGCAAAAGCAGGTAAACGGCAAAGATGCCAGAGGTGAACCAACATACAAAATCGCAGCAGAAAACGCGGAAGCAGCGTTCGCCATCCTCAACAACGATATGTACTCCAATGGTGAAAAACTTCAAGGGGTGTATGATTTCTTAGGAAAAGCATTGCAACAACAACAACGGGGGCAGCATCGATCAAGGAAGTTGCACGATGACTCAGCCCTATGCAAAGCAGCTACATGCGCCGCTGGAGCACCTGGACCGGAAGAACCTGGAGATTCAAACAATTCAAAAGAGAAGAAATCAGATCCGAGAAAAGACAAGAAAAATCCCGACAATAAGGATGAAGCGTCTAGAACCGGATCCCATCTCCCAAAAGATGGAGTTAATCCTCGTGATCGGAAAAAGAAAAGAACCGGAATGGCGGAAAAGCAATGCCGCCTCCGAGACGCCCAGCTGAAAAAGCTGGAAGACAGGACATACCTCACAGGCGGGAGAGATCCCGAACGCCCCCCAGGAATAAGGAAAGACACAAGAGTAGAACTCCACCTTATCCCAAAGGGCATGATCTCGGAAGAAATAGAGAAGATCCCAGAAAAGCGCGTTCGCGCCACAATGGAAAAGAAAGGAGCAGGTCCCCTTCTGTCCATTCAGCCGGCAGATACTCCGCACACATGGATAGAGAGGAAAGAGATGAGTTATACTTTGGACCTAAGTGCTTCACAGATAGGATCCGAAGGATAACTCTGCATTCTGGCTTCGCCAAAGTTGGTCCAACGTACCAAAAGTATACTGGTAGCACAAACCCGGATACCTGGCTTTCAGACTATTATACAGCCGTCCAGATTAACAACGGGACAGACTTGGAAGCTGTAAAGTTTCTCCCCCTAATGTTACTGGATGGAGCCAGAGACTGGATCAATGGACTACCCTCCAGAACTGTCGATAGCTGGGATGACATGGCTCGAGTATTTACTCAGCATTTCCGGGGAACCTATGTCGCACCCTGATTTCTAGGGGATACTCACCGTACGAACTGGATAGCAGATGCTTGGATTATGGGGCATAACTGCTCCCACGTCCCAGCTTCCTGGTAGGCCTGCGCTTATGCGCGACAACACAAGCCCTGCTATTCCATCGTCGATGTAAACTATCCACTAGAGATCAAAGGCACTTCCGTCGACGTACTTCAAACCATACACACATGGTACGTCAACGGCGTTGAACAACTGATATCACAACAGATCTCTACGACACAAAAGATTGAAATAAGCTGCAAATAGCTCTCATTAGAGCAGAAATAGCAAATACAGTCATTCAGAGGGCACATGCCCCAACAATACATCATTACAATACAGCGGAAGCATTCAACATGTCTGAGTACAGACAAGAACCAAATAGGCCTAAGAGGCCGGAAACAAACAGACGGAGCCCATCCACGAAGTCTCGGATCCTGCCCGGGTCCGCTATCTACTCGTCAGCAGTCTCGTCGTCATACTCCACGTAGTAGCCACCAAGTAGATCCTCGGAAACGTCGTCTGCGTAAACCACAGCCCCAAAGGGGTCAGTACATAAATGTACTGGCAAGCAAGACTCACAATTCACCAAAGTGTAACCCGTCAACACCAAGCACAGATGCCTTGGGTTCAACGGAGGAAAGGGGATATAAAAGATGCTGCAACTGGCTGCGCTAACCAACTACAGAGATTCTACCACTTCCGTCTAACAGAAAGGAGATAAGATCGAGGATTGTAACCAACTGAAGGATAACTTCAAACAAACCATCCTGGATCTCGCCCCTTATCCAAAGAAGCAATCCGAGGATAACTCACACCGTTGAGTTAATGATGGTTCAAATTATTGTGTCAATAAGCCTATTACTAGTCAAGTTATTAATCATGGGGTGTAACATGTTTGATCGTTATGTTTAAGTTGTCCTGAGTACTTGTTAGCCAGTACTTTCACCAAGTAATCCATAACCGCGGAAAACACGGCTTCTCGAGAAGATTATCCCTGCAGGGTTGCACCAATTTGGCCGTACACTCAAGAATAACCCGCCAGATGGAAATGCACTTCCACCAAGCGGGGTACTCTACACAACCAACCATTCTTCGCATCAAGCCCAAAGAACCTTGGGCGCACGGCTAATCGAGCCCAGAAGAAAATGGACCCTCATAGCACTCTAAGAACGTGTCCCCCTATATGCCGACTACGAAAGTTCCACCCTGGCCTGGGCTCGCAAAAACATGATGCGGCAAATGGAAAACACGAACTAAATGAGGCGATTTGGACGAGATGCGAATCAGGTCAAGTTGAGGGGGGCGCCCATACTCGCTTCCCAAATGCGGGTAGTACGCTCATCATGGATCAGTAGACAAGACCCTTTTCCTATTAGGGTCGACACTAGCAGGCTTCAAAACCTCTCATGGGCCTCCTGCCGGTGCCTTATCATCAAATTTATTATTAATAGTAACATTAGCATGATTGATTGATTAAACATCGAGCCCCCAGAACATAATAGAGTAGTAACGGAAAGTAACGGGTAACAGACTCGAGCAAAACAACCTAAGCATGCTAGTAAGACACGGGCTCAACCAAAAGGTTATAGGTATGGAGGTGAGGCAATATCAGGTTTAAGGGATTCATGTGATAGGTTCGTAACGGAAACAACTACTACTAAGGCTTAGCAGAAAAGAACAACGGAAAGTATCGGTAACCAAGGTTGAAAGGAACACAGTGGTTCATGTGAGTGATAACTTGCCTGCAAAACCCAGTAGCCTGGTACTGAGCTAACTCCTTAGAAGGGACGTCGTAAGTATCGTCGGTCTCAACGTCGTCGTATATCCGGGAAGAAGCAAACAAACAATGCAGAAAGATAAACAATCAATATCAGGGCATAGTGCACAAACATGGGATGATGCATGACCATTTAATTGATGCATAGAAATGACTAGTTGACAAGATAGAAACAGGATTAAATGGACCCACATGCAATTTGGGATTGCATGTGGAAAGCCCATGATTTATGGTTGAATTAATTGTTTTACAACTAAGCAACATGTGAAAGTGGATTAGCATGATGCATGGATGAGGAAAACAGCAAAATAACAACAATAGAACCAAATGGAAATAAGGCTTAACAAGTTTAGAAATTCATTTATTAAGTGTTGGAATTTTGGTTACTTAAAGGTGTCACACAAGCATTTGTTGTTTTCATCAAATTAAATTGTGCAAAATAGATAACAAAGTTTATATTTGAAAAGAAAACAAGATTTTAGTTGGAATACATGTTTCACTTGTTGAAAAAGGATTTCAAATGATTTATTTAGGAATTAAACAAGTTAAACAAGAATTAAATGAATTTAATTCAAACATGAACTTAAATGAATTTTTATTTGTTCAAAACATTAAGTGAGATTCATATGTGAAAAGTTTATACTTTTGTGGTTTGAAAACATATTTTATATGCCCCAAAAGAATTTGTTTTGATCAAGTTATAAATTTAACAATATTAAATGAATTAAATAAGATTTAAATTATTTAACCACTTTTAATTATTCAAAACATGAAACAAAATTTATATTTGGAAAGATGGTTTAATTTTGCATGGAAAACATATTTCATTTGTGGAAATTGGATTTAAAATGAGCAAGTTATTATTTTGGCAATTTTAAATGCAATAATCAAGAAACAGTTGTTTTCAGCAATTTAAATTATTCAAAACAGCAAATAAAATTTATATTTGGAAAGTACATGAAAAATTGATTGGAAAACATATTTGGGTTGTGAAATTTGGAATTTTTATGAACAAGTTATGAATTTTGCAATTTTAAGTGAATTTGACAAGTTTTCAAATATTTCAACAATTTAAAATATTCAAAACAGTAAACAAATTTTATATTTGGATAGATCATTTAATTTGGGACAGAAAACATACTAAAATTGTTGAATTTGGGGTTGGGATGAATTAATTATGCATTTTTCCAATTTGGGGTGCAAATCTGCCATTTTATCTACTATCCAGGGACTTAGAAATATTAAACAGGGATCTAGAAATAAATTACAGGGGTTTAGGAATTACAGCAGGGACTTGGTTGTGATTAGGTGATTGTTTTGGTTGTGGAAAATAAAATGGCAAAAACTGGGGTTAATCCGCAGGGGGTGGGATTCGAACCCACCCCCTCTGCTGCGCGCTCAAGGAACAGAACCATTGTGGTGTGTGCGACTGTTTGGTTCAGAAAGGGGTGCGTTGCCTTTTGTAGTGGCTTCAGCGATTTAACTGTCGAAACTGACAGTGCGGCGCTGCTGCGAACTACAGGCAGAAATCGAGCGAAGACGATGGCGATCGGTGATGGGGTGCGGGTGTGATCTGCTGTCGAGGTGTGCGTCGTGTGCGTGATGGTGTGCAGGTGCGTGCAGGAGGGGGGACGTGGAGAGGTGGCCTGCTCACCTTGCTGTGTCGTTGTAGAGGTTCAGGCGACAGAGCAGAATTCCGGCGGAATTCCGGCGATGGCGCGGCGTACCCAGGCACTTCCAGCGAGCGGAGAGGGGACGAGGAGATGCGGCCAGGCGCCACGGTTCCATTCCCGGGGCCAGCATCTCCTCGAGGTGGCCATGTCGCTGCCGCGTGAGGGAAGAAGGTGGGGGTGCGGTCTGATGGTGGTGTTCAGGTGCAGAGACAGAAGGCTTTGGGGGAAGGAAGAGAGGAGAGAGGTTGGCGGCGATGGAGGATGGGCTAGGGTTTAGGGTTTGAGGGGCAGAGGGGGGAGGTGCTACTTAAGGGGGAAGGGAACCTTGTACGGCTGATCATCTAATGGAGGTGGAGGAGATCGAGTGGTTCCGATGGAGACGTACAGGATGACGTGAGGAAGATGACAGTGACAGGGAAGGGGTATTGGGCCAACAGGAAAATGTTGGGCTTGGGAAGAAAAGAAAAGGGATGGGCTGCATGCCTCCCTCTCCTCTTTGTCATTTTTGTTTGTTTTACTTTTTTTTTGTAGCAAAAGCAAGTGGAATCAGAACATGAGATTTTGGGTAGTAGAAAAATTTGAGAAAATTTTAGGGAAACTCCTTAGGCCATCTACTAACAGTTGTAACTTTTATTTGCAAAAATTTATATGTTTGATTGTTGTTTAAAATTTAAACCAAAGTTGGGTGCATTTGTTATTATTAATAACCATTATTTAAAACCAATTTGAACATAGGGTAACCCCTAAGATTAATTGGAAACAAAGAGTAAATAATGTGTTGGTTATTATTTTCATAATTTCAAATTGGGTTCTATTTGAAACACCTTTGGTTTGAATTGAGCAATTTGGAAATTAATAGATTAATATTGAAAACAAGGATTTTAATAGGGGAACCCTATTGATTAAAGTGATTAAATTAGTTGATTTGTTTGTTAAAGTTTATAAGTTCAAAAGTGGTTCTGTTTGATGCATTTGATTTGAAATTGGATTGAAATAGAATTAATTGATTGAAATAAAAGCACCATTTTATTAGTTGATCAACATGGAATAAAATGGAACAATTTGGTTGTTTTCACTTGTTATTTTTATTCCAGAAGTTGTAACAGAACAAGTATGAAAACATTGTTTGAGTAAGGTTTGAATTTGAGTTGTGAAAACAGTGGAAAACAATGCAACAATTTAGAAACAAAAGCAAACAACATGGAAACAATATGATGACATGATGCAAAACTTTAATAAACAAGAAATCAATCATTCTAAGGGGAGTTTTCATACTTGGGATGTTACAAAACGCCCCCCCTTGAAGGAATCGCACCCCGAGATTCCTACTGAGAAAAGAAAAGGTCCGGATACTTCTTGGGAAGATCCTCTTGAGCTGTGATACGTGAAACACATCGTGCACAGTGGATAGACGTCAGGGAATTTGCAAACCACCGGAACATTTTCAATTGAAGGAAGAGGTTTTTGTACCAAGGGTGTATAGCTGGATAGAAATTGATTCATTTGGAGAATAGATTATCTGGCTAGAATGGTGGAACAGAGTTATTGACATCAATGCAACACCAGGAATAACCATCAATGTCAGAATCATCAACATGAGAGTAACGAGGAATATGTGGCCTCCCATTAGAATTGGATTGTTCTTACTTATGTTGGAAGTCAACATTTGAGATCCCGGGGAGTGAACAGAGTTTTGATTGCTTAGTGGAACCAGAATTGGGTTGTATGTTGTGGAAAAGATTGTTGACACAAAGGAATGTGATTCTCCGGTATCAAATAGCACCTTAGCTGGACAAGAGTTTACGAGGAAGTTTTGATTAGACACCGGTAGAAGATTTGAAGTGGAAAACAACAACAAGATTTCAACGGACGAAAAGGATGTTGAGAAGAACAGGATATCAACATCGGGGAAAACGAGAACAAGATTCCTGAGGTACTACGGAAAACCCATCCGGGCTTCTAAAGGATCAATATCTACTGCTTAAGGAATAGAGGATCTGCTTCCGGGGCTTACACGCCTCCGTTCTCAATCATGAGTAGGCAACATGATAAATCATGTCACAACCACCTCCATTCCTATGGTCTAGTAGATATAACCATCCTAGAGAAACCAGAATTCGTGAAATCCTAACTTGAAAGTTTAGATGAGAAGGGAGAAATCAACGTTGCACTTCCTTACCAGAAAAGGAAGGGAGGGTGGGGAAAAGAAGAAAAAGAACAGAATTCCTACTCTCACGTTTCATTTTTCCTATATAGCTACAAAATAGTTTCTAGACTCAACTGCGACCAGTAAAAAGGGATCCTACAGGCAGACAGGCTCTGATACCATTTGTCGCACCCTGATTTCTAGGGGATACTCACCGTACGAACTGGATAGCAGATGCTTGGATTATGGGGCATAACTGCTCCCACGTCCCAGCTTCCTGGTAGGCCTGCGCTTATGCGCGACAACACAAGCCCTGCTATTCCATCGTCGATGTAAACTATCCACTAGAGATCAAAGGCACTTCCGTCGACGTACTTCAAACCATACACACATGGTACGTCAACGGCGTTGAACAACTGATATCACAACAGATCTCTACGACACAAAAGATTGAAATAAGCTGCAAATAGCTCTCATTAGAGCAGAAATAGCAAATACAGTCATTCAGAGGGCACATGCCCCAACAATACATCATTACAATACAGCGGAAGCATTCAACATGTCTGAGTACAGACAAGAACCAAATAGGCCTAAGAGGCCGGAAACAAACAGACGGAGCCCATCCACGAAGTCTCGGATCCTGCCCGGGTCCGCTATCTACTCGTCAGCAGTCTCGTCGTCATACTCCACGTAGTAGCCACCAAGTAGATCCTCGGAAACGTCGTCTGCGTAAACCACAGCCCCAAAGGGGTCAGTACATAAACGTACTGGCAAGCAAGACTCACAATTCACCAAAGTGTAACCCGTCAACACCAAGCACAGATGCCTTGGGTTCAACGGAGGAAAGGGGATATAAAAGATGCTGCAACTGGCTGCGCTAACCAACTACAGAGATTCTACCACTTCCGTCTAACAGAAAGGAGATAAGATCGAGGATTGTAACCAACTGAAGGATAACTTCAAACAAACCATCCTGGATCTCGCCCCTTATCCAAAGAAGCAATCCGAGGATAACTCACACCGTTGAGTTAATGATGGTTCAAATTATTGTGTCAATAAGCCTATTACTAGTCAAGTTATTAATCATGGGGTGTAACATGTTTGATCGTTATGTTTAAGTTGTCCTGAGTACTTGTTAGCCAGTACTTTCACCAAGTAATCCATAACCGCGGAAAACACGGCTTCTCGAGAAGATTATCCCTGCAGGGTTGCACCAATTTGGCCGTACACTCAAGAATAACCCGCCAGATGGAAATGCACTTCCACCAAGCGGGGTACTCTACACAACCAACCATTCTTCGCATCAAGCCCAAAGAACCTTGGGCGCACGGCTAATCGAGCCCAGAAGAAAATGGACCCTCATAGCACTCTAAGAACGTGTCCCCCTATATGCCGACTACGAAAGTTCCACCCTGGCCTGGGCTCGCAAAAACATGATGCGGCAAATGGAAAACACGAACTAAATGAGGCGATTTGGACGAGATGCGAATCAGGTCAAGTTGAGGGGGGCGCCCATACTCGCTTCCCAAATGCGGGTAGTACGCTCATCATGGATCAGTAGACAAGACCCTTTTCCTATTAGGGTCGACACTAGCAGGCTTCAAAACCTCTCATGGGCCTCCAGCCGGTGCCTTATCATCAAATTTATTATTAATAGTAACATTAGCATGATTGATTGATTAAACATCGAGCCCCCAGAACATAATAGAGTAGTAACGGAAAGTAACGGGTAACAGACTCGAGCAAAACAACCTAAGCATGCTAGTAAGACACGGGCTCAACCAAAAGGTTATAGGTATGGAGGTGAGGCAATATCAGGTTTAAGGGATTCATGTGATAGGTTCGTAACGGAAACAACTACTACTAAGGCTTAGCAGAAAAGAACAACGGAAAGTATCGGTAACCAAGGTTGAAAGGAACACAGTGGTTCATGTGAGTGATAACTTGCCTGCAAAACCCAGTAGCCTGGTACTGAGCTAACTCCTTAGAAGGGACGTCGTAAGTATCGTCGGTCTCAACGTCGTCGTATATCCGGGAAGAAGCAAACAAACAATGCAGAAAGATAAACAATCAATATCAGGGCATAGTGCACAAACATGGGATGATGCATGACCATTTAATTGATGCATAGAAATGACTAGTTGACAAGATAGAAACAGGATTAAATGGACCCACATGCAATTTGGGATTGCATGTGGAAAGCCCATGATTTATGGTTGAATTAATTGTTTTACAACTAAGCAACATGTGAAAGTGGATTAGCATGATGCATGGATGAGGAAAACAGCAAAATAACAACAATAGAACCAAATGGAAATAAGGCTTAACAAGTTTAGAAATTCATTTATTAAGTGTTGGAATTTTGGTTACTTAAAGGTGTCACACAAGCATTTGTTGTTTTCATCAAATTAAATTGTGCAAAATAGATAACAAAGTTTATATTTGAAAAGAAAACAAGATTTTAGTTGGAATACATGTTTCACTTGTTGAAAAAGGATTTCAAATGATTTATTTAGGAATTAAACAAGTTAAACAAGAATTAAATGAATTTAATTCAAACATGAACTTAAATGAATTTTTATTTGTTCAAAACATTAAGTGAGATTCATATGTGAAAAGTTTATACTTTTGTGGTTTCAAAACATATTTTATATGCCCCAAAAGAATTTGTTTTGATCAAGTTATAAATTTAACAATATTAAATGAATTAAATAAGATTTAAATTATTTAACCACTTTTAATTATTCAAAACATGAAACAAAATTTATATTTGGAAAGATGGTTTAATTTTGCATGGAAAACATATTTCATTTGTGGAAATTGGATTTAAAATGAGCAAGTTATTATTTTGGCAATTTTAAATGCAATAATCAAGAAACAGTTGTTTTCAGCAATTTAAATTATTCAAAACAGCAAACAAAATTTATATTTGGAAAGTACATGAAAAATTGATTGGAAAACATATTTGGGTTGTGAAATTTGGAATTTTTATGAACAAGTTATGAATTTTGCAATTTTAAGTGAATTTGACAAGTTTTCAAATATTTCAACAATTTAAAATATTCAAAACAGTAAACAAATTTTATATTTGGATAGATCATTTAATTTGGGACAGAAAACATACTAAAATTGTTGAATTTGGGGTTGGGATGAATTAATTATGCATTTTTCCAATTTGGGGTGCAAATCTGCCATTTTATCTACTATCCAGGGACTTAGAAATATTAAACAGGGATCTAGAAATAAATTACAGGGGTTTAGGAATTACAGCAGGGACTTGGTTGTGATTAGGTGATTGTTTTGGTTGTGGAAAATAAAATGGCAAAAACTGGGGTTAATCCGCAGGGGGTGGGATTCGAACCCACCCCCTCTGCTGCGCGCTCAAGGAACAGAACCATTGTGGTGTGTGCGACTGTTTGGTTCAGAAAGGGGTGCGTTGCCTTTTGTAGTGGCTTCAGCGATTTAACTGTCGAAACTGACAGTGCGGCGCTGCTGCGAACTACAGGCAGAAATCGAGCGAAGACGATGGCGATCGGTGATGGGGTGCGGGTGTGATCTGCTGTCGAGGTGTGCGTCGTGTGCGTGATGGTGTGCAGGTGCGTGCAGGAGGGGGGACGTGGAGAGGTGGCCTGCTCACCTTGCTGTGTCGTTGTAGAGGTTCAGGCGACAGAGCAGAATTCCGGCGGAATTCCGGCGATGGCGCGGCGTACCCAGGCACTTCCAGCGAGCGGAGAGGGGACGAGGAGATGCGGCCAGGCGCCACGGTTCCATTCCCGGGGCCAGCATCTCCTCGAGGTGGCCATGTCGCTGCCGCGTGAGGGAAGAAGGTGGGGGTGCGGTCTGATGGTGGTGTTCAGGTGCAGAGACAGAAGGCTTTGGGGGAAGGAAGAGAGGAGAGAGGTTGGCGGCGATGGAGGATGGGCTAGGGTTTAGGGTTTGAGGGGCAGAGGGGGGAGGTGCTACTTAAGGGGGAAGGGAACCTTGTACGGCTGATCATCTAATGGAGGTGGAGGAGATCGAGTGGTTCCGATGGAGACGTACAGGATGACGTGAGGAAGATGACAGTGACAGGGAAGGGGTATTGGGCCAACAGGAAAATGTTGGGCTTGGGAAGAAAAGAAAAGGGATGGGCTGCATGCCTCCCTCTCCTCTTTGTCATTTTTGTTTGTTTTACTTTTTTTTTGTAGCAAAAGCAAGTGGAATCAGAACATGAGATTTTGGGTAGTAGAAAAATTTGAGAAAATTTTAGGGAAACTCCTTAGGCCATCTACTAACAGTTGTAACTTTTATTTGCAAAAATTTATATGTTTGATTGTTGTTTAAAATTTAAACCAAAGTTGGGTGCATTTGTTATTATTAATAACCATTATTTAAAACCAATTTGAACATAGGGTAACCCCTAAGATTAATTGGAAACAAAGAGTAAATAATGTGTTGGTTATTATTTTCATAATTTCAAATTGGGTTCTATTTGAAACACCTTTGGTTTGAATTGAGCAATTTGGAAATTAATAGATTAATATTGAAAACAAGGATTTTAATAGGGGAACCCTATTGATTAAAGTGATTAAATTAGTTGATTTGTTTGTTAAAGTTTATAAGTTCAAAAGTGGTTCTGTTTGATGCATTTGATTTGAAATTGGATTGAAATAGAATTAATTGATTGAAATAAAAGCACCATTTTATTAGTTGATCAACATGGAATAAAATGGAACAATTTGGTTGTTTTCACTTGTTATTTTTATTCCAGAAGTTGTAACAGAACAAGTATGAAAACATTGTTTGAGTAAGGTTTGAATTTGAGTTGTGAAAACAGTGGAAAACAATGCAACAATTTAGAAACAAAAGCAAACAACATGGAAACAATATGATGACATGATGCAAAACTTTAATAAACAAGAAATCAATCATTCTAAGGGGAGTTTTCATACTTGGGATGTTACAACCTATAAGCGCCCGAATAGCATCAACCAGCTAAACCGTTGCACCCAATTTGAGGACGAACCATACGTGGATTTCATCTCAAGATGGACGACAATGAAGAACAGTTGCTCCGGAGTAACTGACGTTCAAGCAATGCATGCTTTCATCAATGGCCTAAAACCCGGACTTGTACCGTTCATGATCGGTTACAAAAAGCACAAAGATCTCGGATCTATGCTTACAACCGCTAATGAACATGCAACAGCCGAGGACGACATCACATCAAGAGGAGGCAATATCGATACACTGATACAGGCCAAAAAGACCCCTCGCCCTGAGAAAAAAGGAACTCCAGATGCAACACAAAAGCCCAAAGAAGTTAACATAGCCTTTGGAAGAGAAAATGGGAACAGGTGGAAAGGACGCAGTACAGAGCCGATTAATTACACCAAGGAAGAGTGGGAAAAGATAAAGTCGGAAAACTGCGTCCACCACTCGCAATTTGGGAAACCCACCCACACCAACGCACAATGCCGGCTGAACAAGCATATGAAAGGCAGTGCAGGATCCGGAAACAAAGGGAAGAATTCCAAGAGGAAATTTTCCAAGCAAAAGCCAGAAGCAGAGAAAGAAGACAGTGAATCGGACACTGACGAAAAAATCCAGGATCAACAGCGAAAAGGCGAGCCTAAGTTTTTGAGAGTTGATGGAGAATGCAACCTAACTTTCCTGGCAACTCCCTCAGCAAAGGTGGCAAAGAGAACGCTTCGAGAAATACACGCGGTTGTTCCAGCAACCCCGAAATTCTTGAAGTAATCAAATACACCAATCACCTGGGATCAGTCTGATCATCCCGGAAACATCCCTGAACCCGGCACGCAAACTCTTGTCGTAAGCCCTATTGTCCAGAACACTAGGCTAAAAAGAGTGCTGATGGATGGAGGATCTAGCATTAACATAATGTACCTGGATACACTCAAGCATCTGAAAATTTCCGAGACCCAACTCAATCACAGCAATATACGTTTTCACGGCATCGTCCCTGGTAGACAAGCACGATCCCTAGGAGAAATTTCCCTAGATGTCACTTTCGGAGAAAAAGATCACTTCCGTCAGGAAAAAGTATCCTTCGAAGTGGTGCCGTTTGAAAGAGTGTATCACGCGATACTCGGACGTCCAGATTTCACCAAATTCATGGCAAGATCATGTCATATTTATAACAAGCTGAAGAAGCCAGGGCCCAAAGGAGGAGTAATCACCATAACAGGAGATTTCAAGCTGGCAAACGAGCTGAAAAAAGAAAACGCCCTTTGCGCTGAAAAAGTGATAGCAAGGGAAGAATTGAAAGAGCTGGCAAAAGAAGTATCGCCGACTGAAATGCCGGTAGGAAAGGAATGTCGGAAGCCGGTAGACAGTTTCAAAGCTTTCGAGAACACAAGACAGGTAATCCTGGATCCTAAAGATCCGACAAAATTTGTTGTAGTAGGAACTGGGATGACCGACAAATAGGAAAGCGATCTCATCAAGTTCCTCCGTGAGAACTGGGACATTTTCTCTTGGTGTCCAGCGTACACGCCAGGCGTACCCAGGGAACTGGCTGAGCACCAACTCAAGGTGATCCCATGATCTAAACCCGTCAAACAAGGTCTCCGTCGATTTGACGGAAGAAGACGGAAGGCTATTAGCAAGGAAATTATCCGGCTTTTGGCAGCATATTTTATCCGGGAAGTTATCCATACTGAATGGTCTGCAAATCCAGTATTAGTCCCGAAGAAAGATAGTACTACCCTTAGGATGTGTATAGATTACACCGGCTTGAACAAATTATGTCCAACAGATAGGTTTGCATTACCGCGAATCGATCAAATAATAGATGCCACTGCAGGCTCTGAGCTTTTATGCTTTTTGGATGCATATTTCGGGTATCATCAAATACGCATGATGAAAGAAGATCAGATCAAAACTTCCTTCATAACCCCATATGGGACGTACTACTACATAACCATGCCATTCGGCCTGAAGAACGCAGGTGCAACTTACCAGCGTTGCATGCAACGATGTTTGCATAGTCAAATTGGCAAAAATGTACACGTTTACGTGGACGACATTGTTGTCGTTTCCAAGGAAAAAGACACGCTCCTTGAAGATTTGCGAGAAACCTTCGAAAATTTGCGCAGTTATAAAATGAAGTTAAATCCATTAAAGTGTGTATTCGGGGTTCCCTCAGGAAAACTTCTGGGTTTCATCGTTTCTCACAGAGGAATAGAAGTAAACCCAGAAAAGATCAAAGCAATCGTAAACATCTCTAAGCCTACGTGCGTAAAAAATGTACAAAGATTGACGGGTTCTGCTGCAGCCGTTAGCAGGTTTATTAGCCGGCTGGGGGACCAAGCCCTGCTACTGTACAAGTTGTTGAAAAAATCCGACAAATTTGAGTGGACAGAAGAGGCAGATGCAGCATTAACCCAGTTGAAAGAAACTTTGATGAAAGCTCCGATTTTGGCATCCCCAAAAGACGAAGAACATATGCTATTGTACCTAATGGCTACAAACCGGGTTATTAGTGCAGTGATAGTTGTGGAAAGGAAGAAAGACGTACAAAGCATACTAGATCAGCATCCGGTATATTACATAAGTGAAGTTTTCTACGAGTCTAAACAAAGGTACCCACACTATCAAAAACTGGCATATGGTGTATTTTTCGCATCTCGAAAACTTCGCCATTACTTCCAAGGACATTCCATAACAGTGGTATGTAAAGCACCACTAGGGGATATAATAAACAATGCGGAGGCAACTGGCCGAGTAGCCAAATGGGGCATCAAGCTAGCAGCATTCGACATTAAGTACCAACCCAGGACGGCAATAAAATCCCAGGTTCTGGCAGATTTTGTCGCCGACTGGACGGAAGCAATGGAAAAAACACCGATGCCGGAGTCCGAGTACTGGATCATGCACTTTGACGGATCCAAGATGAAGGAGGCCGCTGGAGCTGGTGTAGTCCTAAAATCCCCTAAAGGAGATACAATGGAGTATGTATAACAAATACACTTCAACGCCAGTAATAACGTGGCAGAATACGAAGCTCTGCTTCACGGCTTGCATATCGCAAAGGAAATAGGTGTCAAACGCATCTTATGCTATGGTGACTCAGATTTGGTACAACACCAGCTCAACCAAACTTGGGATGCCAACAGTCCCATCATGGCCGAATATCGGAGAACGGTGGACGAGTTTGCAATCTGTTTCTTTGGATTTGAAGTACTTCATGTAAAAAGGGAGGAAAACTGGAACGCGGATGCATTAGCCCGCATGGGATCAGAAAGGGTAAAAATCCTACCACCAGGTGTGTTCGTCCAATATTTGTATGAACCATCAATAAAAGGTGGAGATGTTGATTATCCTCTGGCTTCCGAGTCAATTGAAGTCATGCTCGTTAACCTGGATTGGACAATTCCATATTTAAACTTCTTAGTTGACCAGAAGTACCCGGATGGAGCAGACGAAGTCTTGCAGAGATAGATTTAGCGTCGATGCAAAGGATACACGGTAATTAACAATTGCCTGTATAAACGCAGTACTACCAGAATTTTTCTGCGATGTATTTCACCAGAAGAAGGACGAGAAATCCTGCAAGAAATCCATGCCGGAGATTGCGGACATCATGCTCAATCAAAAAGCATAGTCAAAAAAGCATTCCGTGCAGGGTTTTTCTGGCTAACAGCCAAGACAGACGCTGAGCACATAGTAAATACATGTGCAGGGTGTCAATATTACGCCAAGCAGACAAATATGCCAGCCCAAGCACTCAAAACTATCCCCATTACATGGCCGTTTGCGATCTGGGGGCTAGATATGATGGGACCATTCAAAACCGCAAGAGGCGGACTTACACATCTACTCGTAGCTGTAGATAAATATACCAAGTGGGTGGAGGCTAAACCCATCAAAAAGCTTGACAGTGTAACTGTCGGAAACTTCATCATTGACGTAGTCATGAGATACGGCGTTCCACACAACATAATAACCGACAACGGGACAAATTTCTCTATTGGAGAGTTGGCAAAATATTGCCGACAAACGGGAATTCGCCTAGATCTCGCATCTGTGGCACACCCGCAATACAATGGACAGGTTGAAAGAATGAATAGCTCAATCTTGCAAGGAATACGCCGAAGACTCGAATCTCCACTTCATAGAGCAACCGGAGCATGGGTAGAAGAGTTACCTTCCGTGCTTTGGAGTATTCGAACAACACCAAATAGGTCAATTGGGCAAACCCCGTTTTTTCTAGTTTATGATGCTGAAGCAATTCTTCCAACGGACATGATCCATGATAGCCCAAGAGTGCAGGATTTCGATGACTCAGATGCAGAAAACGCACGACAAGATTCCGTCGATCTCTTAGAAGAGGAACGAGAGCTTGTGCTTCAAAGATGCGCCATTTATCAGCAAGGTTTACGACGTTACCATAGTCGGAAAATCAGGCATCGTTCTTTTAAAGAAGGTGACCTAGTGCTAAGATTGGTACATCAAAGAAAGCACAAACTGGCCCCAGTATGGGAAGGACCATTCGTCATCAGCAAAGTTATGAAAAATGGATCGTACTATCTTGTAGACATTCGAGATACGGAAGACCATCCCGAAAAGCCGAATCGCAAATAAAAGAGAAAGATAGATGCTGAACTAGGAGAGACAAAGAGGCCCTGGAGTATCCAGCAGTTACGTCCCTTCTATACTTAGTTCAATTTCTATGTAAACATCTTTGAGATCATGAAATAAAGTTATATGAATTC
Organism: Alopecurus myosuroides; assembly: GCA_028641055.1. Classification (NCBI taxonomy): domain Eukaryota; kingdom Viridiplantae; phylum Streptophyta; class Magnoliopsida; order Poales; family Poaceae; genus Alopecurus; species Alopecurus myosuroides. The sequence continues at coordinate 360,290,825 of CM054060.1, read as the reverse complement.
TTACATCCATGTTTTTACAAGTTTATTATAGTGCAAAGCATGATTCCGCCTTATCTATTTCCCAATGATCTTACAAAATACTCAATGTTAACCCGAATTGTGCCTGCGTGCTCGGCGTTTAAAAAACTGAATGATTTTCAGCCTACTAAAGGCTAAAGGAAACTCGGATTGTGCCTACGTTCCCGAGTTTCGTTCAAAAAATTCCTTACTATTCTCTAAGTATTATCTGATTGTTTATGTGCTGGGTCACTGGAGCTAGTAAGTAAAAATGTCTTTAGTATGATCCGTGTTTCCGAGTTTGAACTGATCGGTTTTACCCAGTCACTTGGCATGAAGATTAAAATACTACTGAGCCATTTCAAACACTAAGGACAGTTAAAGCACATAAACCAGAGAACTTAGAAGATAAAGGAATATAAAACCCGGAAAACTTGCAAAGGAATTAATAATATTAACTGCAAAAGGAGGAGTACGTGTTCATACAAACGAATAGAAGCATTACAATAAAAATTACATTGTAAAGTGCAGTAATGCTCCTATTTCCTATTTCTCCTATCCAGGGCAAGGAAAATTCTTCAAGCATCCGAGTCTTCTTCGCTGCTGTCCTCCTCGGGGGCTTCTGGAATTTCTTCTTCCGGATAGGTGAGGGAGATATTCACCATAGAAGCAATCTTGGTAGCGTGACCTTTGATTTCATCAAAGATGGTGGTCCGTTGGGTCTCCGTATATCCTTGAGGGATACCGGACGCCACGCGCCAAGATTTGGCAGTGGGATAATGCATACGCATAAGCCCTAAAGCCATGCGTGCACCACCCCGTGCCGCGGAGCGCAAGGTGGATTCCTTGGCCTCCGCAATTTCTATGATGGCTCCCGGAAGTTTTTCAACTTCCGAGAGATCCCAAGACTTTGTGGGAAGGTATCTGTTGATGAGTAACATTCCCGCAGCTTTGATCGCGGTGAACACCTTCCCAAAAGCTCGGATTTTCGCAATCCGAGAAAGTGTTGGGTTATCTCCTGTTTTTTCAAACAAACAACCAAAGGGTTAGTGAAAAAGCAGAGAAAGAAATAAAAACATGGAAAATCCGGTAAAAGTAAATAAATTACCGAGGATCTTATCCATCTCAGATCCTTCCTCCGGGCACAGGGTCAAGGCATTCTCCAAATCCTTGATGGTTGCCTTGTCCTTGTCAGCTTGCTGGGAGGCCTTGGATTGAGCAATGCCAAGAGCCAAATGGCTAGCCTCCAGCTTCTTCTGAACCTTCATAAGTTCCTTATGAAGGTCCGAATTCTCTCTACGGAGGTTCTCGGTGTTGCCGGTATCTTCAGCAACTTGTTTGGCTCTCGCCAAAGCAGCTGAAAAGCAAGAAAAATTCCGGGTTAAGAAAACTTGGGAAAATACTTAGGAAAAATTATGGACAAAAAACTTCAGGGAACTAAAATAAACCTGTTGTTTCCTCTAGCTGTTGCTGAGATGATGCCAGCTCTGCTTCCTTAATGTCAAGAATAGATAGAAGGTTTCTAACCTCCTTATTCTTGACGGTAAGTTTGCTGAAAACTTCCAGGTTTACAGTTTCAGCGGTTTGCTGAAACACGGAAATGAAACGAAGTGCTTAAGTTAGAAACAAGCATGATAATGAAAGCATTAAGTAAAAAAAGCAGACATTTGACTTATTGCTTGGGGGCTAGAGATAATACCTGGCTCATCCGCTGTAAACCTGCCAAATTTTCGGCGAACTCCTTTGCGTATTCAGCAAAAAGAGTCCCGGTAGCGCTAAGGCCCTCGTTGATATTCTTGAAATCTTTATCAAAAGTGGGAATGGGTTCCTCCTCAATTATCCGAGAAAGACCTCCCACCTCTGGGACCGCCCTTTCCCTCGTGTCCGTTTCCGGCACAATGGGCTGGCTGGTCTGCTGGGTTTCGACGTTGGGGGCAGCATCATGCTCTTCAGTAGCTACTACTAGGCTATCTAGAGCAGTAGCAGGGGAAGGATGTGGGCCTTTGCTGGCCACGGATTTGTGCCTCTTTAGCTTTTTAGGCTTCAGAGTTGTGGGGGCCAAGCTAAAAAAGAGAAACGCCGGGAAAGTTAAAACTCCGAGACAAAAGGAAAAAATTCCGACAAAAAAGGATAACCTAGGCGCACAAACCTGGAAGTTGCGACGGGAACCCCGTCAAGATCAATAATTTCCCGTGAAGTGGAAATCTTCTTGCGCTTCCGTCCGCCGTCAAAGTTGGAGCGCAGTGCCTCCAGTTCGGCGTCAGAAGCAAGTTCCGACTCAGGAAGTCCGGTGATCTGTTAAAAAGGCAAAAGCCGAGTTAAAAGCATGAAACCGAGAAAATGAAAAGAATCTAAACCCGGAAGGCAAAGAATTGTACCTTGGGAGCCGGATTCGAAGCTGTATACATTGGTCGGCTTTCTTCATATTGGTCGCGCGAAGCGACGAATTGATTCGCGCGTCTCCGCAAATCTTTTGCCGACCAAACCTTGCTCGTTGTCCGCATGACATCGCCGGTTCCCGTATAATCACAGAGGAGGCGAGTGCCGTGATCAGCCAAAGGCTGAATCCGCCTTTTCAACCAGCATAGGACAGTGTCCATGCCGGTCAGAGGCGACGAGTTTCGCGATGCGATGCTTGATTCTGAGAAGATCCGGCGGCAGGGATTGTACTGCTTCAGTTCCCCAATTCTCTTGGGGGGACGGCAGCGGTATTCGAAAAAGGTGGAACCCCGGTGGTTTTCCCAGGAAAGGGAACGTCGGGATGGTAGAAGAAGGAACCCGTCCAGAATTTGACGGATTCCGATGTCTTGATCTTGGGGAACCAATCCTCCCTGAATCTACGCAGGGTGAAGGATATGTTTCCACAAGTTGGGAGTGCGCCCTCCGAAGTGTTCCGCTTAACCCCAAAACAATATAGCCAGAAATCTAACCTAGGGGATAAACCTAGATATCCCTCGAAAAGGGCCTGAAATCCGGCTAAGTACATGATGGAGTTGGGAGGCAGATTGTGGGGTTGGATGTTATAGTGAGCTAGGACTTGGAGAAAAAAGGCGGACGGAGGAAACCCCATACCTCTAATAATGTGGGAGGCAAGGAGAACGTGTTCCCCGTCTTTTGGCACGGGTTTGGACTCGTCCTCTGGGCTTCGCCATTTGCCTTTCACTAGCAGCCCCTCCTTTTCCATTGTCGGAAGGAGGGAAGGCGGAATGCTGCCATGGCTCCAATTGCCGGTAGTTTCCCCTTCGTCTTCGGCCCTGGCGGCGGCGGACGCCGCGGCGGATGCGGCCGTGAGCTCGTCCCCGACGAGGACGATTTTTTCCTCCGCCGTCTCAGGTGCGAACGGCGGGGTTGGCGCGGAGGAGGATCCCGCAAGATCTTTGGCGGCGAGAGGGATTTCCTCGCACGCCGCGCCGCTGGTAGTTTTCGCCGGCTCGTCGCCGGTTGCATGCACGGGGGAATCCACTAAGGGATCCATCGTGTTGATGATCTCGTCGATCTCCGCCGCGACGGAGCGTGCCGGAGAAGAGCTCGGAGATGCCATTTGTGGGCGGCGCGAAGGAATTTCCGGCTGCTCCGGTGAGGTTTCGGGTGGCGTTTCGTTCGTGCGTGCGCTCGGGAAGTGGCTCTTCTTAGGAACTTGGGCGCTGGGAATGGTGTTGCGAGTGAGAGCGGAAGGTTTGCTGGGGAGGACGGAGACGGCTATTTATAGCCGGAATCCCGTCGCGATGCGTGCTAACGACTCTTTTGACTGTTGGATGATCAACGCGTGTCACTCGCCGGAATTTCCGGAAAATGAAACGACAGTGATTATTGCTATCTTCTCGTTTCCCGCGAGAATCTGTCAGAGATATGTTTCTGGGTTTCCCACTTGAAACCCAAACGTCCCTTACGTCAGCATGATTAACGCGCTGACGTAGCAAATTCCTTCTTCACGAAGGATTGTGAAAGAAAAGCTGGATTTTCTAGATTCCGAGTTTTGCGTTTTAACATCCTTGGAGAAGAAGAAGAATCAAGACCGCAAGACGACATTTCTCGGAAAATACACATTTGGCGAAAGGCGGCGAATCATAATCTTAATCCTTCTTGGGGGCTACTGTCGGATATATACCGAATAGGGGTATGTCAGATGACAGTCCAAAGTGCTGGATTACCAGGGTGGCCTAAGTGGTAGTGGGATACAGTCCATTGGGCGGCCCGGTAACCTGATGCACAGAAGCCGGATTCTAGAAGAACCCGGATCACGGCCCACGTGATCCGGCTTGGAGTAGAAGGCGGATTCCTTACCTTCCAAGTTGATAGTTGCCGTAGTCTTCTAGGTTTCCTTCTCTGTATGCCCTAATCCGGCTATTATATAAAGCCGGACGGGAGATACGATAGATAGACAAGAAGCAAAAGGCTAACTCGCCGAGAGGTGGATCCTTGACGAGTAGCTAATCGAACCTCACATTGTACTCTGTATTCATAGGCTTTAGTCCTGAATAATGAGATTGCAGGAGTAGGAACGTCGCATTACTGCGTCGTACCGAACCTGGGTAAAAACCGTGTGTCATTGTCCTTCGCACAATCACGTCCCCCCACATCTCTATCAGTAGTCTCATGGCACCCCCGTCTATGAATTCTACTACGATGTCTCGACATATACTCTCCCTATACTTGGGTGGTGTATCAGTTGAACCGACCTAGCTATTCTTGCTACCAAGCTCCGACACTATGAGTCTCCAAAGGAACAATCACTGAATGAAGTAAACAAACATTTCATATTGCATTGGTTACATTACTCTTTCATAGACTAGACATTCAATATAGATCAGATGGTAGCCCATATGTATTCTACAAAAAATACATGTAACAGCAAGCATAATGAAATTGGTATAACAATACATGAGTATGCACAATGAACCAGCCTCTACGTCCCGGACAAATTATAACAGTATATGAAAATAAAATAGGTCAATGACTACTCAGATGGATTGACAAAAATTAAGCATCCATCAAACGGGACAAAGAACATATGGGTAACAGAAATTAAAAGACACATTTTCAGTACTCGGCGATCCATCACATTCAAGTTGTTTTACCATGCCATACCTCGAACCTAGACCTTCAAAATATATAAGATCTGAATCATCAAATACAATGAATGATTATGCTTCACTGCTAGGCCCTGGCTACAGATTTTGGCTAAATCACCGATAACGATCCCAGTCACAAGAACACCATTCAGAAAATTAAAGCACACACAAACATATACATTACAGCTTGCAAACCCCTAAATAGATATTCTTTGCAACCAATGGATCAAATTTATACCAGCCAAACCATAATGCTTCATGTCATAAGGTGGTAACAGGGACTAGGTTCTGTATTTCGCAAGCATGTAAACACAAGCTGCTACTTTAGGATCTCGGTTAGGAAGAAAAAAACAAAGTTGAGCACTACACTAGGATCACGGCAGCTCATCCAGTTCCTTGCTCAGAGTATGTACCCCAAACCACAGATTTTCCTCCACATTCCCTTAAGTTGATTGCTACACTAAGTTGTTGAGCAAGTAATAAACTAGCTAAAGTACCTAGTTGTCGACAAGAGGAAAGGTGTGCAGGCGAAGGTGTACCTGGAGGTCGTCAGGGAGGTACTGGTGCTTCATTGAGGTCCATGGCGCGCTTGAGGCACTGGATGCGGGCGTCGACCCAAGCCCTGGGTTGCCTCCCGAGCACCTCCTTGAAGTGCTAGACTGCATCGGGCGAAAGCCCCTCACTGTTGTTGGCGGAGGCACCATGTTGCCGATGAGATCTGCATGGTGAGATAGAGATACTAAGAGAGCAAGCCGAGAGAGTGAAGGGACAGAGATAGACCTGGAGGCGATCTGCTAGGCGTGGAGCTGCGCCGGCCCTTGGCCCTCGGGTCGCTCAGTTGCCGGAGCATCCCTTGAGGGAGGCGGAGGGTCCAGGGTGGGGGAATCAGGAGAGAAAGACGATGCTGCGGAGGCGGACGTTGACGTCAGGGCGGCTGTACGCTGCGGCCATAATGCGTGACGCACCAAATATCATACCCGTGACGCACCATGGTGCGTCACGGCTATCACGCCGCGCCTATTAAAATAGCCGTTACGCACCTATTTTTGGTGCGTCACGGCTATCTCGTTTACCCGTGGCGCACCGCTTGTTTGGTGCGCCACGACTATCTTTAGTTACCTGTGGCGCACCTCATGGATGGTGCGTCACGGCTATTGATTTCGAATTTTTTTTTAAAAAAAAGCGGGACAGATCCAGATCTAGATCTAGATCCAGATATGGCCGCCGGAGTGGAGATAGCCGCCGGAGAGAAGGTGATCGCCGGAGTGGAGGTGGCCGCTGGAGAGAAGGTGGTCGTGGTAGTGGAGGAGGACGCCGGAGAGGAGGAGGCCGCCGGAGAGGAGGTGGTCGCCGGAGTAGAGGAGGTCACCGGAGAGGAGGTGGTCGCCGGAGTAGAGGTGGTCACCGGAGAGGACGTCACCGGAGAGGAGGTCACCGGAGAGGAGGTGGTCGCCGGAGTAGAGGTCGCCGGAGTTGATGTGAGGTGGTGGTCGCCGGAGTGGATGTGAGGTGGTGGTTGTGGTGGTGGTGGTGGTGGTGGTGGTAGGAGGAAGGGAGAAGAGAGAATGGAGAGTGGAGGAAGGAGAAAGAAGAAATGAGAAGGGAATGGAGAAGAGTGGAGGAAGGAGGAGGAAGGGGAGTATATATAGGTGGGTGGCCTCTCCCGGGTTCGAAATTCGAAAATTTCTGCCCAGACTTAGCCGTGACGCACCATACATGTGTGCGTCACGCCTATCGTACTTAGCCGTGACGCACCATACATGTGGTGCGTCACGCCTATCTTTTTTTCTTTTTTTATTTTCTAGTCAAAAATCTTCAAACGGCCATAACTTTTTTTCCTTTCGGAATTTGGAGAATCTAAAAAAGGCTCACAGGCCGATGTTATGCCCATTTTCCTTTTTTTTCTCTAGTTTCCGTTGGTATATTGAACTTTAAATTCGTATGCAAAAGTTATGCCCATTTTACTTTTTTTAACGAACTTTTGCTCAGAAAGTCGAAATACGTATTTCAAAATTTGTTAAAAAAGTATACCTTAAACTCTCCGTGCATATATAAGAAATTTATTTTTTGATGATTTTTAGACATGGAACTCTTCCGTGACAAAACTAGAAAGGCGGTCCCGGGGGGGGGGGGTGGCTATTGCAATACCCGTGACGCACCAAACATATGGTGCGTCACGGCTCTCTTTGCCCACGGCTATGGTATAGAAAAAACACCCACCTATAGCCGTGATGCACCGTTTGTTTGGTTCGTCACGGGTATGCCCTTAGGCGTGACGCACCGAGGCCCTTCACCGTTTGATGCGCCACGGGTACATAGCCGTGACGCACCGAGCATTTGGTGCGTCACGGGTATCTTTTTTTAGATTCCTCCTATAGCTGTTTTCCTAGTAGTGCGCCGGGGTCGGGGTCTCGTCGCCGCCACAAACCCTAGGTAGGCCACGTGCGCGCCGCGGTCCGGCCAGCTCGACGGAGCGCCGCGCATCGGAGCACGCACGCGCGCGCCGGAGAGCAAGCCAGCCGCGACGCTGATGGACGTGTCGCTCTCTGCAGCGAGACCGAGGCGGGTGGTCGGCGATCTGTTGCGTGAGGTCGAACGGGAGGGATGGAGGAAGCGGAGAGGAGGGTCTGGCGGAACTACGGCGGGTTAGGAGACGAAGGCATGGGTAGAGGAGTGGTTCCGCCGCCGGGGAGCTCCGGGCGGCTAGAGGAGCGGCGCGAGGGAAAGGGGTGCGGCACTAGGGTTTGAGTCGGAGTGGCGCCGGCGCGAGGAGACGCTAGGGTTTGACCCAGGGGGTGCCGACGTGGGGTTTTATTCCGGACGTGGGGTCTCTCCACCGTTGGATCGGCATCCGATGGCTCGTGGTGGTTCGGTTGCTCTATCGGGCCTACTGGAGATGGGCTAGCCGCAGCAAATTTTGGTCCGTAGCTGGCCTGTCTGGTTGGTCCGGTTGCTATCTGGCCCTTGTACCTTTTTTGTCATTTTTGATAATAGATTATAGAAAATAAATGTAATTTTAAATAGTTAGAGGAAACAAACACACTTCATAATTGTCTAAATTTAGGATACACAAGTAGTTTGCTCATAGTAGTTTGATCGAAATTTAAACTACATGTGCCTCATAGTTTGTTCATGATTTTTTTGTAAAAATCATTTTTAGCTACACAAATACCTATTTCTTTAGAGATACACCAATCCTTTTGAGAGATTCATCCCCTAGCTACGAAAGGTAATGCCCGCCGTCTTGACTTTTTCCTAAAACCGGCATAGAAAATTCCAGAAAATTCCAAAAAAACTCGAAATGATGCAAGACCTTCGCTTGGTGTTATTATATATGTCCTAGTATCCATGAAAAATAATAAAATTGCAATACAGAAGTTATCTCGAAAAAGTGTTCACAGAAATGAGCTATCATGCATCTACAAAGATTCTTGGCTTTCGGTCCAAATGACGGATGTTATGGCCACATTCATGGCATAGTTTGTTTAAATGTGCCCATATTCCACACAAAGATGCATATTGGAACAACTAAGAATGTTGACGAAGAAAGTTTTATTTTTCTTTGAATAAAACATCATTTTCCATTTTCAGAGTGTCAAAATGGGTTTTTTGTGAAGCACATACACAAAATATGACACAAAATTGTACAAAGTAAAATTATAAAGCTATTATGTCATATTTGATCTACAAATAACCAGATTGCATCCACTAAAAAGATTCTCATACGCCTCTTTTGAAAAAGACAAATTTCTGCCGATTCAGCTGAAACCGGTCGAAATTTGAACTACGGGTGCCTCGTAGTTTGTTCATGATTTTTTGTAAAAATCATTTTTAGATACACAAGTACCTATTTCTTCAGAGATACACCAAGAGTTTTGAGATATTCATCCGCTAGCTACGAAAGGTAATGCCCGCCGTCTTGACTTTTTCCTAAAACCGGCATAGAAAATTACAGAAAATAAAAAAAATCGAAATGATGCAAGACCTTCGCGTGGTGTTATTATATATGTCCTAGTATCCATGAAAAATAATAAACTTGAAATACGACAATTGGGTTGAAAAGGTGTTCACAAAAATGAGCTATCTCCTCCGAAGATTCTTGGGTTTCGGGCCAAATGACGGATGTTATGGCCACTTTCATGACATAGTTTGTTTAAATGTTCCCATATTCCACACAAAGATGCACGTTGGAACAACAAACAATGTTGACGAAGAATTTTTTATTTTTCTTTGAATAAAAACATCATTTTCCATTTTCGAAGTGTCAAAAATAGTTTTTTTGGGAAGCACATACACAAAATATGACACACAAAATGTAAAAAGTAAAATTATAAAGCAAATATTTCATATTTGATCTACAAATAACAAAATTCCTACCTCTCGGTACCTCTAAATACACCTCCTTTGAAAAAGACAAATTTTTGCCGATTTAGGTGAAACCGGGCCAAATTTGAACTATAGGTGCCTCATAGTTTGCTCATGATTTTTTATAAAAATCATTTGTAGGTACAAAAGTACCTATTTCTTTAGAGATACACCAAGATTTTCACAATATTCATCCCCTAGCTACGAAAGGTAATGCCCGTCGTCTTGACTTTTTCCTAAAACTGACATAGAAAATTCCAAAAAATTCAAAAAAACTCGAAATGATGCAAGACCTTCGCGTGGTGTCATTACATATTTCCTAGTATACACCAAAAATAATAAACTTGGGGTACGACAATTGGGTTGAAAAGGTGTTCACAAAAATGAGCTATCTCCTCCAAAGATTCTTGGGTTTTGGGCTAAATGACGGATGTTATGGCCACTTTCATGGCATAGTTTGTTTAAATGTGCCCATATTCCACACAAAGATGCACGTTGGAACAACAAACAATATTTACGAAGAAAGTTTTATTTTTCTTTGAAGAAAAACATCATTTTCCATTTTCGAAGTGTCAAAAATGGTTTTTTTTGTGAAGCACATACACAAAATATGACACAAAAAATGTAAAAAGTAAAATTATAAAGCAAATATGTCATATTTGATCTACAAATAACAAAATTCCTACCTCTCAGTAGCTCTAAATACACCTCCTTTGAAAAAGACAATTTTTTGCCGATTCAGGTGAAACCGGGCCAAATTTGAACTATAGGTGCCTCATAGTTTGCTCATGTTTTTTTTGTAAAAATCATTTGTAGGTACAAAAGTACCTACTTCTTTAGAGATACACCAAGAGTTTCACAATATTCATCCCCTATCTACGAAAGGTAATGCCCGTCGTCTTGACTTTTCCTAAAACCGACATAGAAAATTCCAAAAAATTAAAAAAAAAACTCGAAATGATGCAAGACCTTCGCGTGGTGTCATTGCATATTTCCTAGTATATACCAAAAATAATAAACTTGGGATACGACAATTGGGTTGAAAAGGTGTTCACAAAAATGAGCTATCTCCTCCGAAGAGTCTTGGGTTTCGGTAGAAATGACGAGTGTTATGGCCACATTCATGGCATAGTTTGTTGAAATATGCCCATATTATATACAATAATGCACGTTGGAACAACAAACAATGTTTCCGAAGAAAGTTTTATTTTTCTCTTAATAAAAATACCATTTTCCATTTTCGGAATGTCAAGAAGGTTTTTTTTTTCTGAAGCGCCTACCAAAAACATGTTACAAAATTGCACCAAATAAAATTTTAAAGTTGTTATACCACATTTCATGTTCAAGAAACAAAATTAGTACATCTAAATAGCTTTAAATACACCTCTTTTGAAAAAGACAAATTTCTGTCGATTCAGCTAGAAACGAGTCAATTTTGAACTACATGTGCCTCGTAGTTTGCTCATGATTTTTTGTAAAAATCATTGTTGGATACACAAGTACCTATTTCTTCATAGAAACGCCAAGAGTTTTCCCAAATTCCACACTTAAGTCTAAATGTTCAAGCCCGACGTTTTGACTCCAAAACCATAATTCAAAATCCCCTAAAGTCCCAAGAAATATATGATTATGGGATTGGCTATGTTTTTTTTAACAAAAAATGGTTCTTATTGGTCTATAATTTCTAGAGATATTTTTATTTTTGTGTAAAAATTTATTTTAGTCAATTTGAAGGTCAAATTCAAATTATAGAAAATGAAAACAAAAAAAGGAAAATAAAATCGAGCCAACCCAACCAAACCTAGCTAGGTAAGAAAGCCCACGCTGACACTTGTTGTCCAGGCCGAAATATGGATCATGCCAAGAAGCAAATTCCATTCGTTGCACCAAGGCCCATGTTCGGTTGAGCCCGCACGTCAAGTAGGGGAAGTGCGTGGATTCTTCAACAAGGATTGCTTGGCCTGGTTAGCCTCTTGCTTACGAAGCACGAGAGCGCGGCTTTGATTCCCGCGGGAGTACTATTTTTGTGAGTTTATTCTCCTGTTTGAGTTCATGTGTGACCGTCCCACATGTCATCTCGGAGGGAGGTGGCCCCACCTGTCAGTTCGGTGCGCTTCCAATGTAAGGGTACACATATAGTTTCTCTTCCAATGTATCACGAAAGAATCGGTGTATTAGCGTGGGTTCAAGCATTTTCTTTGTTTTGCATGGATGATTAAAAATTGACACCTGGACATGACACATAGGCAAAAATTGACACATGGATATGATACATAGGCAAAAATCACTGCCTACAAACTCATGACAAATTCAATTGGTCTTAGTTAAGCAAAAAAAAGGCCATACACCAGGTATTATGTGTTATGACTATCTTGTTAAAAGAAAATCATGACTTTTTTGCCAAAAAAAGTCATATGAATATAGGGGTTTAGTCCCTCCCAAATATGTCATGACCAACAAACTAAAAATGGTCATGGATCTATGACCAGTTCATCCACGGTCATTATAAAATGGTCATGTATCAACATATTTCTTGTAGTGGTAACCTTATTTCTCCGCCTAGTAGTTTTGGTTAAGGTCTATGTGATGTGAGCCCCACTGGGTTGGTGGGAGCGGTGCCCAGGCAAATAAATTTGGCCAACTCCATTCCCACACCGGCGGCGACCTTCACGGTGGTGTCCCGGAGTTGATAGCAACGTGTGCTCGTTGCTCCTATCAGGAGCTTGATCTTCCAGTCGTTCTTCAGATCTGGCGAGATCTGTTTCTCGATGTGTCGATAGCGTTCATCGTTATCTGCGACTGCGCTGGCGGCTGCGGCGAGGTGGTTTATCTGGAGCGAGGATGTTGGTACGGAGGTGGTGCATCTGTCATTCCTCTCCGACTTCGTCGATGGGAGGCCGCGAATCTTGGTCCAAGACAGCACGACGACGCCCCCGGTCAACGTGCCACACCGACATGTGCCTTGCTGCGTGCAACATGCCCTGTCCATCGACTCACAAAGTTTTGTTGGCAATTGTGCTTTTTTTTATCTTGCAATGGTGGAGGCTCGACGTCCCTTCCAGTGTGCGTCCTGGCGGCGCTGGAGTTGGGCGGTGGCCGCTACCTTGTGTGGTTGCAGCAAAACATAGGGATTGTGTTGTATTTCTTGATCTCTTAGGTTGTTTCTGCAATGTTTTCTGGATAATCATCTTGTCCCGGTCTGTCTTTTAGTGTCCACTAGTAATGTTGCACGTGCAATGCACATGTATTGTCAGAAATTTGTTCCTATTTCAATAGCAATTCTAAGATAAATAAATCACACATATTGTCTTTTTTTTCACACATCTAATAAAGGATTGGGTCAAGTATATTGATATTTTTCCGATGCAGGTCAAACATGAAGAGAATGAAGCGGTAAACTATATGATACAACAACAAAATCTGCATCAACATAGCTTTAAAGAATGTAAAGGATTAATGAGTGTATAAAGAAAAGTCACACAAAGTTAGAGCTCCATGTAGTGATAAGGATCAAGGAGTGTCATTGAGGCATTGAAGTCTCGTAGTGTTTACTGTACTATCACGGCCGATGATAGCGGTTAGTTTATGGCAAGAAGGATTCACAGTGATTTAATATACTTATTTTTTGATGGCAATAGATACATATATGTTTCAGTATTTTCTCTAAATTTCATCTATTGAACAATATATCGGAAACAACAAGACTGGAAATATAGAAAACCGAGAAGGTAAGTATCACTTCCATTTACAGGTATCTAGATGTAAGAAACTCTATGTTTCCTTTAGAGGACAACCTGTATCCTAATTTCTATCTATGACATCAACACTCATTGGATATAACACATTATAATAGTGAACAACTTTTGTAGGAGCAGCAAGCCCTGCAATCAAGCAGACTGATAAGAAAGTTAGTTATATGTTCAATCAGTCTATCATTCTTAGTCAAAGGGAATTGAAAAAACAACTTTATTTCCATCAAGCTAAGGTCCCAAACACCTCTAGGTGTGGGTTTTGAGCAATTCATGTGGTCCTTTATCACACCTTTTGTATAGTACGGCCACATTAGAAGTACAAACCAACAAGCTGCCAGGATAGTTCAAGTGTCATGAGAAATCTGTGATATCCCCATCACTAACTGGTGGGGATCGACGACATTAAACACATGCTCCAACAGTTCTGTTATGTTTTCAGATTACAAGTTCTTATCAATTCTTAAAGATGGAAGTTGTTTCATAATCTCACAATCTTGTTATCAAAATTAATTTCAGAAAACAACTATTGTTGTAGATAGAATAAATTTTTCTCCAAATGAACAGTCTAAGAAGAAACCATACTTTAAAGACTTAGACCCAAGAGATAACCATCGTAATGAAGGGTGAAATAGAAAAGAAGACATAACACTTCCACTTCCTTCTGTATAGCATCAAGCCAGCAAGCATGATACAGTACCACTGGCTGCAAAGAAAAGAAAATGTCTTGATCACCCATATAGTCAGATAGATACCTTTCTGAAATATATTAATCCCCAAAATATGACTTTGTACTGGTTTAAAAGATCATCTAGAATGATTAAAGGTGGTACTGAAATCTGGCGACCTTCAGTTTAATGTATTGAAATCACTAACCATGGTAGTAAATGGGAATTTGGAGTATCGTATCACCCTCGTGCTCTTCGTGCTTTCTCTTCAAACGGAACATGCCGCAGTAGTCCTCTGCACCAGATAACTCACATCAAAATTTCACACACCGGTTGAAAGAACATAGCAGCATACAACGTATGCCTTTCATAAGTACAGGAATCTAAACGAGCCAATACATCGATGCACATAATAAATGGGGTAGTTCTCTGCAACTCTCAAATGGGATGAATGTTGGAAGCAAGATAATTTTGGTTACAAATTTAATTTGAGGAAGTGTGTAAGAATTAATGAAGAACCAAAGCATAGTATACCTGATATTATTTTCTTACGTATTAAACATATAAAAAAGGAAAGCTGAGAAGTGAATATGAAAGAAGCAATACATCCCAGAACCTAGAGACGGCGGCCAGCAGATGCACGGCGTTGAGCGACACGTGCCAAGCGGCTGGACGGCGCCGAGCTTAGGGGGAAGGCGGCGATTCAAGCGGGAGAGCGCCGCGTTGGAAGGCGGCCGGCGGCAGGAAGCAGATGGAAGGCACTGAGCGCCAAGCGGATGAATGGACGGCGCCGACCGCGCCGGGAAGGCGGCGATTCGAGCGGGCGAGCGGCGCGGTAGAATGGGCCGATAGCGTGCGAGTAAGATGGACGGCGCCTAGCTCGGCGGGAAGGCGGTGATTCGAGCGAGCAAGCCGCACGGTGGAACACGACCGGCAGCGCGCGAGGCATATGTATTGCGCTTGGCGCCTAGACGCGCCGGGAAAGCGGCAAATGGAGCAGTCGAGCGCCGGTGAAAGGCGGCTGCGTGCCAGGAAGACGGCAGCGAGGTGGATGGCGTCGGACTGAACGGTGGACCGTCGCGGTGAAAGGCAGCGCGGTGGATGGCGTCGGACGGAACGGTGGACCGGCGCGGTGAAAGGCGACCGCACGCCGGGAAGGAGGCCGAGCGCCGGGAAGGAGACATCGGCGCGGTGGAAGACGGCCGGCTGCACTTAGCGACGGAACGGGCGAGCGGCCGGTAGTGCTTGGCGATTGAGGATTTTTTTTAGGTCGACTTGGAACTCCTTGTTTTGTCTTTGATCGTGCAGGAGCTTTTTTTTTTGTGGTCTGTGAGGCGTGCGTGGTTGTCTTGGGTGGGAAAATTGCACATCATTAAGCTGATCTCGAACGTTGGTTCTGATAAATCTGATGGCTGATGTTATTTGGATGGAACCCCACTCCCTCGTTTTATATTAGTGGAGATTGATCGTGCAAGAGCTTATTTTTTTTTGGTCTGTGAGG
Source organism: Alopecurus myosuroides (assembly GCA_028641055.1). Lineage (NCBI taxonomy): Eukaryota > Viridiplantae > Streptophyta > Magnoliopsida > Poales > Poaceae > Alopecurus > Alopecurus myosuroides. Next base: position 360,275,473 of record CM054060.1, on the reverse strand, counting down.
CGTATGTGGTTGTCTTGGGGTGGGAAAATTGCACATCACTAAGCTGATCTCGAACGTTGGTTCTGATAAATCTGATGGCTGATGTTATTTGGACGGAACCCCACTTGCTCGTTTTATATTAGTGGAGATATGTGTCGCTTCATGTAACTTAATTTTCGATTAAAGAAATATATGTGGTTCCTCTCAAAGAAAAATCCATGGACTAGAGTTATTGTGAGCGAGAGAAAACGAAAAGGCCTAGGTGGACTAGGAGGCGCGAGATTCCGAGACTGCAGGCCTTTGCTGTTTTAAGCGCACATTTGCGTCGATGCCAGCCTCACAATAGGATCCGGTCACCCAGCTGCCAACTGGCCGTGATTTCAACCTTGTCACTGGAAAATTGCCGTCGCACCGGTGTTCTAATAATACCATTGCTTATGCGGCCATGTGATAGAGCAGCAGACGTTCAATCACCATTCCATGCACACACACACAACATATATTTTATAGGTAGCGGCACATGTACAGCACACATTAGGTCCTGTGTAGCAGTTCATGCACCAGGTATTATGTGCTATGATCATCTTGTTTAAAGAAAATCATGACTTTTTTGCCAAAAAAGTCAATTTAATATAGGGGTTTAGTCTCTCCCAAATATGTCATGACCAACAAATTAAAAATGGTCATGGATCTATGACCAGTTCATCCACGATCATTATAAAAGGGTCATGTATCAACATATTTCTTGTAGTGGTAACCTTATTTCTCTGCCTAGTAGTTTTGGTTAAGGTCTATGTGATGTGGGCGCCACAGGGTTGGTGGGAGCGGTGCCCAGGCAAATAAATTTGGCTAACTCGATTCCCACACCGGCGGCGACCTTCACGGTGGTGTCTCGGAGTTGATGGCAACGTGTGTGCTCGTTGCTCCTTCAGATCAGGAGCTTGGTCTTCTCGTCGTTCTTCAGATCTGGCGAAATCTCTTTCTCGGTGTGTCGCTAGCGTTCATCGTTATCTGCGGCTGCGCTGGCGGCTGCGGCGAGGTGGTTTATCTAGAGCGAGGATGTTGGTCCGGAGGTGGTGCATCTGCCATTCCTCTCCGACTTCGTCGATGGGAGGCGGCGAATCTTGGTCCAAGACAGCACGATGACGCACTACAAGAACTCAAGTGTATTGCAACAATATTTTTTGCAACAATAATATTTGGTTGCAAGAAATTACAATATCACCACAAAATTTCCTCTTGTGGTAATAGGGGATACATATGGCCACGATTTTGTTCTGTTGGGCTAAACAAAATTTTCATTGTAATAGTAAATAATTATTGCAACGAAATGTTAGTGCGCGGCAATAGCCTTGATATATTGCCACAATTTTAGTGCATCGCCATAGATTTACTTTTTGTTGCGATAGGTGGTAAATAGTGCCACAAAAATGTAGAGCTGTGGTATTATTTTGTTCATATTGCCACGCAGTTTTTTTGTTGCAAAATAGGTGTGATATTGCAAAAAAAAGTTGGAAAAACTAAAATGATAGACATGATTTTTTATTAGTATATATTCTTTGACGTATTAACTAATTATACCCCACCAAAATTATTTAGTTTCTGATTTTACATTTTCTCAAAAAAAATACTGCCACCAAAACTATGCGCGCCACACCTGAAAAATTATATTTGATGAGCGCGCCCGAAAATTTTTAGCCCAGCGCGCGGTGCTAACTATTTGTTCCAAACAAATTCTAAATCTGGGTCGTCTACTCCCCACGACCTTATCTCTTAGTCTACCCAAAATTTCCTTGTTCCCCGGCTCCACTTCTTCCTCTCCCCTGCGCCGCCAGGCCTCCCGTCTTCTCCCACCTCGCGCTCTCCCTGTCACCATCGAGCCCGTCGGCGTTCCGCCGGAGGCTTGCTGGAGGGAGTTGGGAAGAGGACCGCGATAACAGCGTTCGGCCGGATGCGATGCTCGCTGCCATCCGCGGTTTGGAAAATGAGAGGTGAGCCCTACACCTGGTACCCAGTTGTGTACCTCTATGTCTCGCATCGCCTCACCCAGATGCATCTTCTCTCCTTGTAGTTGTTCGGTGGCAGCGGCGCGAAGCCTAGAGGAGGAGTCGCGGACGCCGCCTCGGGACACCGCCGATGGACGACGCTCTTGGGACACTGTCAATGGTCGCTGCCTCCTACTTCGGTTACGACAGGGCTTCCAGTCCGGTTAGTCCCACCCGCATCTCTTTCCCTCTCCTCCCCATCAGTATGTTTTCTTGGCTGCGTCGCTGCGGTGGTGATATGTATACACACCTGTTATTGGAGGGCGGAGATCTGGGAAAAAAGTAGGAGAGTGCGGAGGGGACAAGGTGTGTAAGACGATGACGATTTGGAAGAGATCTGGCACGGGCGCTCCTTGAGGATGACACTGGTTGACTTCCTCACCAGAAGGAAAAGTGTCTCCGTGTGACATTAACGTCTAATGGTTGGAACGATCGGGCGCACAGCCCCTAGTACATACACATGTTCGATTTGGTTCCCATGTATTAAATAGGTTATAGGCTTGAAATTAAATAGTATTTGCTTTATTAAATAGGTTGGGCTATATGCACACACATATAAACATTCTGATTGTCCACATATGATTGCTCTGTATGTTTATATCCTGTTGCTTGCATAGCTAGAATATATCGTATTCTGTTTTACACATTTTAGCTAAATCTTAATGTAATGATATAGTTTTTGCCTGACCAAGTAATCTGATTGTTCATATCTTCTTGCTGGAATAACTTGAGATTTTTTTTTATGCGTGTGAAAACTTAAGAATAGTGACTTGGTGAAATAATTGATCGCTCTTTATGTTTTAGATGACCTAGAACTTGTTCTTGCCAATTTGTTGTTATTAGTTTATATTCTTGTTATTAGTTTCTTACCAATTCGATTGGTATATTATTAATTATTCTATGGTTTTTGTTGAGATGTGTAGAGGTGCATGGATCTGGAGCACCTAGTTCTTGGACTGATGTCAACTGTGCCTGCTTTCATCATCTCCCCGTTACTCCCAAGGAAGGTAATTCAGCATTGTACTCTGTCAACTTTGAAAGATTTTCTCACCATGTAGACCATTTGTAGCAAAAGAGACAATATTGACCACTGAACAAAATTCAGTTATCTACAGTTCGGTGGGAGTTGCAAAACATTAAGTGAATAGAGACATAAAAAATTCATTGCAATTCAGATGCCAATTATAGTTAGGAAACATTTATGTTGAGAATGTGCCATCATTCTGATCTTTTTGGATTAGCTGGGATTTCATATTGCCAACCGTAGCACCAGTTTTTCTTGCCTTTACAAAATAATTTATTACTGCTGCAAGTAGTGAAAGTGGGCAAAGGTACAGAAGTATTAAATGCTGGGACACATTTCTTGATGGTGATTTTAACCAAGTTCTTGTGCAGCTATCTCTGGTCTCCTCTCATATGCACCTCATGTTCACTCTTGTGTCAATCTGAAAAATATCTTGTATTTTAGGCGCCAGTGGCAGCGGAAGCAGAGCAAGGCCAAGATCTCGTGTATTTGAGGCCTAGCTGCATCTTCTACTTTGTGTGGAGTGACCGGTTTTTGCATCTAGCGAGAAGGTGATTTTTTTTCTTGCCTTGACACCATTTTTGTTTGTCTCCGTCAATCGATGAAATGAGTGTGGTTTTATGTTGGTCTTTGTCAATCCATTATTTTCTTTTATTAATTTATATTGGAAGGTTCTTAACTATGCAATTGATGGTGACAACTCCTGTAGGCCATTGACACTTGAATTTTGATTAGGTGTTTCTCATTAAATCTGTACATGTATGCTGGTACAGACATGTAATTCTAGTTAAATCTATCATCTTTGGTTGATTCGATGACCCAACTTCCGAGCTTTGTACATGTAGTGACTCTTTACAACTATATGGTGAGCGACCTATTCATGGAATCTAGTATGACATCTTATTTTCTAACACAAGCATATTGTTTGTTGCATGGTCCATGGTGATTACAGCTGAAGAGTATGTACCGAGCAGCGAATGTTGTGTATAGGAAAATTGAAAGACATGTGAAGATAACCGTATTCTAAAAATAAGAAAGTATTACCAGTTTATGAAGATAACCAAGCAACAAAGGTTGTCTACTTTACGAAGATAACCAAGTATTCTGTAACTTTTTCTATACGAAAATCTCTAGTTTTTGATGAAGTACTTGCAGGTTGATAGCACAAAGCTTGATCATTAATATTAACCAAGTATTCTGCTGTGTGCTTTGCAGAATGAAAATAAAGGTGCAAAGTGAAGGAAAGGGGAGATTAGTCTTGCTACTTTGGATGGATGATTTCAAATTAGAATGATTACTGGAATCAAATTATGTTTTCCTCCAATAGATGATTTAAGCTTGTATTAATCATATTTGCTATTCAAGATATTCATTGTAAAGCTTGACTCTGTATGCTCGAATATTTGCAGCTAAATGATTTAATATATGTATTGGTTTCCTGGTTATAATCATCATCGCCAATGGGATATGTTTGTTATATATAGATGCATATAATTTTAGTGTGCAACAAGCATTTTTGTACATAATTCAAATTGGTTGGAGTAGGCTATAGCCAGCAAAAGTTCATAACCGAGACCTAAACATTTTTTTTGCGATATGTACCAATTTCCATGAAGCAATCATCGTTGCAGTAGGATATCACCACAAAACAATGTATTGTTGCTGCATGGTTTTACCACGAACATTTGATCATTGCGAAAATGTACTGCAACAAGTTTTTATTTCGTCGTAATAGGTTGTTGCTACGATTCGAGCCTTGTTGCATAAAGCTAGTGCAACGAGTAGAATTGTGGCAACATACGTAAATTGCGACGGGAAAATCTGTGGCGTTACAAGAAAAAATCGTTGCAATAGCACGGTTTTCTTGCCACTCTTGCTTTTTCGTCGCAATAATCTATTACCATGCGTCCAATTGCAACGGCTGCCAACGAATGTTGTTTCGTTGCAATAGGCATCTATTGCCACAAATCGGCACGTATTGCGACGAAAGATTTTGTTGCAATAGCCCAAAATCATTGTAGTTACGTCCTCCGGTCGACGTGCCACAACGACATGTGCCTTGCTGCGTGCAAGAGGCCATGCGTATTGTTGGCGATGGTGCTTTTCTGGATCTTGCAATGGTGGAGGCTCGGCGTCCCTTCCAGTGTGCGTCCTGGCGGCGCTGGAGTTGGGCCGTGGCCGCTACCTTCGGTGGTTGCAGCAAACCATAGGGATTGTTTTGTATTTCTTGATCTCTTAGGTTGTTTCTGCAATGTTTTCTGCATAATCATCTTGTCCCGGTCTGTCTTTTAGTGTCCATATGTGTCGCTTCATGTAACTTAATTTTCGATTAAAGTAATATATGTGGTTCCTCTCAAAGAAAAATCCATGAACTAGAGTTATTGCGAGCGAGAGAAAACGAAAAGGCCTAGGTGGACTGGGAGGCGCGAGATTCCCAGACTGCAGGCCTTTGCTGTTTTAAGCGCACATTTGCGTGGATGCCAGCCTCACAATAGGCCAACGGGCCGTGATTTTAACCCTGTCACTGGAAAATTGCCGTCGCACCAGTGTTCTAATAATACCTTGCTTATGCGTCCATGTGACAAAGCAGCAGACGTTCAATCACCATTCCATGCACACACACAAAAAACAGACATTTTATAGGTAGCGGCGCATGTTACAGCCAACAAGTAACTTCCAGAATCATAGCACTGGCAGCAAAACACACATTAGGTCCTGTGTAGCAGTTCATGCACCGTCTGCGCAAGTTTGGGCTCACTGCGGATACCCTCAATCCACCTCGCATTTATGGTCATGGTCTTTAGGTTTCCTTTTAGCGCATTCTGAAGAATAGGATCCGTGTAGTTTGCGAAGAACTTGGAGATCTCTTCTGCCATGTCACGAGAGTTGAACTGGCACCAAAAAAATAACGACAATGCACATTAGAAGTGGCACAATGCATATATTAACCAAGAAATTAAATAATGAGAATTTAAAAGAGGCATAAAAACGCGGATATATATGAAGTTCCGGGAACATACCAGAGGAACAACCTTGTTGACAATACACCATAATAGGTCATTCTCAGGAACTATCTTCAAAATACGATCCCAGTTTTTCTGCGAATAGAAGGAATGATTAAAATGTAATAATGTATACTGGTATTGGCCCTTAGGGCGGATGAAATAAAATCAATAGAATCACGAGCACCCACGCCGGGACAAGGTCTTTGCCAAGGGCGCGTGATGTATTTTTTATTTTTTTTTATTTGTCTCGGATCCATTACAGGACAGATGTACATGACCAAAACTATGCATGCTCGATCTACTCGCTCTAGCACTCGATACAGTACTAGTATTACACTGTGACACCTGAAGACATCGCAAGAAAATCTACACCAAAACTGAGATAAGCTAACACGTAAAGCTAGCTATGACTCAAGAGGAATAGGTGATGGACTCGATCACGCTAGATACACAGAATTCCCAAACTATATTAAACAAGAGATTACTATATACTTGACTAGTAGTCTTCCCCCCGCTCCCCTGATATTAATACATATGTGGGTCCCCCTAAGCAGCAAGTCGAATTAAATAGTTAGATTATTCACATCAACCTCTCCCTCTAATTTCGAGTTAGCTAATTTTACTGTCAACTCGAGTATGATATGGCCTACATGAAACTCTATTAACTTTGTGATACAGCACCATGTGGATCACACCATCCACCCGAACAGACAACATGTCGGCTTATTGGTGATGTACATGACCTTGTGGACTAGACCCGTTTATTTGAATATCACATTTCACTTAATATTTGTTATTTTGGTCACATGTTTAGCTCCAATTATTTTCTTTAGTTATTCTTACCAAATGTTTACAGTTTTAAATTAGCATAGTTGTTTCTTTAGTTTTACTTTAGTTCTTTGAGATACAATTTTCATGTTTTAACATTTAATATTTCATCACATGTTTCAATTTGTTTAACATTAGTTCCCCTGAAACCGGCATTGATGCGGTCGACCTTTGTATAGTAGGCGATGCGGAAGACAGTGATGCTGCGCATATGTGAAGATGTAGGAGTGGGGCTCCATCCATGGTACAACTAAGGTTGCCATTCTTTTTTGTTTTGTTTTGTAAATAAGTTATCTTAAATAGGTATTCCGACAAGTTTGTAACTGATTATAATAATATAAGTCATGGTCTAAAATCTATAAGTGTTGACCATATAACATGGGCAACAATTTAAAGAACTATTCTTTTGTGCTGCCACATCGGTGATTTTCCTGGCTGAAAAACCATTTCTCTGTCGCCAATGCACTATTTGACCCATCACCATAGGTTCCCTTTGTACTAGTGAGAATGACCTTATGTGGTTTATCGCAACATTCACACTTTAAATTGATATTCTCACATGGAGATGTAGAGGACTTAGAGGTATACTGAGCGTCACCCGCCTGTTTTTTGGGTCTTCTCTTATAGCGACATGCCTCACTGGGAAATCCTTTGATCATGCATGAATCAGCTGCAACTGAAGCTCTTGGAGGCGAGCACTTGGACACAACCAAGAACAAAAATCTTGACATTGTCTCAACATTCCAAATTGCATGCCCATGACACGGCCGACTCTTCAGAGACGAATTTAACGCACACCCACAAATAATACTAGCTGCTTAACCAAAACAACTTGCTCGTCGTATCAACCTGGACACTCCACAGATCGACAATGGCGCACCAAGAGGTGCTAGATGGGGTCACCTCCCTAGGGCAACTGTGCTTCAATTATTTGACCTCCCTCTATAACAATTGTCGGGATTCACTTTCAAGATCAAGTCAAATCAAAACTATCACGAAGATCCGTATAAAAAGTCTTTACCAAGGTCAATTGACATCCTCTCATTCGCTTTATTTCTTTGTGTCAGATTCATGGTAAACATCTGGTTTACAGGACGCAATCTCGACACATATATATACACACACGACCAAACCTACACCCAGTGGACTGATACTAGTGCTCGATACAATACATACTAGTACCGTGACTCATCCAGACTAGTACTACTCACGCACCGCAAGATAACCCCAAAACTAAAATGGAGACGAGCTAACACAACAACTAACTATGACTAAAAAGGACTAGGTGATGGTCTGCATCACACGTACATTGATAGTTACCTAATTAAGCCAAACTTAAGATTACTCTACAAATGGGCATGTTGTTTTCAACTATCTTGTGGCCACCTAATATTAATATGACACATCCTAAAGTTTTATAGGATATACAAAAGGGTTAATTCTTGTATTATATAATAGGGATTCTATAGGTAAAGATCAAACTTTAGATAGAAGTACAAGATATGAATATACTCCAAAATGAAATTAAGAATATAGAGGGCATAGCATTTTCGCTCCCATGTGCATATGCACCATTTATTTGAAATGTATATTAAGAGTATTTTTAAATGTCAACAAAACGTAAAAATGTTCACGCATAGATTTTAACATTATATGTGTTCACATGGTCGTTCACAAAAAACGATATTTTTGCGCCTTATGTAAAAGACAAAATTTGGTACCAAAATAAGGCTCTGCACGAAAAAAAAATTCACACTAGCCACAAAAATATCTTTTTTTCACGAAATCACTTTGTGGCCACATGGAATGTGAATATGTATCAAATTTTATTTTAGATTTTATGACTTTTTAAAGTATAATTTTTAAATACCGGATGCGGATCCATATTTCACGTGCCAAAGCGAATTTCCCGAATATAGTTGGGATCCTTAGTAAAGAATCATTCTAAAAGTGCACCTTATGGATACTCTTGTTTTTATTTATTTACTGATACACGGTCGTCTAAATGGCAATAGGCTACTTACTATGTGGATCTAGTAAACTAGTCGCATTTACGATTTTTTTTATCAATGTAAAAAAAGCAAGTGGTTATTTGCATAGATATGAACATATGGTCATTAACACACACAATTTCTGGAAGATTTCTATATATAAATATGATTGTAATTTTAAAAGTTCTGCCTCTAAAGATATGCAACCCAAACAGAATTAACTCAAAGCTATACCTTTATAAGGTGTGAATTCGTGTGTGTTGTTTTCATCCAAATTAGAATATTAGTTACAGCACAAGCAAACTGCGTATAGATAAAAGCATACTAGTGATGGGTAACTATAAGACATGCCACTAGCTAGTATGTTATATCCGGGTGGCAAAAAAATAAAAGTATGGTTGCAAATTTTCCCATGCCACTACTAAGCTATTACCATGGGCCCATGCCACTAGTAAGTGGGACCAAATGGCATGCCATGAAGAAATTTAATAGTGCCATCGGGTGGGGGGAGGCTATTGGCCACGCTACCAGTACATATAGTGTGCCGTTATGTGGCCACGCTGCTGGTAAACTGGACCAATTTCTACGAAATTCAAAAAACTGCCTGAGATACTAGTGGTGTGGGTTAATTTTGGCACGCCACTAGTATTTAGACCAATTCCGGAAAACAACTAAAATGATAGAACTTCAAATTATGAAACCCTTTGTCGTGGTGTCCTTTGTGTACTAGCTGTTAGAAAAAAAATGACAAAATTAAATGGATATTGACATATTTTGCGAAAAAATAATAAAAAAATGTGTAATCTGGGTTAAACGACCGTAACTTCTACATATGCCCCCGGATCATGACGGTCTTTATACAAAAAAGTATGTACACTAAAGGTTACATGTGATTTGCACCAGGTTTTGCATTTTCAATGTTTTAAAGCTATCAAATTTTGCTTGAAAAGAAAGTTTCGGACCTTTTAAGTCTAAGCGTTAGCATACTAGTGGCGTGTGGGCTAATATGCAACATCACTAGTACATAGAATACTTGTGGCGTGTGATTTGTTATCCAAAACTAACAGGTCATACCATGTCATTGATCAATGAATCTCTCTCTGATTGGTCCAGAGAGAGTCGCACATACCGTTGGATATATCAAACGGCTCTTCCTTTTATATTATCTCCTTATAATCTCCACTCTTCCTATTTTCTTCCATCATCTCCCTCTCTTCCTCTCTTCTTCTCTTCTCTCCACAAGCTCCTCCACCACCTACGAAGCTGATCAAAAGCTCATCCACAAGAAGCTCTTACATATTTCACTTCTCTCCCGGTGACACTGGACACAGGCTCATCCAATAGCAAAAAGGAAGGACGTGCTACGAGCACTGGTAGAGAAGAAGGTTGTGATGCTACCACAAGGACCCCATTCCCTTGAAACCACCATTATCCAACAAGATCTCTCTCCGACGCCACGCCCACCACATCCCCTTGCTCGTTGTAGCCTCAAAGACGAACGACACTGGCCTCTCACCCCGGGCGTCTTGATGCGTTCTCTTCTTGTCAGTGTCACCAACGCCCGCCACAACCGCCGCTTTAAAAAAATAAAAATATATATACTAGTGGCGTGCCAATTTGAGGGCATGCCATAGCATTTTTAGATCGCAAATTCTTACTATTGGCATGTCTAATTTGGTTATGCCACTAATATGGTTGTACTGCCACTAGTGTGCGAAAAATGGACACGCCACTACTAGCCAAGATACTACTAGTGCGGAAAATAGACACTAGTGGTACTGAAAACTATTGACGTAAGATTACCGGCGAGGGCAGACCACGCCAGTAATGCTAAAATTGCCACGCCACTAATATCTTGTTTCCTGCTAGTGTTAGGTTATGATATAAATAATCTCTATTTAATAATGGGTTACATGTGAACTCCTTAAAGCTACAAATTGGTAAAATTTTGTAGCGGGCATGAGCTCAGTTATGACCATTCCACTTGAGGTGGGAACTTATTCAAGAAATAAAGAATACCCTAGGTGCATATCTCATTATGTAAAACAAATCCTACAGGAATAATTTTTCCTAACATGAAGAGTAGTCCTAGCTTTCTAAAATTGTACTAGCTCCATCTCCATGTCAAGAGAACATACCTTCAACCAGATCCATGCAGTTTCACGTGCATTTATACTGGTAAATTCAAGAAGATGAAGTGCATCTTGATTAGGGATCTGCAAGAAGGAGATAGATGTGACTCCTAAATGAAACTTACATTGTATTCTTGTTTTAACTTGCACTGTAATCAAGTGAGAATGTAAAAAAAATTGTAAGATACCTCGTTACTAAAAATTAAATTCAGTGACTCATGAACAATATCCTTATCTGGGCAATAAGTCAATACACCTGAAAATGGTAGAATACAATTTCATAAAAAGCAAAAAAAAATGAAGAATAAGCTTTGTTAATTTAAGAAAGAAAAGCAATCGTATACCTAAGACACGCAACTTTTCATCCCTATCAGTTGAGTCCTTGTATATTTTTCGAAGAGCATCATAACCAAATCTATGTGTACTATTAACTTTTTGCATCACAGAGAGGTAGGCAGCCTGTAGTACATTGCATGTCACAAAATTGGAAGAAATATGTATAGGGTCATAATGTGAAGTGAGTAAGAAAACTTTGATACCGTTCTAGTACTCAGATAAAGTATTGAAGTGTTATGATCACGAATTAAGGCATCAAATCTCCTCACACCTTAATTTATAGTATTATCGTGCCCAAGTTCTACAAGAGTACACAAGAGCATTTTTCTAAGACTTGCATCTTGGGCATGCTCACCATTAATCGGGTCCCAGCCTAACTTTCTGAAAAAATAGAGAATATAAAGTAGGTTCAAGAAAATATATAGTAATAGTGGAAAAACTCCAAACACGAATGAATGTATACTTGACTTTTAATAAGGTTTATTTAAGTAAACTAGATACACTAAAATAAAAGAGTTAATTAAATGACATACACGGTAGGTGCTAGAAGAACTTTGATAAGAAGTTATTTTATGTCACCAACCAAGCTAGGCATAGCGTCAGTTGATATTTGGGCAATATCTATTGTTATCTGTGAAGCCAAAGAAAATACATATAGCAAAATAATATTCAAATAAATTTTTATACAATTGAACGATATGGACAACTATGACATACATACATCAGCTAGATGGTTTAGAACGCGGTAGTCAGCTTCTTTACGATAAGCATACAATACATATAGCAATGACGAAAGTGTGTCTTCGAGGGCCATGGAAAGCACACGAGAGTTCTCCACAATTCCTTGAAACATAATGTTAGTAAATTTCAAAAAACAAGCATTGGAAAGTGATCTTCATAGTGAATGTAATTGTTCTTACCTATTTTTTCCAATGAAGAGAACATGTTGGCCTCTAATGCTTTTAGAAGTGTAGCTTCTATTTCTTTATCATACTTCACATGATAAAACCCCGTTTCATTAATATTTAACTTAATCAGATCATTTCCATCCGTCGCAAGTTTACCACATGAATCCAACTTATCATACTTCTGTTTCAATAGCACCTTTTTGGTTGATGAAGCGCAACTTAAAGTTATTGGCACATCCCACAAGCTAGATCGAGAGGATCCGTCTAATAAAAACTGGGCCTACAAAAAAGATCATATGTGAATAAATATAACATATTAAGAACGATTCGATATGCGCATTAAGTCAAGCATGTCAATATTTCCCTTGTCCATCTTTTCTACCATAGTAAAATAATATTAACCATGTTTATAATTTCCCAAATACAAAAACTATACCAAAAAAGGTAAGTTTTCGACGAACGGAAACACATATCAATGACAATTTGATACATGTTAGATGGTTCAATGATGTTACACACATGTTTCACCATAATCTCTTATCAGCAACCAACAATTTTGTTGTTAATATAGTAATATCAAGGTTATTACTTAGTGGTCGTTGAAGAGGGAGATTTCAATTATTCAGTTTGATGGAAAAAACTATGCTATTGACTTTCTGAGGTAATGCAATATGGGATACTTGAGTGTAAAACATTCAACATGCTCATGCTTCTGACCGGTGTTTCATGGAGAATAGGAATGAAAAAACAACATATCCCCATGTTATTTTTGTATTTATCCCCAACTTGTAGTCGAGGACATTGACCCAACCTCGTCTTACCATGTGGGGTGCATGTAATTATTAAGAGTGACATTCTTTCATCAAAGAATCACCGGTACGGAAAATCTTATATGATCCTCAGTATTATAGTGGAGTTCCTCCATAGTGAATGCGGTGTGTATCATGAGTAGCATGCCACGTTAAGACACACTACTAGTAAGTCACTACTAGTGGCATGCCAAACCAACTACACGCCACAGTTATGTGGGTCTCGGACGTCCACCTGGGTGGAATATAATAGCAACTTTTGGCACACACTATTAATTTACTCGTGGTGGCATGTCTAACATACACACTAATAGTGTCTAGAAACAAGTGGAGTGTCATTGTAAGTGGGATCCAAAAACGCAGCCCACAGACCCTCTCATCTATGTCTATCCCCACACTTCACTCGCATAAGCCATATGTCACTCCGCCGCCGCATTGCCTCTCTACTCTCCTCGTAGTTGCACCTATCTGTCCCCTCCCTTGTCACTGGAACCATTTTTATCGTCCTTTTCACCAGCCTTGCCTAATATGCTCGAACCGCACCCCACCGCCTCTTCCCCCTTGCTGCCCTCGCCTCTATTTATGTCTCCACGGTAATATCAATGCCCTAGTGTACTGGATGATATTGTTGGTTTAGTTAGTTTATTTCTTATCAAAATCTCAATAATATAGGTTAGATGAATGTTAAAATTATTTTTGTGAACTAGTTAAAAATTATTTAGATAAGTTCTTATTTAATATCTCGAATAGGAATGTGAAATGCTTAGATAAAGGCATTGTTTTCTAGATTCGAAGCTATTCAAAATTAATTCCAATGTTTTGTTTTGTCAAATTTCTGGCGCGCACGTGATTAATATTTAGTAAAGATATTATCATTATTCGAACAATTCTAGTAAGTAGTTTTTCATCAATTGACATTCAATTGAGTAGATTTAATGAGTGAAGTCAAATTTATGCTTTTTATTTAATAGGACATGGCGTGCCATGTGAGCAATTCGAATTGCGCCAATGGAAAGTTTAGTCGATACTCATTCACTTCACATATTGTTCCCTTCTTCTTATTTAATAGGATAAATATTCATTGTTAACAAACAATTTATGATAAAATACAAATTTGTACTAATTTATATTTTTAGTATTTAATGTTTATTTCTTCTATTTTTGTTCCATAGATTATACCATGCAATGTTTCGAGAGAGTTAAATCAGTTAACGAAGGATGAATGTTGTAAAAAAACTTAACGGGACAACAACCTAGGATAAATGTTGTCTTTATGCCCCATCGAGAGGACATAGAAGAAAACGAGGATGGAAATGACGAGGATGCTGATTGTACCAAGGAGATCGACGAAGACGGATGGTGAACTATTTTAGTCTACCATCTTTGCCCCAGAGTCGATATCGGGGACCATAGGAAAGCCCACCTCCTTCATCTTGTATCGCCGATCGTCAGCTACATCAGTGTTCATTTTATGACTTGTTTGACAAGCACAAATCTGAACAAAAATGTGATGGAATTTATTATTATTATTATTTATATTTTCCATATTTTTGCAACATAATATGTGGTATTATGACATTATAGTTCTTTAAGTTGTTCATTCCAGAAACTACATAACAAGCTAGTGGGAACTGCTTGCTTCCCAAGTTTAGGCGATGCTAGCCTATACGTTGGAGTAGTAGTGGACATCAACTGTGTCACATACAACACGGGCAGTGACATCGTCTTTGTCTCGGCAAGTAGGCCTCAAGGGAGTTCCTCAAAACAATCAATTTTTAGGTGGAACAAGTTGTTTTGGCCGGATTGTGGAAGACTAGCCGCTGCAACTTGGATGTGAATATTATGATAGAAATGATCTTGTGTTTCTAGCTAGATTGTCAAAAAGTTCATAGTGTATTGGTGAAGTCCTAAACTTATGTATATCATCTAGTGTTTCTACCTAATCTATCAAAGAATTTGTACTATTATATCATACTAGTGTTATGTTGTAATAATATATTGTTTTCATTCTATTGTTGATGCAGTGCGCCTCATTACACTTGGCATGTCTCGCATGCCAACCTACAGCAAGTCACCATGGACTTCAAAGGTGAACTCCTTCCTCTTTGTGAACCCAAAAAATGTCGTCTTTGGATGGTATACTACGTAATAAACTACCCCTTTTCATTGATAGATATGACACAATGAGTACGGATGTGAAGAGTGTCGAGGAAGCCCAAACCTCAAGGCCATCCAAGTTGTATGCATGGAAGAGGAGGAGGAAGCGTAAAGACTAAGAATATGCTGAAGAAGAGTCTCCAGTGACCCAACCCCGGAGTCTCCGGCCTATGCGCGATGGGACCTTGAGGATCCCAGAGTCAAGAGCCTTCCAAACCCCAGAGTTCTTTCTTGAGCGCGACCACCCATCACTACAAACTGGCGTAACACTCACATGCCCTGTCCGGAGTGTGGCTAGAGTTTCCCCGGAGAATCTAGAGTCTCTGATTTCCGGGGTAAGTGACTCGGTGTGCATGCTAATTCCGGAACATTCCCTTGTATTTCTTGCCACCTTCCTCCCTCATAGCTAGGGTTAGACATGTAACAATATACATGATATGAGATATATTTTGTTCTCTCATCCCTCCCCTTACGAAGAAGACTTCGCCAAGTGGAAAAGATCCTTCTTGTGGATTCAAGGCCTCCTTGAATGGGGATGTATCTCTTCTAGTAGTTAATCTTTCACATTGTGATTCTATTAGCACTTTCCAATCTTTCCTTTGTGGACTATATTGGATAAATTGACCGGCCAGTAAGAGGAATTGGTCTTATGAAACGTGTTCATGACATGGGTTTTCAGATCCGGAGGCTACTCCTTTACGTGTGTGTTGCCGAGTAATCTTACCTCATAGGTTTCATGAGTTATCCCTATTTGTGTGTGTTCTTCATGGTGTTTGTCGTATTCTTCCACATCTTCTCTCCTCACATTTGTTAATCCGTGAAGGTCAGGGCAACTAAGAGATCAGCCCCTCATCAGATTTGAATGCTGAAATGGCAGAAAAAAGGGAATTTTTTTTCCACACTAGTTATTTCCCATTTTTCTATTGGCACTATAAATTTTGAAAATTTTATTTTGCCCTTTTCAGGGGAAAATCAAAAGCAAAACAACAATAGTCGGGGCAACACCAAAACAAATTTTACCATTTTCATTTTTTTCCAACGGTGGTCAAAAATGATTTATTACGAGGTACAGGTAGCGCAAAAGCAAAATGTCAAAAATTATAGTGGGAGAAGAAAAATGGGGAAAAACAAGTGTGGCCAAAACAAAATTTTCCGAAAAAAAGGAGATAAAAATGTGCCTTTTAATACCATGGAATCTTCTTTTCCTCCTAGATTGTATATTAGTAGTTTGTGTATCTATCTGATTTCCACTAGTATAACAGCTACTACTGGCGTGGCCCAGGCACGCCACCAGTTATTTATGTTGCTAGTGGCATTCCGATGCCACTCTACTAGTAACTTCTACTAATGGTGGCATTCTATTGGCGTGCCCAAGGAACACTCCTATTAGCAAACGCATACTAGTTATTGGTTATTTCCTACCAGAATATCACCTCAACTCAAGCTTAGTGTAAGATCAATGTAATAAGTTTAATCATAGGTGGTTGGATTATCCTTATGAAAACGAGAAATGAATTTGATAGCTTTCTAACATTTATTACTGTCAAAGATCAATGCAAGGTTAACAATATATTTAGGACAGAAGAATAATGATAGAGAGTTTTACATGGTATTTATTAGAACATAATTCTAGAACTACTAGAAGATTGGGGGTGAAATTACAAGTTTACCCAAACCCATTGTATATTCTAAAACACATGATCCACTAATTAAAAAAACGTTAAATTAAAAAAACATTTAGGGAGTAGATCACACATCAATTTAAAATATAGTATGCCACCAACTTTGAAGGGTGAGAGTGACACTACATATAAAACTTTTTTTGTTGAAAGGAAGTGTGTAAGGCCCTATCTGACGTTATGGTTATGCCGTGAGAACAATGGCCCTACTAGGCCCTGCCTTGGATGATGGTACGTAGAGATGGCTTTATGTTTAATTTGGAAGTGAATAATAATTTTCAGCATCCGAGGATTGTGGAACAAGGAGTAACATAATAGATGTGGTAGTTATCATCCATAAGTTTCTCAAATTTTCCAAGGCACACGTGAATGATGTGTTACAATATTTATTTGTAGGGATAATTTCACATTGACTAAATAAATGAGTAAAATTAACTTATATCAGTGAACATGTGATCAAACATAGTCTTTCCGGGGATAGGTAAAAATATTGTTATGAGCTTATTGTTCCAATATGATTGGCCAAGTGTTTGTACGTATAAATAGTATATAGATAGCAAAGAGTGTAATGATGGAAGAAAAACAGTTTAGCATGCCCGATTTGCACAACATGATTTCCCATATAAACTCTTCTTGTTTCATGTAGGTTTGTATATACTATGAGAAATTGGTTCATATTTCAATTTTTTCATGCATGTGTAGATCCTTGTTTCACATAAGTTTTACCAAAGCACCTCCATAATATAATAGTTTTAAACAAAACAATAGAATCGAAATACACATTTTGTCATTAATAGTGTGTAGAGGGACATAGGATTTTAAGAGATGCAACCCAAAATACACCAAAAATATATCAAATATATAAATAGGACAATACAGATAAGTCACCAATGTATGTATGTACTTGGCAGTCAACATTTGGAAGATTTCACGACCAAACACATATGAAGGATACTTTACCTGTTCGATTTGGATGTCATTTCCTTCACGTTTTACTATAATAACAGGATATCCTGGTTGATTCATCCATGCACTCATCATATCCTGTAATGGTTCACCAGTTTCTTCTTCAAACACATCCCATAGGTCCTCTGTCTTGGCATTTGAGTAGGCATATTTTTTCATATATGACGCCAATGATTTCTGAAATACTTTGAAAAGTTCAATACAAGATGATGGACTAGGTGAAACTTTTGTGGATCTAAACTAAATGAAGAACACACACTAATAGAGGGAAGGGGAAAATAAAACATTATGTAATAATTTTCCTTCGGTAAGTAAAAAAATTACTTACGTCTTGTGCAAATGACACTTTACCAATTGTATGTTATGCATACTAGTTGACCAAACAAATAACATGAACCACCATACTGAGAAGTTTCTTGCATTCTTATTTCTACATAAAAATAAGTTCCTATACACCATTGACTGTCTTTACTATATGAGACTAAGGAAATATAACTAAATTGTATTATACAATGGATTTGTGAATTAGTTTGTCTTGTATAAAAATCAATCCTTTCCACTACATGAATAATATAAAAATGGCATAAGAATTTCATGGTGAACATAATTCGAGGTCTGAAAAACGTCCATGTACTTTTAAGAAACAAAATGGAAGAAGCCAATTAAGATGGTTTGCATGCACTTTTAACTAACACCATGAAGTGCAATATACGAATAGAGAAAATGGAAAATTCGAGACCTGAACACGTTCTGGCCCCAGGTAACTATGTAGCATGCTAAAAATAGAAGCGCCTTTAATATTTACGATGTCATCATTCGTTCCATCGATTTCACTAGTATGTTGTATGTTAACCTGTGCACATAAAAGGTAATACATAATTTGGCAAAAATAGATCTGAAACATAACAAATTAAACTAAAAGTATCATATTTTATATTCCTCGATAAATTTCACAAGAATACAAAAACAAAAGATAAGTATCACCAATCCACAAACTACAAAATTTATCTTAGAAAAATTCCATAGTAAGTGAACAATTAGACCAACCCATCCCCCTCGTGCCCTATTGGATGCTTCTATGAGTATTCTCACCCCGACCAACATTAATATTTCACAATTATGAACAACAACATCTTAGAATGCATGTTTTAGACTTATTAGAAATCTTTCTTTAATACAACTATTTGAGAAAATAGATTTTAAAAAATACATTACTTATGAGTGTTTTAATACCCCATCAGTCGCATCAAAGATGTGTGTTTAATTTGATATCAGCACATAGAATATACTTTATCTAGATTTTTCCAGTATAACCCTGAAGCCTTTTTTTGCAACTATAGGTCTTAAACAACCACCCAATCAAGCGGCCACCACATAGTGACACAATCATGTGCCTTTGATACCTTCAGTTCCCCTAACTATATAGAGTCCACATGTACCATTGTGTGGTACTAATGTTTCTCTCGCTAAGGAAATCAAGAAGATGGCCGGATAATTAGTCTTTCCTCGGAAGGAACCACTAGTGGTATTTTAGTGAACACAAATATAATTTTGAAATACTTAAGCTTTTGTCCTGTAAATTGGGCATGAGAAGAGAGAAAAAAAAGGCCTATTCATAAGGTGTAGGACAATTTTCTCCCGGCATTAAATATAGAATGAGGTTAACTTTGGCAATGTGTATTATGGTCATGATGGATCGTTAATATCCTACCATTGAAATTTGGAACCCATTTTCGCCACATAGTCCTACAAAGACACGGTCTAGAGAATAACATCAACGAAACCTGAAGACCTACTCGTGTACAAATGATATTTTAATTCTTGCATTTCCGGGACTCCAACATACTTGGGAGGCATCCACAAACCTACCCAATACAATATAAAGAGCAAACATTCACATCTAGATAAACAAGAAATCGATATATTCAAAATCACACTCCACCATCATCGTCGTCTTCCACTAGTAGAAAATATTTTTCATGGGAAATCTATCATTTTTCTAACACCAAAGGACCTCGTCGATTGCATCCTCAAACTACCCAAGTTATACTAGTATAATCCCCTCTATGCTATCTGCATCTAATTCAATCCAATGCATGAGTTGGGAATTCACTAGTACAAGGGTGCGTGAACTTGTGTAAATCTATTCGATCCTAGAGTGCTATAATCTTGGAATCTCTACCATAAAATTAATTATTTATTTGGAGGGTTACACTCACGCGGACATAAGGTCTCCACGATTTTGTCCATCAACACATAAGGACATGAACACCACCGCCTTGGCCCCTCTTCCACTTTTCATTTATGCTATGTTGAGAAATAGGCATACATGCAACATCTTACTATACCCGTGCTCCAACTCGGGAATAACCTCATTCTGAAACATGATTGGAACAATAACAACTAACATGTTCATCTATCCTAGATATAATGGGAATTATGTAGGCATGATGTCAAATATAATTTACTATAAAAAATAGATGTCTTGGAAATTCATTGGTGTACTATTTACACAATTTTTAGGACATGACATTCTACCATGGTGTGGTAAGCACTGGAAAGTGTCCTATATGTCTAGCATGACCCAAGCGTGAACTAAATGGTCCTAAATAAGGTGGCAATAATTAAGTGTAGACATACGATGCAAGGGGCCAATCAATAGTAGCATTGAAAAAGAGTTGATACAGGGAGGGACACATTTTTGTTGTCCTTTCAATATACACTACCACTCAAGATGGATATTCCATTCATTTTAGAAGTATTTTTTCGGCATGTTATGTTTTTTCACACTTCCTTAAGGTTCGATGAATACATGGCGAGGAGGGTACATTACTTATTTATTACAATACCGTTGGATAGTCCAAATTTAGAAAATACAATTGTACATAATATTGTATTTCAGTTTGTAGCTCTCTTAAATGACAAGGTCAATGTATATTTTACATTATTTTTTCTGTTTCTTTAGTATCTTTTATATTTGTATATATTATGTGAAATTTAAGGTGTCATTGATGAATAAAACAGACACCCCAAAGAAGTGGTATTAACATATTATATATACTCCCTCCATCTTGAAATAAGTGTCGCACAAATGGATGTACCTAGATGTATTTCAAAACTAGATACATCCATTTACGCGAGAATAATTTTGAGATGGAGGGAGTATATATAAAGGTATCAAAACTAAAACACACAATATTATTCTACTCCGAATCATTAGTTTCACAATAGGTGGACACTATATGAAATGCATAAAAAATCCAACCATGCAATACCGACACTGCATTCTTAAAAAATGTGATTACCTCGATAGGATGAGACCCATCTATTGAATCCAATCTAAGTGTAGAAATGGTTGGCTCAAGAAACTCAATCCAAATACTCCACTCAGGGAACAAAATATCCATAGCTTGATAGCTCATCTATTAAAAGCATGTGCATTCAACATGGATTAGTAACTTGTAATTTAATTATTGAAATTTTGGGTCATAAAATTACCTATGTAGCTAATCCCTCATTTAGCCATATATGATTCCACCACTCCATGTTTACAAGATTACCAAACCATTGATGAGCCAGTTCATGTGCCACCAAAACTGCAATCTGAATATAATATAATATAATATAATGTGAGATTAGTAAACATAGTATGTCTCTAAAACACTTCAGGCATCACAAACACATGCCTTCGGACAAACATAATACTAGGGTGTTAAATGATTTATTTCTCACATACACCAGTTAAGTAGATAACCCAACATAATTATTCAAGTCATGAATAAGAAATTATGCAAATAAACAAATCAATATGACTTTGTGAATTATGGTACATACTTCCTGTTTTTTGGTGGGTGCCGAAGATGTCTCGTCAAAAACCAAATCAAGAACATGCAAAGTTACCAATCCATAGTTCTCCATCCCCATAAAAGAAAAGTCGGGGATACCCACCATGTCCAACTTAGGGAGCGCATAAGGTGTGCCAAAGTAACTAAAAGAGTGAGGATATAAACACATGATTAGAGATTATACAAAATAATGTCCATAACTTGTGACTTTTGTAACCAAAATTAATAGCGAGAGTAGGTTATGGTCTTACTCATTATAGAGATCCAGTAACTTCACTCCAAGAATCAACGCGACCTTTCCTAGTTCACTTTTACCTATTTCGTTGTACACACGAACTTTGGTTCCTAATTAGAAAAACATATTCAAAGTGAAGGAAATAATTAATATAGTGAAATTTGATAGGATGGTGTGTGAATGAAATAAGTAAAATGCAGATTGTACCTTGTGATGTCACACCCTCCACGAAGTCAAAAATACCAACAACCATCGCTACTAAATAAGTTGACATGGGAGGCGATTCCTCAAAATAGACAATCTTGATATCACCGGCTACAATCTCTCTAGATA
Source organism: Alopecurus myosuroides (assembly GCA_028641055.1). NCBI lineage: Eukaryota > Viridiplantae > Streptophyta > Magnoliopsida > Poales > Poaceae > Alopecurus > Alopecurus myosuroides. Next base: position 360,253,201 of record CM054060.1, on the reverse strand, counting down.
CGGGCATGTTGGATAATGCTACCAACTCGGATGGAACTTCTAATGATAGAATGAACTTAGCCTGAAAGTTTGATATAATGTGAGAAAAATGTTAGCAAACAAAGCAAAACTTAATTAGGCTTATCAAGAGGTCTGCTAGTAAACTTAGCATGACGGTTTACAATATCATGATATGACGGTGCACATATATTGGATAAAATTAGGAGGCTTGCTGAAGAAGCACATTTTTCCATAAAATAAATGTATGGTCAACCTATGAGTGCACAAAAATAACACTCAAGGAAGAAAAACAAATATAGTAATCATCTAGAGAAGCTACAAATATATCATTAACCTTTTCATCATAATTACCTTAAAATCAGGCTCATCCCAGCAGGGAAAGCACCGCCGCGCATCCACAGACTGAAACTGTGTCACTGCCATGTATGCCATTTTCCCCTTATACTGGTATTTGCTGGAAAAAAATAACATAAAACGTGGAATACAATATAATTAGTTGTTCAAGATACTACCCAATGCGACGGAATTTTGTAGTTTCAACATTGGTAGGACTAATTTTTAATTAGGCAGTGATGTTTACGTCCTACCAAGTTTGAGAATGTTGAAACCAATAGTTCATTTGGTCTCTCTCCTTATAAATATACATAGTAATGCATACAACAATTTGCTGATATTTAAGAAACTATATAGCTTTTTTTTTCAAGATAACCTACTAAAACTACAGGTCGTCACATAGATAAGTATTATGTCTCCATTTCTGCATTTCAATAGGAAGAAAAGTTCATGTGAGCTTCTTGAGAACTCCTAAACCATGCGAAATCTTGTTTCCCACATCCACTACCCACACGTAGTTGGCAACAATTATTTTATTTAGTCCTAAGCCATGCAAAATGTGAAAAGAATCTTGAGAACTCCTAAACCATGATTTGTTCAAGAATACATCAGAGATGGTTGTTGTTAGAACGGTAATAGTTTGAAGTTGTGGAGGCAAGTTAGAATGAAATTACACACATTTCTGCCAACTATGTGTGGTTACTGGATATGGGAAACAAGATTTCATAGTGATCAAGTCAATCTGTTTCTTGACACAGTATTATAGTCTATATTGTTACTCTTGCCACCATCAAGATGTATTTTCCCTCTCACTCGAACATATATGGGTTATTTAAATGAATTAGCATATCTTGTAGTAGGAATAGGAAATAATGTGAAAGTAATTTTTGTTATATTTCTTACTGTGATCATGGCTATCACTAGACCTTTCTAATCATTACAAAACTCGTATAAGAGATATATTCTAATTTTTCTTTCATTTTATTGAAATGCGAACGGGTGGAGCTAATACAATTTCCTCAGGAAAAGTTAAAACACCACTTAGAGGCACCATCTCTTCCTGGAAAAAGAGTACTTTAAGTTCATCTAACATGGTTTTGTAAACTTCCCCATATTTCCGAGTGAACTTCCGATTGCAATACATACATTTAAGTTCAGAGTCATTTGTGCAGCATTGACTAAAAATGTCATATTCCTGGTATGGTATCGTTTTACATGTACACCCACTCACGATGATCAGAACGAGGAGGCGCATCAAAAAAATAATATGAGAAATGTCATGTATCCAATCCAGGTCCTCCAAAAATCGGCTTCAAAGTGGGACTATTTTGCAGCCATAGTTTTTCCATACCATTTTTTTTACCGTTCTAGGATGTTTTGACCTATAAATAGGCCTTCAAATTGAGTGTTCTTTTCTGATAGCTAAATAAAGATATATCTTAGGAAATATAAAATAAAATATTGAGAAAAGGCCAGGTTACTAGCTTTCACGTCCATATGAACTTCCAAAATAAAGTAACAGCGTCGAAAGGGGGTAGCAATGTGGAACCAGTTGCTTGGTTGTGTTAGGGTAGACCATAGGAACACAAAACACATAGGTAGAACCCACCTCTTCGGAAGATTCCCGACGTTTCGTCCGATACGGGAGTTTCACCCTATAAGCGCATGTAAACTCACGAGAGAGAAACGGATGCCGGTGAAGCGGGTCACACCCCGGAGTGCAATCTTTGCCATCCAAAGACCACAACACACCTATACTAACATGGTATGGCACCCCCTAGATTGTGTGGGGGAGCCGGACGCTCCGTAGCCCCCCTCCGGTGAAAACCTAGATCCGCTGGAGAAATACCGGAGTTATACGGATACACGCGGTAACGGCGTCGAAAGGGGGTAGCAATGTGGAACCAGTTGCTTGGTTGTGTTAGGGTAGCCCATAGGAACACAAAACACATAGGTAGAACCCACCTCTTCGGAAGATTCCCGACGTTTCGTCCGATACGGGAGTTTCACCCTATAAGCGCATGTAAACTCACGAGAGAGAAACGGACGCCGGTGAAGCGGGTCACACCCCGGAGTGCAATCTTTGCCATCCAAAGACCACAACACACCTATACTAACATGGTATGGCAGCTAGATTGTGGGGGGAGCCGGACGCTCCGTAGCCCCCTCCGGTGAAAACCTAGACCAGCTGGAGAAATACCGGATTTATACGGATACACGCGGTAACGGCGTCGAAAGGTGGTAGCAATGTGGAACCAGTTGCTTGGTTGTGTTAGGGTAGCCCATAGGAACACAAAACACATAGGTAGAACCCACCTCTTCGGAAGATTCCCGACGTTTCGTCCGATACGGGAGTTTCACCCTATAAGCGCATGTAAACTCACGAGAGAGAAACAGACGCTGGTGAAGCGGGTCACACCCCGAAGTGCAATATTTGTAATGCAAAGACCACAACACGCCTATACTAACATGGTATGGCACCCCCTAGATTGGGGGGGAGCCGGACGCTCTGTAGCCCCCCTCCGGTGAAAACCTAAACCCGCTGGAGAAATACCGGATTTATACGGATACACGCGGTAACGGCGTCGAAGGGGGGTAGCAATGTGGAACCATTTACTTGGTTGTGTTAGGGTAGCCCATAGGAACATAAAACAAGTTGAGGTTCTACTGTTCTACCCCCTTTCGATGTTCGTCTACCCCGCTGGAGAAATAGTGTTTTTCTCCGAGAGAGGTTTTGAAACTTCGGGGTATGTAAAAATTAAGCTACATATTTATGATCTATATGTGTATTATATATTTATTTTATATTTTATGGTGTAGGGTCCCGTTCCGGATTCACGTCGTTATTTTATGCGGGGGGAGGATATCGAAATTCGAATGTGCTAACCGTTCCAATATATTTAAAACTATACCTACAAGGAAAATATATATGAAAATAAATATATATAATATAAAGGCTGTTTATTAACGAAAATTTAAAAAACAAAAAAATGGGATACGCCGACGGTTACCGTCGGGGTATAGACCGCTAGGGAACGGACTACGTCCACCCCGTTCCAGCGGGGCCCAACGGTCAGCGATACGCCGACGGCATCATATAGGCCGAGGGTGGCCGTCGGCACTAAAACATGTACGCCGACGGGATTTCGTAGGCCGACGGCCACCTTGGTCGGTTGTCCGTCCTCCCGTATACGCCGACGGTGCCCGATACTTCCCCGTCGGCGTCTAAAAGGCCCGTCGGTGTATACGCCGTCTCCCGTAGTGCTTCTTGGTATGTCGACAAAGTAAACATCTTGCTTTATCCCATTCACAAAAGGTGAACTTTTTGTATATTCGGTCAAATGCAGTTTGTCATGTTGAAGAAAATAACATTCAATGAAAAAAATATAAATGTGCGGACAAATCAACATTCCGAACAAGATATTGGCCTTCCAATGTAAGACGGATGTAACAGCTCTGACGAAGAAAAAAAATTAGGATGATATGATGATCGCTAACTAGAGACGGCAGGCGCACGTGGTTTGGAAACATGAAGGTGGGAGATTGATACAATGATAAGCTGGCTCGTCAGTAGCGCCTAGGAGGTCGTGGATGTAGCATCGATGGATGAAGAGAGGGGTGGTACATTTCCGCATAATAGCATCTTCACACTAACCTCGTTAACCTTTGCCTCGTTTCAAGAAAAAAGTTAACCGGCCGCCATCCCTACAAACCACCACCGTACTGGAAAATCACGAGTTTGCTACTCTAGAAAGAGTGTCTACATATATGGCCTCTATCCCTATTTCTTGGGAGCTTTGTAAAATCACCGCCCACAACTCCTTGAAATAGGAGCTCTCTACACACTTGGGAATTGTTCAGCCGTCGGATCAAAATTTTCACCTCGCCTATTGCAGGCACCTACATGGTGGCGGAGCACATCGCAGCGCAGTGCATCACAACGAGGGATAGCGCGACCAGGAAGCATGTCGTGTAGCACAGGGTCAATGGCAGCCATGGAGCAAAGGTGCACCTCCTGATGGGCATCACCGTAGAAGACACCGTAGAAGAAAAGGACGGTGTAGAGCTCGTGGTTCGGAGCTAGAGGATGTTATTTTTGGGTGATCAAAATTTACTTATGCTAATAAAAGCCCAAACTTTTGACGAGTTGAACGTACCGTTACCGACCTAGTTAGGTCAGGACCGCCTTTATATACCTTGTGTATGCCGCCTTTTGGGATAATCCACATATTTTAAATCCCGGCGCGTTTGTAAACTCTCTCGAAATAGTGAAGTATTGTTGGCTGGCGCCCGTAATTTTTTTCTCTTCCTTGTTAGAAGGGCTTTCCACGTTAAAATCTCGTCTCCTGGTTGGTTCGAACTTGGTTAACTTTACCGTTGTTTTACTATTGCGTGTAACAGAGGATAGGGTCAACGCGGAGATTCTCGTCTACGATGGCCAACCAAAGTTCAGCTAGGAGGTGGGGGTGGCTGCAACTTGACCGGTGGATCTCGGCGGCGCATGCGCCGAGGTATGAACAATTAAAAAAAACATATAGTAAGGATGTCTTAGTATTTTTTTTCTACATGACTTCCTATTATTCTAAATCTCTTACTTTTTTCACGTATCCTGGACAAACTAATACCACAAATTGTTTGTAAGGTATACTGGAAGCCGATTTTGCTTTATGGCACGGGTCTTTCAAGAATATATACTGAATAAGGGGAACTACATAAATTCCTGCAGCATGTGAGCCTTTCCTTTTTTACCCTTCATCTTTCTGCACGTAAGGCTCAAATTGGAATTATTTTCATAGTCTTCAGCATCCTCTTACTGCACGGAATGACCGCGCACTAGAACGACCATGCCCCTGCACCACCCCCACCCCACCCCCTCCCCCGGCAACGTACGAAGCTCCACTCCGACCATTGAGCGAGCGTCGTCGCCACCGTGAGGCCCGATGACACAAGTCTACCAGAAAGACGTCGCTGCCAGTACGCCATCCCCACTTGATCAGACTACCATTCAGAACCATTGCCGGCCATTGAGCAGAATGCCGCATCGTAGGAGAGTCTTGAACACTTTTATTATCGCTATCGTCTCCCTCGCCAAAGGCCAGATGTCAAGCGGACAAAAATCGACTCTACAAAGATCCTTACTCTAAAAAATACAAGTCACACAAGATCCAGCTACTCCACTCACCACTGATGACCAAGAGGCCGCCCTCAGAAGGCTGGGGGAACTAGATCGCTTTCTTCTTGGTGCTGGTGGTAGAGGGAGCGTCTCACGTTGATTAGTAGGTGTATTTGGTATTGTTTAGAACGTTTAATATAATTTTGTATGTATTACACTTTGATGTATCCATGCATGCATGCATGATTCGCACAATATTAGAAATATCAAGAAAGATAAATGGAAGAATAAACCGGTACCTTCTATAGAATCCCTTCAGATCATCATTGAGGGTGCCATTGAAGTGCATCGTGAGCACACCCTCACCAAGTGGAAGTTCTTTACCAAACCCAAGCACCATAATTTGGTCAGCCTCAAAGAACACGACCTTGGTGGGCGCCATACGCTGCAATAGCATGACAACATCACAACAGTTAAGATTATGTTTATCTGTTGTCAGAAAGGAACACATTTTTAGCGCTTCTATTTTTGTACAGGTCGATGCAACATTGTAAACCTTGAACTTGATGTAGGCAGGGTTGACGGTGAGATTCACAACATTGAGCACAAGGAAACCGGTGGGATCTAAGATGTCAACAGTGATTGCAACCACACCAGAGAAAGTGTAGTTGACGAGGTCCGGGCGAAAGTGTAGCTCATAGTGGCTTGGCTTCGCAAAGCGCGGGAGTCGAAGCTTGCCACGGAACTGCTCAGGTGAGTCGGCTGTAAAGGTAGGCTTTTTTTTTTTGAACTGTGTAAAGGTAGGCTTGGGCATGGATACGGTAGTAGATACACAAGGAGATCCTTCGAGATTTTTCATCCTGCATACACAAGGAAGAAGAAAATAAGACAAGGAGGGTAACCAACCAAAACACACTCCCTCCGTTAAAAAATACATGACTTTCATTTATCCAAATATGAATAAATATGAATATTTTTAGACATGTTTTAGTGTTTACATGCATCCATATCTAAACAAATGAAAGTCATGTATTTTTGAAAGGAGAGAGTAGTATGTATGTACAAATGGATAAACACATGTCGTGTCAACAAGGAATACCGCATTCGGCAATAGTTAAAATCAAAGGAGAGGCTTAGGCTTGAGAAATTAGCAAATTGTTTCTTCTCTTTTGCAAGGAAGTTTACAAATTACCTTGGTTAATACATAATATAATACATGTTAATACTTGGATAATTACAATATTTTCAATATAAAGAACTCTTGTCTACTTCCTATATATGTTTTAGAGACCGTTATTGGAGCATGGTTTCTATTAAATATATAATATATGGAGTTTCTATATTTTACGTGTACGAGGATCACTAATTTCCTATATTATGATAAAACTCTGTCCAATTTGCTAGGCACTGAAATTTCCTACTTCGAATTTTCCAACCCATAAATCGTGAGGCCCAAAATATTTACAAAGATATGTAAAACAAAGTGTTATGATAGATTACTATGGAACCGTGGAAGTGTCCATTGTGGACCAATCATATTGAGTAAATTGTATCTTAGGTGTTAAATCATGCAATTTAGGTGCATGTCGGTCCATAAACTTTTAAATCACAACAATGTGGCTACCAACTAGTACGAGTGATCAAAAAGTTCCCATGATAAATCAACACAATTTTGGATGTCAATTTTATCATGATTCATAATAAATACATGAATTTTATCGTAACTATTGTCCCATGCATTGGATAACTTTCTAATAGAGTCAAACTAGGAAATTTATTGACGCCTTAACTCAAAGAAAGGAAGGACTATCACAAATCAACTCATTTGCTTATTCTCAAAATTGTATAATTAAGTTAAAGTATTATTTTCTTTTTTTCAATGATAGATTAAAAGACCTCTTGGTGAACTATCATTTTTATCTTGGGATGACTATACCAATACTTTTATATAATTTTAATTAGTTGCATTTTATTTTATGACTAAAGATTAGGCCCCAACAAAGGTCGTGTCATGAAAGTTTCCATGCATTGACTTTTTATAGCGACAAAGTTGACCAAATCTATTGATATGCAGAGGAGGTTGACATTCTGGACATGAATAATCTGATTATACCCTTTTTTTAATTTTGTGAGATTTATCTTTTAGGCACATAATTACACTAGATTAATTTAATTTTGTAATTAACACATAATACTATTTCAAAATTATATTCCTATTTGTACATTGATACTAGAAATGAGATTCAAAGTATTTACTTTTGTATAGACAAATACCTTCCGGTGTGTAAAATAGTTTTATGAAAATATTGTTTGACATCTTCTTGTTCGTTATTCACCTTTAAACGTGTTTACTGTCAAGTCATATTTAAATTTTAAAATATTTTAGGAATTGCATATTCCGTGATGTCACACAAAAAATCATTACTCTCGTATCAAATTGTAAGTTTGAATTTATTTTCTTTGTTAATACAACAGGGGCATGCAAAATAAAATCTAGAGTTCAATGAATTTCATAACATCCCAAACGTTTGGTCATTGGTGACAACACACCACATTTTGTTAGTCCAAAGTGACATAACGACTATTTTTTTGATGTTTCTATCGTTGTAACATAAGCGCCCATATTATAACTAGTGTTCGGAGGGTGCTTACTTAAAGAGTGGGAGAAACATGGGGAGAAGCGGATATTTATGTTGAGCTGGTAGTAGGTGAGGTTCTACTTTATAGCTGTAAACGGGGAGAAACTAGTGGTTTGGTTTATCCAATAAAAATAACCTTATAATCAATGGTTGAATGTTGCTAACCGATTATTTGTGATTCATTGTCTCATATGCCCAAATATTTGGTGTTTTCCTCATTTACTTCCATTATTTGAAATTGATGCCAGAAATTATCAAATCATGTTAATGATAACCAAATAATTCAGATAGTTGAACTCCTAGAAAAGCGTAAGAAAATAAATAAAGCGGCACACCGGAATTTCTATGAATAGGAACTATGATATCGCCATGATGTAGCCCATGCAGGTGAGTGCATATATAGATAACATAGTTATCACACTAATTAGAGTTTATCAGATTAACGATAGAAAATTTGCCACCAAATAAAAGTAGGGTTCTCTTAAGGGTACAGATATCTATTTTTGTGAACTCGGGTTCGTGAATTGAGATATCATTGATATCACTTTAATAATAAACGAGAAGTATAATTGAGAAAAAGGAAAAAAAAATAAGGCGTAGCCCGATCACACCCCATAAGTCTATGCTACCAAAACATTCTAATCAAAAGATAGACGATCTACTTTCCACAACCCAGGAAATGGTCTCTCGCCCACACCCTATTGCCTCCAACGCACCTTCACCCAATGTTCTCAATCCTAAGTCACGAAGAATCACCGATGTGTTCCTTTTCAACTAGGGTCGCCAACTGCTTTTCTCCCTGGCAAAGAGAACTACATATCCGCGGGTGCCATCTGCTCTTATCGAACTTGATGATAGTCTTAGGACGATGGGCCGCAAGGGGATAAAATATAGGACTGCCTCGTTTCACTGGAAACTGACGGTTTTGCTTGCTTCCTTTCACTTGATCTACGCTAATTCATATTATTTTCACTTCGTGTTCACTAACTTGTTATGAATCCAGAAACAACTTGGTAAATCATGTGAAATTTGAACCCCAACCATCATAAGTTGATATGGATCGGGTACCACACTTATTGTATGAAATTTGGCAACGATGATATAAAAGATGGAAATCAGATGTTGAATTGAAAAAACTATGGAATACCGAACCTGTTTGCGGATCACAAACTTTTGACAGACATTGTCGGTCGTTGCCGATGTGATGATGACCTGAAGGCATAAGAGAAACTTCAGCATGAGCACCATTGCACCTATGTCCATTCAATCCAAGGATGGCTGACAAGATACTACGAGATTCTTGGCATGCTCAGATAGATGCGTTCTTTTATGTGGAATGGTAGCCTTACTGTGTGAGATGTGGAGGGAGAGAAGGCATATATATGGAGCGACATAATGTTGGCCAAGGTCCCAGGGAGCGTATAGTAAGACAAAATACAGCTCAACTGATTATACTACCAGCTCATAATATACTCCCTCCGTCTCAAATTAAGTGTCACAAAGTTTGAAAAAAGTGGATGTATCGATACATCCACTTTTTTCAAACTTTGTGACACTTAATTTGAGACGGAGGGAGTACAATTAAAAACCAGCCATGTATCCCTTGTCAAGTAGCGTCCAAAAGAAAAGCACCATATGAAGTGGTCCCACCTTCTTTTATTTCTTCCCTTTAATTCTTATTGCTTTACACCTCATATGTGCTGGTCCATTACTCCCATTAATTAGTAGATTATCTACCAACATTAATTACTCCACTGCAATAATGAAATAGATTGCAATATTTGGCAGAAATTACAGAAATCCAAATATTTATTGTACTATATACTTATTATAAAGTTTAATGAGCATTGATATCTGAATTTTCCTATATTTGGAAACAAATCTAAAGATTAATGTTTGATATCGGTACTTATTAAGTCTTTATTATTTTATCACAAGAGTTATCATGAATAAATTTATAAAAAATTGTCCAAAGATCATGGCCACATAGGGAAAGGACCAACAAAGATGGAAACCACATGCAGACACACAGGGAGGCACCCCTTCAAAAATCAAAGATATCGAGACGGAGAGGTTAAATAGTACGGTGCTAATTTGAACTATGTTTCCACTGTGGCGTGCAGAGGAATCAAAGAAACATGAGCCTTCAATAGATGTCAAAGGAAAAAAAAAACAATACCCATCGGCTGAGGAGCAGTCGGGTAGAGCCCCCGGCAGAGAGAATCCGACGCGAGTGAAGCCCTAATACTGAGAGCGAGGGAATCTTGGGAATCCAAGACCCATGCCACACTCTAACACACATGGTATGGCATACCATGGGATTTGGTGGCATTCAGACGATCCGGAGCCTTATATCCGGAGAAACCGTAGCCCCGATGGGGAAAAAAGAACTGCCATTTTGGCCCCTTATACATGAGCCAGAAGGGGTAGCAAAATGGAACCAAGTGCTTGGTTGTGTTAGGTTAGCCCCAAGGAACACTGATGCGTGTGTAACATACGTTCGTTAGGAGACCCCAAGAGGAAAGTGTGGAGAGCACAGTAGCAATTTTCTCTCAAAAATAAACCACGGTTGAATCGACCAGTAGGAGGAAGGAGTAACTTGAGAAGGTTGATGCAGCGGAGATGGTAGGGCGCACTACCTATTCAGCAGAAACTTGGAACCTACACAACACAATCAAATCACTTTTCCCCAACGAAGCAGTAATGTTGTCAATGTCACCGGTTTGGTTGAACACAAAGAGGTTAAACGTATGGTGTGGAAAACAGTATGAGAACATATGAAAACAGTCATCGTAGTGGTTGTATTATCAATATGAGAAATGGACCGGGGTCCACAGTTCAGTAGTGGTGTCTCTCCGTGAAAGATAAACAACATGTGTGGTGAACAAATTACAACTGGGCAATTGACAGAAATGAAGGCTGCACCATAGTGCATATTCAAAACATAAAGATTACTATGTGATTCATGCGAGCATTACAGCAAGATACATAGACCGTCATCCAACTACATCTATGACTAATAATCCATCCTACAAATATCATCCAAACAAACGTTAGGTATTAAGTTGCAAGCAACAGATAATCGTAGTAAGCAGAGTGTGTAATGTAAACAATGTAAACGAAGTAAACATCGTTGTTTTCTCCCTAATGGCAACAACACATCCTCCATCCATCACATTTATGTCACTCGAGCACAGATGCAAAGGAGGCATGAAACCACTATCGAGCATAAATACTCCCTCTTGAATTTACTAGCATCTACTTGGCCAGAGCATCTACTAATAACAGAGAGAATGCAAGATCATAAATAACATATGCATGAAGATAACAAGATAGATTGATAATCAGAAGACATAACATTCAACATTCATCGGATCCCAGCAAACACAACATGTAGCATTACATAAAGATGATCTCGATCATGTGAGGAAGCTCACCAGATCTAAACATGAGGCATAAAGTGGAGGATACAACCATCTAACTACTGCTATGGACCCGTAGTCCAGAGATGAACTACTCACGCATCAGTTCGGAGGAGGGCATGGTGGTGTAGACCCCTCCGCTGATGAATTTCCCTCCCGGCAGGGTGCCTGGGAGATCTCTAGAACCCTCCTGATCTCGGGATGACGATGACGGCGGCCTCGAGTGTTTCCCGGGAAAAAATTGGTATATTTTTAAGGTTGATATGTCGGGGGATTAAATAGGCGAAAGGGCGATGGCTGTGGGCGCCCGGGGGGCCCACACCACACCTAGGCGCAGCCAGGGGGCGCGCCGCCCTATGGTGTGGCCCCCCTCCGGGCCTCTTCGGAACTCCGTGTCAAAGAGTCGTATCAACAAATCCCTCGGGTGATCCGGTAGGGTTTCGAGTAGAGGAACGATGTACGCGCTAGTTATCTCGATGGTTAACAAGGAGGCAAGATTTACCCAGGTCCGGGGACCTCGTAGTGGTAAAACCCTTACTCCTGCTTGACTGATCTGTATGAATGCCAATTCCGAGAATATTTGCGTAGGAATCTTGGAACCTTCGGGATTTCTAAGACTTCCGAGCTTCAAATTTTCCAATTCCGAGAATATTTCCAAAACAACTTATCCTAAACTAGAAACAGCAGAAAACAGGGAACTGGCTCTGTGGCATCTTGTCAATAGGTTAGTCCTGGAAATCGATAAAAATGAAATAAAGTGTATAGCAAACATGTAGAAAATAACATAAAAACAACATGGAACATCAGAAATTAAGGATACTTTTATGACGTATCAAACACCCAAGACAATGGTAGTGCCCACCTGTTGGAAAGATTCCCCCAGTCCCGCCAGATCCGGGAGTTTCGGGCTCTAATTAAGTGGTCCTCGAACCCGGTGAAGCCCTAACATAGAGAGGGAGGAAATCTTGGGAATCAAATACCCATGCAACACTCTAACACACATGTTATGGCATACCATGTGTTGTGGTGGCATTGGGACGATCCGGATCCCCCTCTCCGGAGAAACCATAGCCCCGCTGGGGAAAAAGACAAAACTACCGTTATGGCTCCTCTACGTGATCCGGAAGGGGGTATCAAAGTGTAACCAACTGCTTTGTTGTGTTAGGTTAGGACCAAGGAACAACCAAGAGAATGGTAGGGCCACTTCTTGGCAATTTTCCCCCAGTTTCGTCACACCCGGGAGTTTCGGGCTCTCATTAAGTAGTCTTGGAACCCGAGAGAGACAATCGGACGCCGGTGAAACCCTAACACAGAGAGCGAGGGAATCTTGGGAATCCAAGACCCATGACACACTCTAGCACACATTTTATGTCATATGATCCGGAGCCCCCTCCGGAGAAACCATAGCCCCGCTGGGGAAAAGGCGGAGCTAACGTTCTGGCCACTCGACGTGAGACGGAAGGGGGTAGCAAAGTGGAACCAATTTCTTGGTTGTGTTAGGTTAGGCCCAAGTAACCGCAAAGAAAATTGTAGGGCCCACCTATTGGCAAGATTCCCCTAGTTCCGTCAAATCCGGGAGTTTCGGGCTCTAAGTAGTCCTGGAACCCGCTAGAGAGAATCCGACGCCGGTGAAGCCCTAACACAGAGAGTGAGGGAATATTTGGCATCCAAGACCCATGAAATACTCTAACAAACATGGTATGGAATACGTGTGCCACAAGGGTGGCATTCAGACGATCCTGAGCCCCCCTCCGGAGAGACCATAGCCCCGTTCGGGGAAAAGGCGGAACTGCCATTCTTGCCCCTCTACGTGAGTCAGAACGGGGTAGAAAAGTGGAACCAATTGCTTGGTTGTGTTATTTTAGTCCCAAGGAACACCCAACACAATGGTAGGAACCACCTCTTGGCAAGATTCTCCTAATTCCGTCAGATGCGGGAGTTTCGGGCCCTAAGTAGTCTTGGAACCTGCTAGAGAGAATCCGACGCCGGTGAAGTCCTAACACAGAGAGCAAGGGAATCTTGGGCATCCATGACCCATGCCACACTCTAAAACACATGTTATGTAATACCATGGTATTTGGTGGCATTCAGACGATCCAGAGCCCCCTCTCCGAAGAAACCAAAGCCTCGCCGGGGAAAAAGACGGAACTGCCGTTCTCGACCCTTATACATGTGCCACAAGGGTGTAGAAAAATGGAACCAAGTGCTTTGTTGTGTTAGGTTAGGCCCAAGGAACACCCAAGACAATGGTAGTTCCCTCCTCTTGGAAAGTTTCCCCCAGCCTCGTCAGATCCGGCAGTTTTGGGCTCTAATTAAGTAGTCCTAGAACCCGCACACATAATCCAACGCCGGTGAATCCCTAACAAAGAGAGCGAGGAAATCTTGGGCATCCAAGACCCATGCTACACTCTAACACAGATGGTATGTCATACCATGTGTTGTGGTGGCATTCATACGATCCGGAGCCCCCTCCTCGGAGAAACCATAGCTCCGCTGGGGAAAAAGACATAACTGTTGTTCTGGCCAAGGAACACCCAAGAAAATGGTAGGGCCCACCTATTCGAACGATTTTCCTAGTTCCGTCAGATCCAGAGTTTAGGACTCTCATTAAGTAATCCTGGAACCCGCCAGAGAGAATCCGACGCCGGTGAAACCCTAACACAAAGAGCGAGGGAATTTGTGGAACCACCACCCATTCCACACTCTAACACACATGTTATTGCATACCATCCGATTTGGTGGCATTCAGTCTCTCCAGAGCCCCCTCTTCGGAGAAACCATGGCCCCGCTGGGCAAAAAGACAAAACTATTGTTCTCACCCTCTACGTGAGCCCGGAAGGGGGTAGAAAAGTGGAACCAGTTGCTTGGTTGTGTTAGGTTTGTCCCAAGGAATACCCAAGACAATGGTAGGTCCCACCTCTTTGAAATATTCCCCTAGTCCTATCAGATTCGGGAGTTTCAGGCTCTCATTAAGTAGTCCTGGAACCTGTAGAGAGAATCCGACGCTGGTGAAGCCCTAACACACAGAGAGAGGGAGTCTTGGGCATCCAAGACCCATTCTACACTCTAACATGCATGGTATGGCATACAATGGGATTTGGTTGCATTCACACGATCCAGAGCCCCCTCTCCGGAGAATCCATAGCTCCGCTGGGAAAAAGACGGAACTTTCGTTCTAGCCCCTCTACGTGAGCCGGAAGGGGGTACCAAAGTGAAACCAATTTCTTGGTTGTGTTATTTTTGATTCAAGGAACACCCAAGACAATGGTAGGTCCCACCTCTTGGCAAGATTCCCCCAGCTCTGTCAGATCCGGGAGTTTCGGGCTCTAAGTAGTCCTCGAACACGCTAGAGAGAATCCGACGCCGGTGAAGCCCTAGCACAGAGAGCTAGGGAATATTGGGAATCCAAGACCCATGAAACACTAAAAAATACATGTTATGTCATACCATGGGATTTGGTGGCATTCAGACGATCTGGAGCCGAGAAATTATAGCCCAGCTACAGAAAAAGGCGGAACTGTCGTTCTGGCCCCTCTGCGTGAGCCGGAAGGGGGTGGCAAAGTGGAACCAATTGCTTGTATGTGTTATGTTAGGCCAAAGGAACACCAAACAAAATTTTAGGGTCCACCTCTTGGCTACATTCCCAAAGTTCTGTCAAATCCGGGAGTTTCGGGCTCCAAGTAGGCCTGGAACCCGCTAGAGAGAATCCACGCCGGTGAAGCCCTAACACAGAGAGAGCGGGATTCTTGGGCATCCAAGACCCATGAAACACTCTAACACACATGGTATGGAATACCATGGGCTTTGGTGGCATTCAGACGATCTGGAGCCCCCCTCCGGAGAAACCATAGCCTCGTTGAGGGAAAAGGCGGAACTGCCGTTCTAGCCCCTCTATGTGAGCAGGAAGGGGGCAGAAAAGTGGAAAAAAATTCTTGGATGTGTTAGGTTAGGCCCAAGGAACACCCAATACAATGGTAGAGCTCACCTCTTGGCAAGATTCCCCCAGTTCCGTCAGATCTTTGAGTTTCGGGCTCTAAGTAGTCCTGGAACCCACGAGAGAGAATCTGATGCCGGTGAAGCCCTAACATAGAGAGCGAGGGAAACTTGGGCACCAAGACCCCTGACACACACTAACACACATGGTATGGCATACCATGTGTTGTGGTGGCATTCAGACGATCCAGAGCGCCCTCTCCGGAGAAACCATAGCCCCGCTGGGGAAAAAGACGGAACTGCCGTTTTGGCCCCTCTACGTGAGCCGGAAGGGGGTAGCAAAGTGGAACCAATTGTTTGGTTGTGTTAGTTGAGGCTCAAGGAACACCTAAGACAATGGTAGTGTAATTTCTTTATTAGTAATAGTTTATGTGAGTAATTTATAGATGTCTTCCCATTATCCTTAAATAACATATTTCAATAATAGTTATCTTTTTATGCCATCCATCATGTATCCAATGGCCAGGAATGTTCTCCAGCCAATGTACCAAAATCTGGCGCGCGTAGAAAATTTCGCGCCACCAACCCAAATTATCGACCAAAAACTTTGCCACCTATGCCACCATAAATTTCGAACCTCTCCCTCTTATTTGCCCCCTGGACAAAATTTCCCCTCCTCTTCTTTTCCCAAATCCCCATTTCCTTCTAAATCCCATGTACTCCGCCCCAGCCTTCCACCTCGCCATGTAGCTCGCCTTCCAAGCCTTCCACCTCGCCGTCCCCGGTCTTCCACCTCGCCGTCCAGCTTTCCTTCTCGATCTTCCACCTTGCCGTCCCCGTTCTTCAACCCCGCCTTCTCGGGCTTCCACCTCCCATCCAGGACGCCATCCAGATCGGCCACCTCGTCGTCCAGATTTCATACCTCGTCGTCCAAGTCGTCGTCAAGATCTGCCACCTCCCCGACCTAGTAGCCGTCAAGTTCCTTTGGTCAGAGTTTGCTTATTTTCGAGCTTGTATAAAGCTTAAGATCACTTCTCCTGTGATCTTATCATACTTAGGTCCACAAATTAGATTACTGATATGGTCAAACAACTAATTACATCACTAAGATTTTCTAACTCTTTGTTGTAACATCCCAATGAAAGATAAGGCTATTTGTAAAGAACATGTATCAGCTATTTATTTTCATTTATTCGCATAAATCATCAATTATAGACTTATAGTGTAAGCTTTATTTCCATTTATACCATGTCTGCCATCTAGATAAGGCATGCCTTGCATGATAGCTCAACAATAAAGGTACTTATGTTGTGTGGAACTATTGGCTTAATTACTGTTCTGCCATGTATTTTGTGCTACTAACCTAGTTGATTTGGTACATATGAACCGTGCAGCATAGGAACATTGAAGTCAAGAGTACATATGGTAGGACAAAGATGGCTCATGGTGGACGTACGTGGATGCAGTCGCAAGCGCGTCAAGGCCCAGCGGGATCATGCAGTTGCCTATGTCCATCCGTATGCAGATGACGAACTCAAGCAACCAGTGGTCCAAGACGAGGAGGCAGCTCCCCAAGGCCAGCAGGAATCTTCCCAAGGCGAGCAGGCACTTGCCCATGGCCAGCTGGAAGCTGCTCAATAGAAGGAGGAGGCTGATCACCGTGAGGAGGTAGCCGCCCAATGCAAGCAGGCACCTCCCTACGGTGAGTTGCCAGGTGTGCAAGGCGAGCTTCCACCATTCCTAGACGAGGGGAAAGGTTCCCAAGTCGAGGAGCAAGGTGACATATTACAGAGATTTCATGCTCTACGAGGGGCCATGTGCGGAGGGAAATCCAAAATGCAGATTACTAACTCTAGCAATGTCACAATTTCTGTAGATTACCCATGTGAAGACATTGTTTCGAGTGGTGCGGCTGGGAGGAGAAGAAACATTTCCAAAGGAAACAAGATCAGAGCTGGGAAAGACAAGGACAATGGACCCAAAGCTTGCTTCCATGTATGCTACTGCTGTTCAATAGCTGTGAAGCACATTGTCCTTATCTTTCCCCATTGGAAATAGTACAAGGGAAGGGAAGATATATTTTCGTCCTACTATGGCCACGTGTCTGTAAGTTTTGTAACCCAACCTTCCAGTTCATTCCAATGTTGTTCTATAACTGAAAAATACACTTTATTTTGATTCGGTCAAAGTTTCATCTGAACCCCAGAGACCCTGTTATTCGTCAATCTCTTCTGATGCATCTCAAGAACTGTACAAGACAAAGACGCCATATGCTGAACCAAGAATTTTTTAACAGCATTGCAGACAAGAGTAGAGTCGTATGAACGCCTCATGATGTAGTTGGACACATGAGCAAAGTAGAATGGTGCAGGTTAGTCGATAACTGGTCCTCAGCCAGGAAGAAGGTACTGTCTTTGTTCACTCTACCTTGCCATTGTTTGTATTCCATAACCTGGACTGTGTCTAATCAGTTCCTACTTTGTTTATGTCGATGGCTTGTATGAAAGCCAAGCAAAGAATACATGTCGTCCAATTCCCGCGCCACAGTTCTCATAGCTACGAGGTTTGCTGCAACCATGGGGAAGATGCCTTTCAATTGTTTAAAGCTAAGCACAACAGCAATACACATGGATTCTCTTGGCCCGTGAAAAGAGCAATTGTAAGTCCCTCAGAATTTTGTTTATCTCTGGGATTAACAATTACCACGGTTGATTCTTCTAGATACGTATTGCTGCTTCCCTTTGTGAATTCTGGTGCAAACTCCTGCAGTCGGCTATTTTACCTATGCTTATCATCTAATAGTTCATGCACATGCATCCTGCTTGCTTGTCATCTGCTAGTTCATCTATCCTTGTGAGCTTCTATTTTCATCTATGTTTTGTACATGCTTGTCGTCTGCTATTTTCAGCCATGTTTACTTACATGCCTGTCATGTGATGTTTTTCATTTATGTGCTTAATTTCTATTTTCATCTTTGTTATGTACAAGCTTGTTTCCTTCTATTTTTCCTACATGTTCCTTACATGCTTGTCATGATATCAATGTTCCTTACAAGCTAGTTCAGCTTCTATTTCATCTTAAGCTTTTACATGCTTTATAGGAAGAAATGCAAGTGAAGATGCTAGAACCTACTGATACGTCATAAACATATCCTTAATTTCTGATGTTCCATGTTGTTTTCATGTTATTTACCACATGCTTTCTATACACTTCATGTCATTTTTATCAATTTCCGGGACTAACCTATTAACAAGATGCCACAGAGCCAGTTCCCTGTTTTTTGTTGTTTTTAGTTTCAGAAAACTTGTTCTGGAAATATTCTCGGAATTGGAAATTTGAAGCCTTAGAATTCCCGAAGGTTCCACAGAGTCCTGAGAAGACCCGGAGAGGACCAAGGGGGTCCCACACCATAGGGCGGCAGGTCCCGTCTGGCCACGCCTGGGGGTGGTCTGGCCCCTAGGTGCCCTCTTCCATCGCTCTTTCGCCTATATAATCACCCCGATATATCAACCCTAAAAATATACCACTTTTCTCGAGAAACACCCGAGGCCGCCATCATCATCATCCCGAGATCGGGAGGGTTCTGGAGCTCTCCTCGACACCCTGCCGGGAGGGGAATTCATCACCGGAGGGGTCTACACCACCATGCCCTCCTCCGAAGTGATGCGTGAGTAGTTCATCCCTGGACTATGGGTCCATAGCAGTAGCTAGATGGTTGTCTCCTCCACTTTATGCCTCATGTTTAGATCTCGTGAGTTGCCTCACATGATCGAGATCATCTTTATGTAATGCTAAATGTTGTGTTTGCTAGGATTCGATGAATGTTGAATACTATGTCTTTTGATTATCAATCAATCATGTTATCTTCATACATATGTTATTTATGATCTGGCATGATGTCCGTTATTAGTAGATTCTCTGGCCAAGTAGATGCTAGTAACTCCAAGAGGGTGTATTTATGCTCGATAGTGGGTTCATGCCTCCTTTGCATATTTGCTCGCGTGACGGGTGGAGGATGTGTTGTTGCCATTAGGCAGAAAACAACAATGCTTTCTCTAAGGATGATTCTATTGTTTACATTACACACTTTGCTTGCAACTTAATACCCAACGTTTCTTCGGATGATATTCGGAGGGTGGATTACTAGTCACATATGCACTTGGATGACGGTCTATGTATCTTGTTGTAATGCCCACATGAATAACATAGTAATCTTTATGTCATGCATATGTACTACGGTGCAGCCTTCATTTCTGTCAATGCCCCAGCTGTAATTTGTTCACCACACATGTTATTTATCTTTCACGTGAGAGACACCACTAGTGAACTATGGACCCCGGTCCATTTTCCTCTTACTGATAATACACACACTGCGTAAACTGTTTTCACACTGCTGCTACTGTTTTCCACACCATACGTTTAACCTCTTTGTTTTCGGAAAAAACGTTGAGATTGACAACCTCACTGCTTCGTTGGGGCAAAGTGATTTCATTGTGTTGGGTAGGCTCCACGTTGCTTCTGAACCGTTAGTTCGGGCTGCCACCTCAGCTGCATCAACCTTCTGAAGTTACTCCTTCCTCCTACAGGTCGATTAAACCTTGGTTTCTTTCTGAGGGAAAACTGTTGCTGTGCTCAGCATACCTTCCTCTTGGGGTTTCCGAACGAGTGCAAGACCTGCACCATCAAGCTATTTTCTGGCACCGTTGCTGGGGAGGAAGAGAATTCCTACAAGGGGAGTCTCTCTCTTCCAATCCCTTTACTTTGTTTTAGTTCTACTTAGTTTATTTTATTTTATCTTGTTTTCTTCTCTATATAAAAAACACACACAAAAATAGTTCTTATTCTAACTGTAGTTTTTATCCTGTTTTTAATCTTGCTAAAATGACTACTCATGAGAACACTAAGTTGTGTGACTTCACTAGCACCAAAAACAATGATTTCATTAGCACACATATTGCTCCACCTGCTCCTACTGCTGATTTTTATGAGATTAAGCATGCACTATTAAATCTTGTTATGAGAGAGCAATTTTCTGGTATTAGTACTGATGATACTGCTGCCCATCTTAATAATTTTGTTGAACTATGTGAGATGCAAAAATTTGAATATGTGGATGGAGATATTATTAAACTAAAATGGTTTCCTTTCTCTTTGAGAGGAAGAGCTAAAGAATGGTTGCTATCTTTGCCTAGAAATAGTATTGATTCTTGGACTAAGTCTAAAGATGATTTCATTGGAAAATATTATCCTCCTGCTAATATTATATCTTTAATAAGTAGCATTATGAATTTTAAGCAACTTGATAATTATCATGTTGCTAACGCTTGGGAAAGAATGAAATCTTTAGTAAAGAATTGTCCCACTCATGGACTGACTACTTGGATGATCATCCAAACCTTTTATGCAGGACTGAATTTTTCCTCAAGAAACCTTTTGGATTCATCTGCTGGAGTAACCTTTATATCCATGAACTTGGGGGCAGCAACAAAGCTTCTTGATAATATGATGGTAAATTATTCTGAATGGCATACTGAGAGAGCTACAACTGGTAAGAAGGTAAATTCTGCTGAAGAAACCTCCTCTTTGAGTGATAGACTTGATGATATTATGTCTATGTATTTTAATGGACATGCTCCTATTGATCCAAACAATGTTCCTTTAGCCTCTTTGGTTGCTCAAGAAGAGCATGCTGATGTGAACTTCATCAAAAATAATAGTTTCAACAACAATGCTTACAGGAATAATTTTGGTAGCAATAATTATAGGCCATATCCTCCTAATAATAATAATGCTTATGGTAATTCTTATAACAGCAACAAAAGTGTACCCTGTGATCTTGATAACATGCTTAAAAAAATTTATTAGTACACAAACTGCTTTCAATAAATCTGTTGAGGAAAAATTTGGAAAAATTAATTTTGTTGCTTCTAAACTTGACAGCCTTGCTCTTCATGTTGATTTTATGAAACTAAAAGTTATGCCTCATGATGTTAAAGAAAGTAAAATCTTGAATGTTATCCAAATTCGAATTGATGATAATGTTAGGATGTTAGCTGAATGGCATGCTAGATGGGAAAGAGAAGATGAAATAGCTAGAAAGAATAATATAGCTAATGTTTGCACCATTACCACCACTAGTAAAACTGAAGCCTCTCGTTCTAGTAAACCCTCTACTATCAATGGTAAAGTAATTGGTGTTTGCAATATTCCCACATCTGCTATTAAAAATGCAAAATTTCCTGAAACTGCTAAAAGTGCTCCTGATAATAGTGCTGAAATTTTTAGAAACATGGGAGACAATGGTCCCATTACCTTTGATAAAAATGATATTAATTTTTATGATTGCAAGATAACTGAAGTGATTAAGTTCTTACAAAATCTTGCTAGTTGTCCTAATGGTAGTTACAAAATCTTGCTATATGTGAAACCTCTATCCCTAGGAAGTTAGATGATGGGCTAGAACCTATCATTAAAATGAAAGTGAATGATTTTAATTGCAATGCTCTATGTGATCTTGGTGCAAGTATCTATATTATGCCTAAAAGACTTTATGATATTCTTGATTTGCCACCTTTGGAACCATGTTATTTGGATGTTCATCTTATTGATAATGTTAGAAAGAAACCTTTGGGGAGAGTTGATGATGCTCTTATCATGGTTAATAATAACCGTGTCCTCGTTGATTTTGTTTTCTTGAATATTGAATGCAATGCTTCTTGTCCAATTGTTTTGGGAACACCTTTTCTTAGAACTGTTGGTGATGTTATTGATATGAAAGAGGCGGATATTAAATTTCAATTCCAACTCAAGAAAGGTATGGAACACTTTCCTAGGAATAGAATGAAGTTTACTTTTGATTCTATTATTCGAACTCATTACAATTTAAATGCTTCTTCATTAGAAAAATACTTGAATCCACTTTTCTAGGCCTAGCTAAAAGGTGTTAAAGAAAATAAATTATTGGGAGATAACCCATGGTTTTCTTTTGCTTTGTTTTTCTCTGCTTTCTTTGAGTCAAGAGAAGTATACTTCTGTAGTAACTCCTTTGTATATTTATTTCAATGTATTGGTTGTGCCAAGTAAAGTTTCTGACGAAAGTTGGAGTTGGTTTTGGGATTTCTGCTGTCCACAGTTGGTTTTGGGATTTCTGCTTATTCCTAAGCTAATTCCGCAACTTTTTCGTTCTCTAAGTTTTTTTATTTTAGCAGTGTAAGTTCCCTGAAAAAATTCGTCTTACAGACTTTTTTGGTTTTGGCAGATTCTGCCATTTTTCTTGCATTTGCTCTTTTACGATGTCAAGTGGATTTCTTTGCTTCACGAAGCATCAGTGGCTATAGATAATGTTTAAAAGTATCAATAGAACTTGTTCCCATATAAAACCCGTGGATTTTTTATTGTTGCACTAACCCTCTAATGTGAATTACTCTCTGAGTGTGGTGTGAAGGAAGTTTTCAAGGGTCAAAAGAAGAGGTGATATATGTGATCAAGAAGAGTGCAAGGTCAAAGCTTCGGGATGCCCCCGTGGTTCATCCCAACAAATATTGAGAAGACTCAAGGATCTAAGCTTGTGGATGCTCAAGGCATCCCATTCTTCATCAACCATCTATCAAGTCACTTCTACTGAAACTATATTTTTATTCTATCACATCATATGAAATTTACTTGGAGCATCTGTTATTTTTTTCTTTTGTTTTCTTTCGTTGTACTTTCTGAAATAATATCATTGGAAACTAGCATCCTTTTTTGGGAGAGAGACACGCTCCGTTTTCTCGTTTGAATACTCGTTATGCTCGTATTCTTAGTTTTTCTTCTAGCTAGTGCGAAAAATCTTGTTTAGCTCTTGTTTTCATTGCATCTCTTATTCAGAGTTGTTAGTTTTAGTAGTGTTATGTGAGTACTCTCATGTTTTCTTGCTGTATCATTCAGAGAGTTTTGTTAAAACATATTTTATATGCTGCTTGTTGGGAAAAGAAACTTCTACATTTGGTAAAAATTATAAACGGGGCAAATAGAAGCTTGTATGGACTGTGGCTAGACTTTTTCATATAATGCTAGATGTTATTTTAATTCTAAATCCTAGTGGTTATTGAATAGCATTATTTGTCTCAAATATCTGAGAGTGTTTAATGTGCCATTGAAAGAATCATGAGTTGTTCTTGTCATATTGGAGCATAAATTTGTGGTGTTCTCCTCTGAATGTTTTATTTGATTGACTTGGCGCATGCTCACACCATGTTTATGACTACGAACCAGTCACTAATAGCCTGCATGATCATTTAGTTTTTGAGCTTGTGGTACCACTTATGATTTGCTTAATGATGTTTATGTCACTATGCATGATTATGGCCATTATTGCTCTCTTGATTTGTCGCTCCCAGTCTTTTGCTAGCCTCCACCTGTACTGAGTATGAGCTTTAATCGTGCAATCCAACTCCCAAAAACCAAAGTATGCCAAATGTGTCCACCATACCTACCTACATGTGGTAATTAACCTCCACTCTAAGCAAATTTCTCATGTGCCACCTTTAAAACTTTCAAAATTACTCGTGTTTTGTGTTCTTGTTTTTTCTCATGAGGACGTAAATAGAGAATATTTATCTCACTTGTTGATTGGATTGCACACCATGGACTAGTGGATTCATCCTCTTATCTAATTGATAGAAGAGCTGGCACTGAGGTGCCCAGCCCCAAATTAATACAAACAAATTATCTTCACTTTTTTTGCCCTGATTTATCAGTCAAAGCGTAATTGTGTAGACAAAAGAGAAAGAGGGATGACATTCTACACCAGTTGCTTCCTTCATATGGGAGCCTCTCTTGTGAAGTCTAGTTGGCTTGTGACGTACTGTATTTTCTGTTTACCTTTCGTTGACATTAGCATACACCTCCCTAAGAATAGACACACCTCCACGGTATATAATTGTTGGCAGGCAGCCGAGGATTCGATTAGCCATGGTTTGTGTAAGATGGATGGGATGAGTGTCAAACATTTTCTACCTCTGTTTATTAAAATAAAATCCCTAGCACATGAGTGATCCATGCTTCCCTCTGCGAAGGGCCTTTCTTTTACTTTTATGTTGAGTCTCCATCTTCTAACTTTATGCACAGTTGAGAGAGCATAGTTGCCATTCTGAGTTTAATGTGCATTTGTTCCAGAAACATTATTAATTGATTCATGATGTGTTATTGATTGCTCTCAAGTTAGTTTTTCTAGTCTTCCTCATAAACATTGAAGGTGTCCTGGCATTTATCTTCTGCCCCACTCTTAAGTACTAGCGAAATATCACTTTGACATGCTTTCTCTATTCTTGAAACAAACATATATCTTTCGATGCGTTGTTATTCATGATATTTTATTTGTGTTACTCTTCATGATGCAAAGTTATTGCTATGTTTTATTATTAAAGTTTTATTTATCATGCTTGTGTTCAAAAGTTCTATGATCTCAGCTTATGTATGTTTTTACATTATTGATGATAAAGTTCAGGTTGGTAGCATGTCACCTCAGAAATTATGTGTTTTTTATCGTTTACCTACTTGAGGACGAGTAGGAACTAAGCTGGGGATGTTGATACGTCATAAACATATCCTTAATTTCTGATGTTCCATATTGTTTTCATGTTATTTCCCACATGTTAGCTATAAACTTTATGTCATTTTTATCGATTTCCAGAACTAACCTATTAACAAGATGCAACATAGTCAGTTACATGTTTTCTGTTGTTTTTAGTTTCAGAAAAGTTGTTCTGGAAATATTCTCGGAATTGGAAAATTCGAAGCCCGGAAGTCTTAGAATTCCCGAAGGTTCCAGGGAGCCCTGAAGAGACCCAGAAAGGGGCCAAGGGGGGGGGGCCACACCATAGGGAGGCCCCCCCGGCCGCGCCTGGGGGTGGTCTGGGCCCCCCAGGTGCCCTCTACCATCGCTCTTTCTCCTATATAATCCCCCCGGTAGATCAACCCTAAAAATATACCACTTTTCCCGAGAAACACCCGAGGTCACCTTCATAGCCATCCCGAGATCGGGAGGGTTCTAGAGCTCTCCCCGGCACCTTACCGAGAGAGGAATTCATCACCAGAGGGGTCTACACCACCATGCCCTCCTCAGAAGTGATGCGTGAGTAGTTCATCCCTAGACTAAGGGTCCATATAAGTAGCTATATGGTTGTCTCCTCCACTTTATACCTCATGTTTCAATCTCGTGAGCTGCCTCACATGATCGAGATCATGTTTATGTAATGCTACATGTTGTGTTTGCTGGGATCCGATGAATGTTGAATGCTATGTCTTTTGATTATCAATCTATCATGTTATCTTCATGCATATGTTGATCTTGCATTCTCTCTGTTATTAGTAGATGCTCTGGCCAAGTAGATTCTAGTAACTCCAAGAGGGAGTATTTATGCTCGATAGTGGGTTCATGCCTCCTTTGAAACTTTGCTCGAGTGACAGATGGAGGATGTGTTGTTGCCATTAGGCAGAAAATAACAATAATTTGTCTAAGGATGATTCTATTGTTTATATTACACACTTTGCTTATTGCAATTATCTGTTGCTTGCAACTTAATACCCAACGTCTGTTCGGATGATATTGGGAGGGTGGATTGTTAGTCATAGATGCAGTTGGATGATGTGACGCCCCGGGATCGGGCACTATGCAGATTTCAGCATTTCCGCCAAAATCCACATAATAACCGATTCCAGGTTGCCACTTGTGATAACATTACAACAGTTCACGAATAATCCACAACAACAACAGAGGAGGTATATACAAGACGACTCAAACGAGTCAAGGATACAACTGATACAATACAAAGATCCAAATGACAGCGGAAGAAACAACATAGTGTCCGACTACGGACAAGATACAAATTGGACTAAGAGTCTTGAAGATAACTGATGGCGTCCAATCCCTGCCCAGGCCAAGCCGGAGGGATTCCCAAGCTAACATCGTCAGACTTCAAACATGTTGACTGCAATGTGGAATATGCAGCCACGAAATGGATTCGTGGGTTAGTACTATTAAGTACTGGCAAGTGGATAAACCATACTCACAAGATACCAACGTAACCAATCATCACAAGATACAAATACTTTGGGTACAACGGAAGGAAGGGATTATTGCAGAGAAGCGGCAGCGGGCAGCACTAACAACTAAAGAGACGCGCTACAACTTTCGGCTAATAGAAAGGGATAAGAGAGCGTATCAGAACCAACTACAACTACTCACCAAACAATACCCATCCAGTGTTACCCCCTACTAAGGAAACAACCCAAGGAAACTCACACTGTTGATTAAGGTGACATTCATTTTTATGGTGGAGGTAATCTATATTACTAGTCAAGTTATCATCATTAAGTGTAAGTTGTCTGAGTACTTGTTAGCCAGCACTTTCACCAAGTCATCCATAACCGCGGACAACACGGCTTCTCGAGAAGATTAACCCTGCAGGGATGCACCAAATTGGCCGTACACATAAGAATGACCCGCCAGATGGAAAGGCCCTTCCACCAAGCGAGGCACTCAACACAACCCAACTCTTCTTCGCATCAAGCCCAAAGAACCCCGTGCAATTAAGCGCACGACTAATCAAGCCCCACGAAGAAAAGGGGACCCTCGTAGCACTCTAAGGACGTGTCTCCCTAAATGCCGACTACAAAAGTTCCACCCTGGCGCCAAGGGTTCGCACCTGCATATGCATGCGGCAAATGGAAAACCCGAACTAAATGAGGCGATTTGGACGAGATGCGAATCGAATCAAAGTTGCGGGGGGCGCCCATACTCGCTTCCCACATGCGGTTAGCGCGCTCATCATGGATCGGAGGACAAGACACTTTTCCTAATTAAGGTCAACACTAGCAGGCCTCAAAACCACGCCGGGCCTCCTGCCGGGGCTTTATCATCAAATTAATATTACCCAAAACATTAACATGTTGTTGATTGAATTGAAACCCAACTATCGACTAAACAGATGATAGGACAAAGGATAACAGGACTCGAGCGCAAACAAACCTAAGCATGCAACTACGACACGAGGGCCAACGGGGTAAACAAACAACGGGTAATAGGAAGTGGAAGGAAGGATATATCATGGTTGCAAGGTAAACATATGATAGGATCGAGACACAAGCATCAAATCATAAGGCTAGCACAAAGACAACAGAAAGAATCGGTAACAAGTGAGGAAAGGCAACATAGGTAGCAAGTGAGTATACTTGCGTGAGATCCAGCAAGTAGAGGTACATCCGCAGAACTTGTCGGTGCTCACATCATCTCAACGTCCTATCCGCGAAGAAGCAACGAACTAGAACAAACACCGGATGCAACAATTACTACTACGGCAAAAGATCCAGCATGACCCTATTTTATATGCATGACAGGCGAGATGCAACACACGATGCAAGATTAAGCAATTTAATCGGAACCCGAGTCCGGACAACAATTATAGGTTCAAGTTGTTTAGCTAACCATCAATTTAAATGTTGTTTAGCATGGAAAACAATAGTTAGGTGATCTAATCAATGTTAAATGGAATAGGGCATAATATTTAGTTAATACCCCAACACATTCCATATGTTGTTATTTAGTTGACATTCATAAAACAACTGAAATGCAAGATGCAAGATGCAAACATGAGCATGGATAGCATATTAATATTCCTTGCATTTTTCTGGTTGGAAAACATATTTTATTTGTTGAATTTGGATTTAAAATGAGCAAGTTATGAATTTGGCAATTTAAATGAATAATTTTAATGAATTGAATTAGTGCAACAATTTTAAATGTCCAAAACAGGGAACAAAGTGGATATTTGGAAAGATCATGAAATTTGGGATGGAATACATATAAAATTTGTATGATTTGGAGTTGTGGTTTGAAAGATAGGGCCAAAAGAAGTTTAGGGGTGTTTCTGGAATTTGCAGGGACCTGCTTGTGATGGAAACAGTGCGTGGAGGGGCTTCGGTGCAAAAAATGGAAAGTACAGGGTCCTGGACGTGAAACTTGAGATCCAGATCTGGATCTGGGACAAGTTTCACCGGGCGCATGGCTAGCTCGAGAGGCTGACGCGTGGGCCCATGGCCATGCGGGCGCTGACGCGGCGGGGTTGGGGTGGACGTGGCGCACACGGTCAATGACCAGTGGGGCCGGAGGCGCGCGCGGTAAAGGAAAATAAAGGGGAGGGATTTTCCTCTGGGGCGGATTGAACCCGATACCTGACGGGCGTGCGCGGGTGGGCTGGCCACTGGGCTACCACGGTGGTCGTGATAGGAGTGGGATACAGCTTCTTTTGGAGTAACTCTACGCGGGTGGGGAACTGAACAAAGTTCAGTTTCTGAACCTTGTCGAGGACGGGCGATGGCGGACAGATGACGACGGCCGCGAGCTGTAGCGATGACGGGCGCGACGGCCCGCGTTCAGAGCAAGCAGGGGGAAAGGGAAGGAGGCGATCCCGAGGGACAAGGGTGCTTACCACGGCAAAGTCGATGCCGGGAGGCGCGGGGACGACGGTGGCATGGTTGCAGTTGACGACGACGATGTACAGGCGTTCGACGGCGGAGGATCTCGACGACGCCGTCGACTCGGGCGTCCTCCGGCCGCGGCGTCTGCAGCAAAACAGTAGCCCGCACTCCCACGGTTCCATTCCCGCGACAAAGGAGGCTCGACGAGGTCCAGAGCGGCGGCGCCATCCTCTCCAAGGCCCGGCCATGGCAGCTCCCTCAGTTAAAATTCAGAAAACGGCAGGATTTTCAGAGCGGAAAATTGGGAGAAATCGAGGGGGAAAAGGAGGTGGCGGTAGGAGAGGGAGGAGGGAGCTGGGGCTAGGGTTTGGGGCGCTGAGGGGTAGGTATAGGGGAGGGGAGCAGGTGGGAGAGGGGTCCATCGTTGGTGGGTGGAGCTCATTGCTTTTCCCTTCTCTGTCTCCACCTTCGTACGGACGAGGAAGAAGCCCTGGTGGGCTGGGTGCAAATGGGGTAGTAGGTGGGCCTGGTCCACTTGGGCCAGCCTGCCTCCCCCTGGTGTGATTGTTTATCTTTTTTTTTTTGTAGAATAAGAAAAGGAAGAAAAGAAGGGGATTTCTGAGGTTTTAAAATGTGGAAAAAAAAATTTATTAGCCAAACAGAGCAAATGCACAAGTGTGTGACAGTTTGATTTTGAAAATTCAAATTGTGTCATTATTTTTGAAATTGAAATTGAATTTTGCTTATTTTTAAAATAGGAAACCATTTAAATAACCAAGCATAATTATTATTTCAAATTCATATTTGTTGAAAACAAATTGACTTGTTTTTTAAAAAAAAAAATCAAAACATGGGACAAGTTTGAATGTTGACATTGGGTGAAAACAAGGTGCAAAATGATGCATGATGCAACGAAATGCCAAATAGAAAACAAGCAAACTATGGGTGTGTTCGGAAACGGTCCCGCTTCGTAAAACTCCTTCGATCCGGCTTCCCGCAGCTGATCCTGTGTCACGAACGGAGCAAGGAACGTTCGGCAGTGCTGCAGCTATCTGGGTGGGCTGAGAGGCTATTAGCCTGTTTTTGGCCCATTACGATGGGAGAAAATTGAGGCCAGGGTCCAGGGAGCAGTTTGGTGCTGCAGTCCACCCGTTTTTTTCCTGGTCGTCTTTCTCGAGCAGTGCGGTGCATCCAGTCACGATTCCCCTCGTCCCTCTGACAACCTCCTCTCTCCCAGTCAGCCTTCCCACTCTGAAGGACGGATCCCGTCCGCCGCCACGAACTTCATCGCCCAAGAACGGCACCAGGGTCAACTCTGAAGGACGGATCCCGTCCGCCGCCGCGAACTGCGTCGCCCAAGAACGGCATCAGGGTCAGGGGTGCTTCTGTTCAGGACGACACAGCCAGAGGACGCCGACAAGCTCATGGCGCGTGTGTGCATCTGCTCGAGCTCGGGTAGCTGGCCTCGACGGCTGCTGGTACGGGCGAGTCGGGAAGCAGTGAGGCGGCCGCGCATGTGCACGAGGAGGCAGCTCCGGCGGGAGGAGAGAGAGATCTGTAGCAGGCAGCGGCGAACGTACTCGAGCGAGTATGGGAGACTGCCGGAGTCAAGGGGCGGCGGACATACTCGGGCGAGTATGGGAGACTGTCGGAGTCAAGGGGCGGCGGGGGATCTGGAAGCTGTGCTGTGCCGGCGGATCGATTAGTTTCGGTAGAGAGAATCCTCGCTCGGGAGAAAAGGTAAGTGACGAACCGTTTTTCTCACTCGGCGGTGGCAATCTCGTGTAATAACGTGCTGCTCCGTGGTGGACTGCTCCGCGGATCGGCGAAATAGGTGCTCCGCAATTTGTACAACCGAATCGGCCCGCTCCATGGATCTGGCTCCGTGAATTTAACATGTTCGGTGCTGCTCCGAGCTGGAGCACCAAGAAGCTGGAAGCCAGAGGAGATCCGAACACGCCCTATTTGGGGAAAACCCCCGGGTGTTACAGATGACGGTCTATGTATCTTGTTGTAATGCACATAGTCATCTTTATGTCATGCATATGCACTACGGTGCAGCCTTCATTTCTGTCAATTTCTCAACCGTAATTTGTTCACCACACATGTTATTTATCTTCCACGGAGAGACACCACTAGTCAACTATGGACCCCGGTCCATTTTCCTCATACTGATAATACACACACTGCTTCCACTATTTTCACACTACTGCTACTATTTTCATACTGTTTTCCACACCATACGTTTAATCTCTTTGTTTTCGGCAAAGCCGGTGAGATTGACAAACTCACTGCTTCGTTGGGGCAAAGTGATTTTATTGTATTGTGTAGGTTCCACGTTGCTGCTGAACCGGTAGTGCGGGCTGCCACCTCAGCTGCATCAACCTTCTGAAGTTACTCATTCCTCCTACTGGTCGATTAAACCTTGGTTTCTTTCTGAGGGAAAACTGATGTTGTGCTTATCATACCTTCCTGTTGGGGTTTCCCAATGAGTGCAAGACCTACACCATCACCTACTTTAGTGGATGACGCTGTCTAGGAACCTTTTCCTGCCGCCAAAGATGTCGTTGCCGTGCTGACCAATGGCCGTATAAAGTCTTTGTTCCTGAATACTATAGGTGGGGTCACAACTAGGGCAAGAGCAACAACGTGTGAGCTTCACCTTCAACTTGATTATGAGAGAAAAGAAAGGCAGGACCTGGAGTCTATAGTTGAAGAGTTGAAGCGGGCCAAGGAACAAGCTGATGCAGATAGGATGGAACATCAACAAGAATTGTTGCGTATGACGGAGGAACACAAAGGTATGAAGAAGAGTCAAGAAATGTACAAAACCCTTATTGGTGGCATGTTGGCTCAAGTTCATCCGAGATATGGAACTGAGTAGCCTTTTGTGAAACTGCTTGTTGTCGAACTGTATTAGATTGCCTTTGCTGGTGAGCTAGGTTGTGGCCTTCTCGGAATTTATGTATTTGCTATGTTTGCTTTGCCGTGAAAACTAGTATAGTATTTTCCATGCTTACGAATACGAGGACATGTGGTACTATATGGTGGGTACATGAGGCGGCATCTTATTGGATGGAAATTGTGACGAAAAACACGTCAGAGATATGTTTTGACGTGGAGATGCCGTGTTGGTCCACGTGCTGGCTCATAATTCAAGACGTCTTACGACAAACTAAAACGTCGCACCGTCATATAACATTATAAATTCGTCGAGAATAAGCGTATACGTGGAACTTTAGGAGAGCACCACGTGGCACCCTATAGCGCTTGAACCCGCGACGAGAAAATAAACATCGCAAGTATTATGATGTCATAAAACGGGAACAATGACGTCGTAGACGGAGGTAGCGGTATTTCCAATCGCGAAGTTTAAAAAATGTCAAGACGATGATGAAATCAGGAACGGTAGAAGTGACGTCAGTGGCGCCCGTAACGGGTAACGGAAAATACGATGCCACGTGTACATACGCTGCAACGAAAAAAACACCGCTCCTTGTTGGGCCTTGTGTTGGGCCGGCAGTAGCTCACGACGGTTTAGTGTTAACTTAATCGTTGCAGAATAGTCCGTGACAGTCGATTAGGCACGTTCTCACTCTGTCGCGTAAACCATCGCAGATTGCCCTTAGCGACGGTTTGGAGCTCATCCGCAACGTTATTGAAACGTCCTAGACCGCACGAAATTTGGTAGTGTGATCATGTTCGACAGCTCACAAGATCTAAACATGGTGGCATAAATAGGAGAAGACAACCATCTAGCTACTGCTATGGACCCATTGTCCAAGGATGAACTACTCACGCATCACTCCAGAGGCAGGCATGGTGATGTAGAGCCCTCCGGTGATGATTCCCCTCCCGGCAGGGTGCCGGGGAGAGCTTGAGAACCCTCCCAAACTTGGGTTGACGATGACGGCGAATATGGAAGTTTTCTTGGATGGAGGCTCGGGTATTTACGGTTTTCCAGAGAAGGAGCTTAAATGGCTAAAGGGAGATGTCGGTGGATGGCCATGGGGCCCACACCACCTAGTGGCACGACCAAGGGGGGGCGCTCCGCCATATGGTGTGGCCACCCTGTGGCCCCCCTCCGGGTCTCCTCCGGACTTCGTGTACGTGACAGAAAATAGGACCCTAGGTTTTTGTTTCTTCCAATTCCGAGAATATTTCCAGAACAAATTTTCCGAAACAAAAACAACATAAAATAGGTTAGTCCCACGAAATCCATAAGAATGATATAGAGTGTATAGAAAACGTGTAGCAATTGGCATGAAAACAACATGGAACATCAGAAATCATAGATACATTTGAGACGTATCAAGCATCCCCAAGCTTAGTTCTACTCGCCCTCGAGTAGGTAAAACAATAAAAACAAAATAATTTCTGAGGAGACATGCTACCAACATAATTTTGATCATGATATTTGTAAAAGCAATTGTGAGCTTAGATCAAATTACTCAAAACATAGGCATGATAGATATAATTTCAACAATGTAAACTTAGCAAACATGTTGCAACATGAAAGGTAACACAAACAAAGGATGATGAATAATGATTTACTGAAAGATATATGTTTGTTTTGATCATAAAGAAAACATAGCAAAGTGTTATTCTGCTTGTCCTTAAAAAGGGAGCAAAACATAAATGCCAGGGCACGTTCAAAGTTCAAGTGGTGACTAGAAACAAGTAATTTGAGAACAAGTAATAACACATCATGAATCAACCAATAATAAATTTTGGGACTAATGCACATTATACTCAGAGTGAAAACTATGCTATCTTAATTGTGCGTAAAGTTAGAAGATTAAGACTCAATATAAAAGTAAAAGAAAGGCCCTTCGCAGAGGGAAGAAGGGATTAACTCATGTGTTAGAGCTTTTTATTTTATTCAAAAAGAGGTATTGAAAAAAAATTAGAGAGGTGTATGCTTATGTCAACGAATGGCAAACATACAATACAGTATGTCACAAGCCAACTAGACTTTACAAGAGCATCTCCCATGGAAGGACGTTCTTTCTACTAGGATCAGTGGATCATCCCTATTATCTTTTGTTTACGCACTTATGAACTTTTCTTAACTGATAAATCAAAGGCAAAAAGAGTGAAGAGAATTTATAGTAACCAAATTTGTGGCTGGGCACCCCATTTCCAGCTCTTCTATCAATTTGGATAAGCGGATGTGCCACTAGTCCACGTGTGTAAAGACCAATTAACAAGTGAGATAAATATCGTGTACCTACATCCTCATGAGCTAAAACAGGGGCACAACACAGGTATAATTTTGAAAGTTTTAAAGGTAACACATTTTGCGCCCCAATTTTGGATCCTTGTATTGTAGTTCAAGGACACAAAAAAATGGTTGAACATTTTTTTTCTAACAACATGTTTGTTTGAACCAACATGTGTATATGACAATAGTCATATATGCAATGCAAGGAATGTTTCATTTTAAAACCAATACAATTTTTTCCTGAAAACACTTTTATGTTTTAACTGATGTTTTCCATGATGTGACTTGAGTAGTTTTTATTCCAAGACTTGGATCAGGCTTGTTTGCAACTTGATTTAAACTTTTAACTTTCTTGGGTCCAAGAAAACAAAAATACAAATTTAATTATGGAAGTTTTCTTTTAATTTTCTATTAAAACTTTTCCATGGAAATATAGCCAAGAACCTGTTTTCCACTCTTGTTTTCAATGGTTTATAGCATTCCATTTTGTGTTTTGTTGACTTATATATGGTCTCTTATATGTTGAATACAAAACTACAAGCTTTGTTTGTTTGTGGAGTTGGAAAACAATCAATTGCATGTTTGTTTTTGTGGAAGAAAAATACGACAGAAAAATGCAATTTTAGAAAAAACAGAGAAAAACAGAAACTAGCCATTTTTTAACTTTGTTTCATAGCCTTCCATTATTCCAATTTTGTTTTCAAAATATGTTTCTGAAAGTACAAAACATTTTTAACAATCTCCAACTTTGAAAACAAAATTTGGATTCTGTTTGATCCTTGAAAACAAGCTGGACTTCTTGATCATTTTAACTATTTCCAACACTTAGCAAAATTTGCTAAGTCCTTAACTGAACTTTTCTGAATTTTCTGAATCTTTATTTTTACAAAACTTTGACAGATGTTTTCAATTGGTATTTGTGCCATTTGATAAGTGGGAATTTTCCATTTGGGTTGGCACATGATTGAACTCCCGAGTAGTGCCTCTGGCTTGCTTCTAGAAGGTCCAGAGAGGGCGAGCAAGAGTGGAAGGTGGAGGGGACAGACAGGAGGGGACATGGGCTGGCCGCACTGTGCGTGGCCACTGTGGCCATGCCG
Organism: Alopecurus myosuroides; assembly: GCA_028641055.1. Classification (NCBI taxonomy): domain Eukaryota; kingdom Viridiplantae; phylum Streptophyta; class Magnoliopsida; order Poales; family Poaceae; genus Alopecurus; species Alopecurus myosuroides. The sequence continues at coordinate 360,217,982 of CM054060.1, read as the reverse complement.
CGCCGCGTCCGTGATCCTCCTTGACGTCATTGCCACATCCGGAGCCCCCTCTAGCCCCCGGACATGACGCCACACCGACTTCATGTCGTGCACGCCTAGGAAACCCGTCCCCATACCAAACACGGCAAGCCCGAGCACGCCCGCGTGTCCCCGACCATGAAGCCATGCGCATAAAGCCTCCCCTACGGAATCCCTTCTCCACCATGCTGCACACCTCCCCCACACTCTCCTCCACCTGAGAGATCTTGCTCCCGAGCTCGATGTGAGTCCCACGGGGAGATTTACCGCCGCCAACCACCTCAACCGCATCGACAAGGTGGAGCTCCACCCCGCCATTTTCATCACTCCCTTTCTCCACCGACGAGCTCCCCGTGACCGCGCACACCTCCTCGACTCCCCCGTTCGTCTTCTCGTTTGCAGGAACGCCCCCGCCATCGCCGCCGCGGCTGCTCTGCCTTGCGCCACCGTATGGAGCCGCCGTGCAAGTCAATGAACGCGGCCATCCACCGGCCGGATGCCCTACTACCACCCCGACACCGCACCATCGAGCCTTGTTGCCCCACGGTGAGGAGTCACCCGATCACACGCCGCAGTTCGTCTCCGGTGAGAAGAGAGAAGGAGAAGTGTGCTAGTTGGGCCGCACAGTAGAGAAACCCAGCCCGTGCCCACTATGATCTTTTTATTTTAAAAACTGACAGAAAACTAGATGTTTGCTTTTGCTCTATAAAAAATGATTTTGTGGAAATAAAATTCCACCAAAATTCATGGCAGTGGATTATCATTTTCTTAAACACCTCCAAATGGTAGATCAATATTTGTGTGTTTATTTTTCCATGGTAATAGAAATACTAGAGGCTATCTGTTAGACCATTTGGTTCATAACTTTTTTTAATATGTATCCAAATATGTCAAACCAAATTGTTTTGAGTATCCCTTGAGTAGGACTATCACTGATACTCGACCTTGTATCAAGATGAGTTGCCTATTGGAAATGCCATCCATTTTTGTAAATGTCCAGTAGGCATTTATAGAATTTTTGTAGAGTGTTTAAAAATGAATTTTGATGTGGATTCAATAGGATGAGCTTGTGTGTGATTAGATATATGTAATACAATCTTGGTGTAATTTTTAGAGCCATTTTGTTTTTTGGCACGCATATCTAGAATTAGCACGTTTCTGTTATTATTAAATCTTGTGTGATTAGTTGTAAATAAATGTTTGTGTTATGAAAACTTGTTTTCTAGCATGTTTAGATGAGTTTGTCTTGGTTATTGTGATGTTTTATTACAGTACTATTATGTTAGGAAGTTTGGTCATGTTTGGAAAACAAATAGAAAAAGAAATAGTCTAGTATGATTTTCTAGTATTTCTTTATTGAATAGAATTTGTGAGCAAGTTTGGTTAGGTTTATTACCTAAGTTTTTGATGTGGTTATGTTGATCCTAGTACCATTTTTGTACTGATATTGTGATGGTATCATCTCTGTTAGCTTGCACATTGATTTATGGAAAATCATGTGTAATTGTCTGTTTGTTTTCACTTTATTGTCTTCACTAGTATGATTAGTTGTGTGGTGTTGCTTTGATAGATTATTATTTTCTCAAGTGAGACCAGAGGCTTTGTGACCTCTCAACACTGGTCACGTTGCATTTTTTTTAGGGATACAAATTACATACCATACACTTGTTTGTCTGTGGCATTTATTGCTATATGTGTTTTTAATATTTTCCATCGAGGAAAAATAGACGATTGCTCTACTTGTTTGATTGGAGTGTTTGACTATTGCCTTTGATTATTTGAGTGTTGTTTGCAAATAGAAGTATTTTCAAATTGTTGGTAAATTATGTGTGGAAAGAATTTCCCTTGAGTGTTTTAATTTTTGAAAGTGTTTGTGTGAACTTGTATTGAGTGCATAGCTACTGGTTGTTAGAAAAGCATGGATTATTAGACTTGGTTGATTCTTGCTAGTAGTTGTTTTCATAGGATTATTTTAGTGTAGCTGCTTACTAGCATGTGTAAGGTATATGTTATATTAGGGGGTATTTATAATCACGTGTTCCCTATTTAGGAATATGCATCCTTGTAGTGTTGTTTGCTTCTCTATTAGTGTATTAGTGGTACCCCTAGATTTATGGGTTGCTCTATTGTTGTTGCCTTTCTATTTTAGGGTTGTATGTTTATCCTAGCATGTTTAGCATGTTTTCACTTCTGTTATTATGACATGACTTTATTGAGTTGCTAGATGATATTGGTTGTGGAATACATTATTCCTTATGGAATGCTTGCGTAGAGATCTTTCCTACTAGTATGCTATTAGTGAATCCTTGTTATTATTCTATTTTTATAGCTTTAATATCTCTTTTCATTATTATGATTTACCATCCAGAGCACCACGTATACAGAGATGCAGAAGCAACGGCCAAGCTCACTCCCCCCTCCCTATAACTCCATGCCCTAGCCCTAGGGTTTCCCTTCCACCTCTCCTTCTCCCTCCTTCTCCCTCTCCCCGCCTCCATTCCCTCTTCCTCCCCTCTGCTCTCTCTCCCTGCAACCTCCCCTGTTCTCTGTACTGAAACACTGAACCCGACCACCATCTCCTCCTCCCCTCCGGCGATCGCCGCCCTTCCGAGGCTCCTCCGCCCGGCAAAGGGCGGGAATGGAAACCTCCCACCTCCAGCTCCCTCCTCCACCCCTCGGCTTGGGCCGGGACGGCCCGAGGCGCCGCCGCCGTCGCTGCCAAGCCGCGGCCGACTCCCTGCCCGACCTGCACCGACCGCCTCCTGCTGCGCCCCTCGGTGAGCTCCCCTCGCCTCCCTTCCTCCCTCTCGCTACCCCTCTGTCTCTCTCCCTTCCCTTGCAGCACCCACGCCCCTAGCCCGCTCGCACCACGCACAGCAGCACATCGGGCTCACCATCGCCGGCGAGTCCCTGTCCGCTCGAACTGACAGCGATTGCAGTTCAGTTAACATCTCGCTGCAGAAGCATATCCACCCCACTGCCCCTTCCTATCAACAACACACACAGCTACCGCAGTGGTCTCTACCCTTGTGCGCGCACGGGAGGTGCTGGGTTCGATCCCCCAAGCCACACCCTTTTTGTTTCAGTTTTTTTCTTTTTCTGCCCAACTTTCAGAAACTGAGATCTGAGGCATTAACTCTAAAATCAATATAAAATTGAATATCACTCCAATTTGAATGATTCAAAATCCTGTGGATTCATAATTTTGTGCTCCTTCTATTAATGTCAAGTTTGCAACATGTTTCTGTAATACTTTTTGCACTAAATAATTAATTACTGAAAATTCCATAAAAATTGGAAACTTTGGATTTTCATAACTTGAGCTTGGTTCATTCAATTTAAGCAAACTTGGGCTCTAAAAATTTGTCTTAACAAACTCTACACATTGGTAATTTATTTGGTCACAATTGAATTAATTTTGAGCATGTCTCCCTCCGTTTACTAAAAATGGCAGAATAAGAATGATTATGGAAAATTGCATAATAAATTCAATAATAACCCAAAAATTATGTTTAATAACTCAAAATGTTCAGTGAAACATTTGCTACATGTTTTCAACCTTTTCAATGCAATTTGTTTACTGTTTTGAATATTTTAAATTGGTGCAATATTTGAATTCTTGTTTAATTCACTTAATTTTGCAAAAATCATAACTTGGGCATAAAAATTCCAAAAATTCCACAAACTAAATATGTTTTCCAATCAATTTTTCATGTACTTTCCAAATATCAACTTTGTTTGCTGTTTTGAATACTTTAAATTGCTGAAAACAACTGTTTCTTAATTATTGCATTTAAAATTGCCAAATAATAACTTGCTCATTTTAAATCCATTTTCAACAAATGAAATATGTTTTCCATGCAAAATTAAACCCCCTTTCCAAATATAAATTTGGTTTCATGTTTTGAATAATTAAAATTGGTTAAATAATTTAAACCTTGTTTAAATCATTTACAATTGTTAAATTCATAACTTGGTCAAAGTAATTTCTTTTGGGACATATAAAATATGTTTTCCAACCCTAAAAGTATAAACTTTTCAAATATGAATTTGGTTTAATGTTTTGAACAAATAAAAATTCAAATAAGTCCATGTTTGAATTAAATTCATTTAATTCTTGCTTAAACTTGTTTAATTCATAAATAATTTATTTGAAATCCTTTTTCAGCAAGTGAAACATGTAATCCACCTAAAATTGTGTGTTCTTATCAAATATGAACTTTGTTATCTATTTTGGACAAGTTAAATTGGTGAAAACAACAAATGTTGGTGTGACACCTTTAAGAAGCACATTTTTCATAACTTACTAAACAAATTCCCAAACTTGTTAAACCTTATTTCCAATTGATTCTATTGTTGTTATTTTGCTGTTTTCCTCATCCATGCATCATGCTAATCCACTTTCATCTATTGGTTAGTTGTAAAACAATTAATTCCACCATAATTCATGGGCTTTCCATATGCAATCCAATTGCATATGGGTCCATTTAAACATGTTATCCTGTCAACTAGTTTATTTTGATGCATCAATTAAATGGTCATGCATCATTCCATGTTTGTGCACTATGCCATGTTATTGATTGTTTGTCTCTCTGCGTTGTTTGTTTGCTTCTTCTCGGATAAACGACGACGTTGAGACCAACGATACTTACGACACCCCTTCTAAGGATCTAGCTCAGTACCAGGCTGCTGAGTTTGCAGGCAAGTATTCACTCACATGAACCACTGTGTTCCTTTCAACATTGGATACCGATACTTTCTGTTGTCTATTCTGCTAGCCCTATGAATCGTTGCTTCTGTTCGATCCTATCACATGTTATCCTTTAACCCTGATATTGCCTCACCTCCACTCCCATAACCCCGTTGTTTGAGCCCGTGTCTTACTAGCATGCTTAGGGTTGTTTTGCTCGAGTCTGTTGCCCGTTACTTTCTGTTCCTATTACTTATGTTCTGGGGCTCGATGTTAAACAACAACCTGTTAATTTTGAGGTAATAATAATTTGCTGATAAGGCACCGGCAGGAGGCCGGCGTGGTTTTGAGGCCTGCTAGTGTCGACCCTAATAGGAAAAGGGTCTTGTCTACTGATCCATGATGAGCGCACTAACCGCATGTGGGAAGCGAGTATGGGCGCCCCCCTCAATTTGATTCGATTCGCATCTCGTCCAAATCGCCACACTTAGTTCGGGCTTTCCATTTGATGCATGCATGTGCAGGTGCGAACCCTTGGCGCCAGGGTGGAACTTTTGTAGTCGGCATTTAGGGCGGCGTGTTCTTAGAGTGCTATGAGGGTCCCCTTTTCTTCGTGGGGCTCGATTAGCCGCGCACGCACAGCATGTGGTTCTTTGGGCTTGATGCGAAGAAGAGTTGAGTTGTGTTGAGTGCCTCGCTTGGTGGGTTAGCTCCCCGCCTGGCGGGTCATTCTTACGTGTACGGTCAAATTGGTGCATCCCTGCAGGGTTAAATCTTCTCGAGAAGCCGTGTTTTCCGCGGTTATGGATTACTTGGTGAAAGTACTGGCTAACAAGTACTCAGAACAACTTACACCTAACTAATGATAATTTGACTAGTAATAGCCTTATTGACACAACAATTTGAACCATCATTAATCCAACTGTGTGAGATATCCTCGGATTGCTTCTTTGGATAAGGGGCGAGATCCAGGATGGGTTTGTTTGGTGGTTAGCTATAGTTGGTTACGATACGCTATCTTATCCCCTTTCTGTTAGCCGGAAGTTATATCATGCTCTGTAGTTGGTTAGAGCAGCCAGTTGCAGCATCTTTTGCATCCCTCTCTTCCGTTGAACCCAAAGCATCTATGCTTGGTGTTGACGGGTTACACTTTGGTGAACTGTGAGTCTTGCTTGCCAGTACGTTTATGTACTGACCCCTTTGGGGCTGTGGTTTCCGCAGACTACGTTTCCGAGGATCACCATGGTGGCTACTACGTGGAGTATGACGAGACTGCTGACGAGTAGATAGAGGACCCGGGCAGGATCCGAGACTTCGTGGATGGGCTCCGTCTGTTCGTTTCCGGCCTCTTAGGCCTATTTGGTTCTTGTCTGTACTCAGACATTTTGGATGCTTCCGCTGTGATGTAATGATGAATTGTTGGGACATGTGTCCTCTGGGTGAGTGTATTTGCTATCTCTGCTCTAGTGAGAGCCATTTGCAACTTATTTCCATTTTTTGTGTCGTAGAGATCTGGTGTGATATCACTTGTTCAAACGCCGTTGACGTACCATGTGTGTATGTTTTGAAGTACGTCAACGGAAGTATCTGGATTTCTACGGGATGGTTTGCGCAGACGATGAATAGTAAGAGAATGGTTGTCACACGTTTACGTGTTGGCCTGCTCATATTGAGATGCGGGTGCCGGTATGCCCCGTAAGCCATTTATCTACTGTTTAACGGACTGTGAGTATCCCCTAGAAGTCCGGGTGCGACACTAAGGATCACGCAAAAAAAATCAGGATGTTTCGATTTTTCTGGAATTTATGGCGAATTAAACAGTGGACAGAAAAAATATGTTCCTGCGCAAAAATCCAAATCTAGCATCACTTTCGACTAGAGACTCTACTTGGCACATAAATGAAATAAAAAGGAATAAGGAGAGATTTCTACATAGGTAACAACTTTCAAGACTCAAGGAAAACAAAAGGAAACTGGAAGCAAAAATATATAATGGGTTGTCTCCCAAAAGCACTTTTCTTTAAATCCTTTTAGCTAGGGAAAATGATTTTTGAAGATGCTCACATCGTATTAAGAATTGAAGCACAATAAGAGAGCATCAAGAAGCAACTACAAAACACATTTAAGTCTAACCCACTTCTTATGCAAAATAATCTTGTAGAAAAACAAGTCAATGAAGCAGAAAGTGGCTAGGATAGGAAGATAAAACAAGTGCAACTTCAAAAAATCAACATAAAGAGGGGAAACTTAGTATTATTGAGATACATAAAACAATGTTTCCCTCTCTCAGAATAAGCTTCGGTACAATCATGAATAAAATTAACAATTAGCTATCACATAAAACATTCTTATCATGAGCCACATGCATAAAAGAATTATAACTCTCCACATAAGTGTAGTCATTCTCATTAATAGTAGTGGGAGTAAATTCAAGAAAATATCTATCATTATTATTCTCATCACCATAATCATCAAATATAGGGGGCATATTGTAATCATAATTAATTTTCTCCTCAATAGTAGGTGGACTGAAAATATTGTATTCATCATTATAATCATCATATATTGGAGGCATAGTATCATCAAAGTAAATTTGTTCCTCCGTGCTTGGGGGACTAAAAATATCATTTTCATAAAAACTAGCTTCCGCAAGCTTAGACTTTTACATAGCATTAGCAAAAATGGTGTTCAAAGAATTCATACTAGTAACGTTGCTACTAGCATGAAAATAAAGTTCCATAGGTTTTCTAATTTTCTCTTCAAATACTTCATGTCCTAAATCGAGATAAATATTATAAAGCTCTCTCATATTATTGTTGTTTTCCATTAAGCCTAACTAGTGAAAATAAAAACAAGAAACAAAAAGATATAATTGCATAATATAAAGGAAATAACTTCGAGCACTCACACACTAGCCAGAGGATGTGAGTACCTTTTACCTTACCTCCCAGGCAATGACGCCAGAAAAGATCTTGATGTCTATGCACGCTTCTATTCTTGAAGACAGTGTAGGGCCTCCAAGCATAGAGGTTTGTAGAACAACAACAAGTTTTCCTTAAGTGGATCACCCAAGGTTTATCGAACTCGTAGAGGTAGAAGTCAAAGATATCGCTCTCAAGCAACCCTGTAATTACGATACAAGAAGTCTCTTGTGTCGCCAACACACATAATACAATTGTTAGTTGTATAGGTGCACTAGTTCGGTGAAGAGATAGTGAAATACAAGTAATATGGATGATTATAAGTGGTAATTGCAATCTGAAATAAAAATTGGGAACAAGAAAACATGTAGAAGAACTTGTTGTAAACGGTATTTCAATGCTTAGAAACAAGGCCTGGGGATATGATGGCGTGTAACACACGTTTGTTCGGATACCCTCATGACCCACAAGTATAGGGGGTTTATCGTAGTACTTTTGATAAATAAGAGTGTCGAACCCAACGAGGAGCAGAAGGTTGTTGACAATCAGGTTGGACAGAGAATTCACTATAAACACTAGCAAACATGTTTTTGGTAGTTTTGGATATAGCAGATATAAAGTTTGAGTACATAAATAATAGTAATAACAATTGTAGCGCGTGGCCCAATCCTTTTGAGAGAAAAGGACAAGTCGGTTATTTTACTTATGGTGACTAAACATTCTCGAGGAGACATGGGAATCTCTTCAAGTGCTTTCGTTTCATATCGTTGATTAATATTTATTGTTTTGATAGGTGTTGTGTGGGTGAAGCTCTGCTAATGCACCGCCCAACTAGGACTAATACATACTTGTGATTAACCCCCCTGCAAGCATCCGCAAATACAAGAAGTAATTAAGATAAATCTAACCACAGCCTTAAACTCTGAGATACTACACTCCCTCCTGCATCGGTTTCCTAACGGGGGTTTAGGTTTCTGTCACTCCGGCGACGCCACAATTAGTAGCCAAATACACAATGCATCCTCCTACGCCCATAAAGGTGAAGTATCACGTAGTCGACGTTCACATCACACCACTAGAAGAATAACACCACAACTTAAATGTCAAACCATATAGATATTACTTCAATATAACTCCACTGCTAACATCATGACTTCTCCCATGTCCTAAAGAACTAAACAAACTACTCACGAGACATCATATGGATCATAATCAGAGGTGATATAATGGTAAATAACAATCTGGTCATAAAGTGCAAACACCGATAAATCTCACAAACATCAACTACTAACAAGTAATCCACAACGGTGGAGAGATCTAATGGAAAACAACAATAAAGACCCCTAATTGTTACATAGGGATGAAGGTGGATGGTGAGGGTGATGGTGCTGGTGGTGAGGACGATGACGATGATTATCTTGAAGAATCCCAGAGTGATGACGGTGACTATGGCGACGATTTCCCCTCTCCGGGGAGGAATTTCCTCGGCAGATTTCTCCCTACCGAAGAGCTTGTCTCTCTCTGTTGTTTTCTACCCCGAGGCGGAGGAGGTATATTTCTTTGATGATGTTCTGGGCTTAGGGTTCCCTGGGGGTCAAGTACGCGAAAGGGGGCGACCAGAGGTGGGCCAGGGTGGACACACCACCTGGCGGCGCGGCCAGGGGCGCGCCACCCCATGGTGTGGGTCCCTGGTGGCCCTCTCTTGCTGCCCTTCTGGCTAGCTTCCTCCTCAGGACTTCTAAGACCTCTCCGGTATCCCCCCCTCTTCTTCTGATCTTCTGAAATAGGGTATCTTGACGGTGTTTTTTCCATCAGATTTCTGGTCTCCGTGTTTATTCTCCAAAAATTATTAAACATGCAAAATAAGATAAAATAACATAAGTAATGCATCATAACATGAAACACGTCGATGAATAACAGAAAATAACTTTATAAAATATTGATGCAAAATGGACATATCAACTCCCCTCAAGCTTAGAACTCGCTTGTCCCCAAGCGAAACTGAACTCGGTAAACATGACCACAGGTTTATGGTGTCAGGTGTCGATAAATAAAATACGGACAAGAAGCATCACAACTATGAATACACTAGTCATTATAGAAAGTAAATCCCTCTCATATAATTTAACTTGAAACAAGTAAATGGAGTAACAATAAAGGTGCAAAAAGAAAATCAAAGTTGGTGAAGGCAAACTTCGTTCTGGGTCAGAGAACAATTAACAGATTGTACTTATCTTTCGATCGGAGTCTTTATATTAGAGCTTATATTGCAAAGTTTAACATGCTCAATCATAACAATTTCTTTGCAATCATTGATAACTTTCAAAGTGGTATTCATTCAGATAAAAACATTTGTACTAAACAAGGAAGAATAAAGGACATGATTGAGTAAATCAACATATAGATGGATGGATCACAACAACTCAAATGCTTGCTTAAGACAGAAATGACTAGGTTTACTGACTCAACATAAAAGTAAAAGATAGGCCCTTCGCAGAGGGAAGATGGGATTAACTCATGTGCTAGAGATTATTATTTGATAAACATATTCATTGAAAATAATTTTGAGAGTAGTGTATGTTTATGTCAACGAATGGCAAACCAAAAATACAGTACGTCACAAGCCAACTAGACCTTACAAGAGCGGCTCCCATGGAAGAACTCTAACTGAAATTAGCATATCATCCCTCTTCTCTTTTGTTTACCACAGTCATGCTTTGACTGATAAATCAGAGGAAAAAATAGTGAAGATACTTTGTTGTAATTAAGTTTGGGGCTGGGCACCCCCCTGCCAGCTCTTCTAGCATTTGGATAAGCGGATGAAGCCACTAGTCAAGGTGTGTAAAGTCCAATCAACAAGTAAAATAAATATTCTCTATTTGCGTCCTCATGTGCTAAAACAGGGGCACAAAATAGGTGTAATTTTGAAAGTTTTAAAGGTAGCACACAAGTAATTGTCTTGGAGTGGCGGTTAAATACCACATATAGGTAGGTATGGTGGACACAAATGGCGTGGTTTTGGGCTCAAGGTTTGGATGCACGAGAAGTATTCCCTCTCAGTAAGGTTTTTGGCTAGCAAGGTTGGGTAGCAAAAATAAGAGTTGAGGGAAAATAAACAACAATATATATGATAAAACCAATCATGCAATCTTCCTTGGAAGTACAAACAATCTTAACTTGAGAATACTAAGCTTATGAGCCAACAAGAAAGAAAGATCATGGAATAATATATCTACGTGCAACTCCCTATTTTTGACTTAAGCCTCAAAGTATTATTGCTACTGACCAATGCTAAGTTTTCCAAAACCAACTAGATTAACTTAATGCTCCAATATTGATACCAATACTAATAACAAGATCAACCATATAACAGAAATTGAAAGCTAAAATAGAGTGCATAAGATGATGATACTTCTCATTAATATTCCATAACGGCAACTCAAACCATGGGATACAACTATATCCAACTAAAGAGTGATACTTCCATACTGCAAACCAACCTATATGATATTTTCTCTACTCATGATATGACTCTACTCAAAGGTAAAAAGTGAAAGATAAAGGTGTGATACCGCAGCACTCCCCCAATCTTGGAACAAGCTAAGGGGATGCCAATACCAATGACGAATTAATTCTTAGGTGGTGGTGTTGGTGAATCCTTCCGTCATCAGACTTCAAGGGAAAGGCTCTCCATCAACAAATGATGACCTGGTCTCCAATATCCTGAAACTGACAGCAGCACTTATACGTTTAAACCTATTCTCATACTCACAGTTCTGGTTCTGCACGTCGTAGAGTTGTGCTTGTAATTTGTTGGTGGTCTCGGTAAGTGAGAAAATCTCCTACCAAAGCTTTGAAATCTCCTTCTTGTGCTCAGCGATCAGCTCCATCTTTATTATGTGGATGATGTCCACTTCACGCTCCGCCATCTTCTTGTACCTAAAGACTTCTTGTTCCAGCTCTTCCATCCTAGCTTCCAGGCTTCCTTCCCATTTAGGACCCCGAACATCTTATTTCTGCACCACTCCATCCTTGAGAAGCAACTCGTTGGGATGCATCTTCAACTCGTTCATGTACAGGTTGACGACGTTCACAAAGAAATTGTCTTGGGAGGTCCGGAAGAAGACATCGTGGCTCTAAATCTGAAGATGAGATCTGGCAGAAACAGGTCGAAACAGAAACACGACGAGAAAACGATATACGGACCTCCGGGGGTCCGGGGGATTATATAGCAAAAATAACCTTAACAAAAGGAAAGCGCAAGTCGAAAACGAGTCGGAGAGGGGCTCTGGGGTGCCCACACCATAGGCTAGCGCAGCTAGCGGTGGGCCCGCGCCGCCATTTGGTCTGGTGCCCTCGGGCACCTTCTCCTACCCCTCTTCGGCTAATATTTTTTATATTTTCCATATATGAATAATTTATAACTTGTAAAGTAATCCGCGAACTTTTTCTTAACATAACTGTTACCTATTCGAAAACTGACTCTGCAGATTCTGGAATTTTCTCCCTTATGAACTCTTCCGGGGTTACCACTTCAATAGTATCAACATCTTCATCATAAGAATCTCCGGAAATATAATATTTGAGTATTTTTCCCATGCACCACTTGTGTAGTGTTATCCTTGAGGGAAGCAATTTTGATTGCAATCGAATGATATACCTCTTCAATAACATAAGGTCCTTCTCATCTCAAAAGTAATTTTCCTGCAAAAAATCTGAGATGAGACCGATACAATAGAACTTTCTTGCCAACATGAAACTCTCTTTTAAGAATTCTCCTATCATGCCATTGTTTAGCTTTTTCTTTAAAGAGTCTAGCATTTTCATAGGTTTCACATATCAATTCATCAAGAGAACTCAACTCAAGCATTCTTTTCTTACCAGCAAGTTTAAAATCTTTATTAAGTTTTTTCACTGCCCAATAAGCTTTGTGTTCTAATTCTAAAGGCAATTCACAAGATTTTCCATAAACCATATTATAAGTAGACATACCCATAGGATATTTATAAGCAGTTCTATAAACCCATAAAGCATCATTCAACTTATCGGACCAATTTTTCCTAGATTTAACAGTCTTTTGCAAGATAGATTTAATTTCTCTATTTGATAATTCTACCTACCCACTGGTCTGATGATGATAAGCTAAGTTAATTCTATGATTAACATCATAGTTAGCAAGGATTTTTCTAAAACAGCCACTAATAAAGTGAGAACATCTTTAAGCATTTTTAACGAGGTTTCACCATCAGCACTTTTAGTAGGTATAGCTTCTACCCATTTAGAAACATAATCAACAACAACAATAATATGAGTATAACCATTCGAAGGAGGAAATGGACCCATAAAGTCAAATCCCCAATAATCAAAAGGTTCAATAACAAGAGAATAATTCATACAAATTTCATTACGTCTGGAAATATTACCAACTCTTTGACATTCATCACAAAGAAAAAATAAATTTACCGTGCATCTTTAAAGACAGTAGGCCAATAGAAACCTGATTGTAGAACCTTTTGTGCAGTTCTATCTCCAGCGTGATGTCCTTCATAAGCACTACCATGGCATTTCCTCAATATTTCTCTTTGTTCTTATTCTGGAACACATCTTTGCATAATACCATCTACTCCTTCTTTATATAAATGTGGGTCATTGATACGTCATAAACGTATCCTTAATTTCTGATGTTCCATGTTGTTTTCTTATTATTTCCCACATGATTTCTATACACTTTATGTCATTTTTATCGATTTTTTGGACTAACCTATTGACAAGAGGCCACAGAGCCAGTTCCCAGTTTTCTGCTGTTTTAGAAATTTCCCTCCCGACAGGGTGCCGGGGAGAGCTCCAGAACCCTCCCGGTCTCGGGATGACGATGACGGTAGCCTCGGGTGTTTTTGGGACGAAGTGGAATATATCTAGGGATTACGTCTCGGGGGGAATAAATAGGCGAAAGGGCAAAGGCGGTGGAGGCCAGGGGGCCCCACACCACCCCACGGCGCGGCCAAACGAGCGCACCGCTCTATGGTGTGGGCCCCCTAAGGCCCCCCTCCAGGTTTCTTCGGGACTCCGTGGAACCTTCGGGAATTCTATGACTTCCGGGCTTCGAATTTTCCAATTCCAAGAATATTTCTAGAATAACTTTTCTGAAACTAAAAACAACAGAAAACAGGGAACTGGCTCTGTGGCATCTTGTCAATAGGTAAGTCCGAAAAATCGATAAAAATTACATAAAGTGTATAGAAATCATGTGGGAAACAATAAGAAAACAACAGGCAACATCAGAAATTAAGGATACATTTATGACGTATCAATATCCCCAAGCTTAGCTCCTACTAGTCCTCGAGTAGTTAAACGATAAAAACACATAATTTTTGAGCCGGCATGCTACCAACATAAACTTGATCATCAATAATGTAAAAGCATATATAAGCTGAGATCAATGAACTTTAACACAAGCATGATAAATAAAATCTTAATAATAAAGCATAGCAATCACCTTGCATCATGAGAAGTAACACAAATAAAAGATCATGAATAACAATCCAACAAAAGATATACGTTTGTTTCAAGTATAAAGAAAGCATGGTAAAGTGAAATTTCAAGAGTCCTTAAGAGTGGGGCAAAACATAAATGCCAGGACACCTTCAAAGTTCATGAGGAAGACTAGAACAAATAATTAGAGAACAAGCAATAACACATCATGAATCAATTAATAATGTTTCTGGGACAAATGCACATAAAACTCAGAATGGCAACTATGCTCTCTCAACTGTGCATAAAGTTAGAAGATGGAGACTCAACATAAAAGTAAAAGAAAGTCCCTTCGTAGAGGGAAGCATGGACCACTCATGTGCTAGAAATTTTCTTTTATTAAATAGAGGTATTAAAATGTTTGACACTCCTCCCAACCATCTTACACAAACCATGGCTAACCGAATCCCCGGGTGCCTGCCAACAATCACATACCGTGGAGGAGTGTCTATATCTTGGGAGGTGTATGCTAATGTCAACGAATGGTAAACGGAAAATACAGTATGTCACAATCCAACTAGACTTCACAAGAGCGGTTCCCATATGAAGGAAGCAACTGGTGTAGAAGGTCATCCCTCTTTCTCTTTTGTTTACACAATTATGCTTTGACTGATAAATCAAGGACAAAAATAGTGAAGAGAATTTGTTTGTATTAATTTGGGGCTGGGGACCCTGCTGCCAGCTCTTCTATCAATTGGATAAGAGGATGAAGCCACTATTCCAGGGTGTGAAATCCAATCAACAAGTGAGATAAAGATTCTCTATTTATGTCCTCATGAGCAAAAACAGGAACACAAAGCAGGAGTAATTTTGAAGGTTTTAAAGGTAACACATGGGCAATTTACTTGGAGTGGCAGTTAATTACCACATGTAGGCAGGGCCGGCCCCACGGTGGTGCCAACTGTGCGGCCTGCGCAGGGCCCAAAAATTTTAGGGGCCCAAAAAATCATATATACAGTATTCACATAGTTCCTTGGTGGCTTTTCGAACGAGGAACAAGCAGGGAAGTTGAGCATTCCTGCCTCCTTGGTACTAGGCATGCTCGCGTCGTAATTGAATGAGACTACAGCCGTGGGCTCCTATTGGGCTTTTTTGCGTGCGTCATCTGTCACTCATGTTAGTTGATCGCTCCGATAATTCTTGAAGCTCCATCTCGTGCCGTGAGGTCCTAGCTTTAGCAACAGACTTGCAGCTATCCCGAGTTCGTGTGGCATCTCATTGCTTGCAGATGATCAAGTGCATGGAGGGCATCGAAGATTTAGCACGGTCCCACATGAGATCAAGATGAGAAGCGAGCCTTTCATTTTAGTTGAGTTCGTCCACGAGAGAAGGTCTTCGAACAAACAAGCTCACGGCCTTGCAAGGTCGTCAGCGTATCGTGAGTATGGTTGCCATGTCTTGCTCGATAGCTCTCCAGACTATTTTTGTATTCCACAAACAATTATAATTCAATAAAGTGGCGGCTGACCATTTTTTTTATCGCTCTAGTCGAAAACGAGACGATCGCATCAGGCAAGCCGCCTGCCTCACAATCTGGAGCAGTTCCAACGCGCAAAATCAATCACATCAAGCAACTAACTCAGAGAGACCAGTGCGCCCTGCGACAAAAATTCTCAATCCTTTTATCTTCATCTTAGTTTGATCGTACATGACACAAGACTAGGTGAGTTAGACGAGTCGTCTAATTGCCAAATGTTGACGCACAATCTCTGATTAATATCTGATGCCCCGCATCACCATGACCTCCTCCGAAGTGATGCGTGATTAGTTTATCCCTGGACTACGGGTCCATAGCATTAGCTAGATGGTTGTTCTCTCCACTTTGTGCCTCATGTTTAGATCTTGTGAGCTTCCTAACATGATCAAGATCATCCTTATGTAATGCTACATGTTGTGTTTGCTGGGATCTGATGAATGTTGAATGCTATCTCTTATGATTATTAATCTATCATGTTATCTTCATACATATTTTATTTATGACCTTGTATGCTCTCCGTTATTAGTAGATGCTCTGGCCAAGGTAGATGCTAGTAACTCCAAGAGGAAGTATTTATACTCGATAGTGGGTTCATGCCTCCTTTGCATCTGTGATCGAGTGACAGAAACGTGACGTATGAAAGATGTGTTGTTGCCATTAGGGAAAAAACAACAATGATTTGTCTAAGGATGATTTTATTGTTTACATTACACACTTTGCTTAATGAAATTATCTATTGCTTGCAACTTAATACCCAACGTTTATTCGGATGATATTCGGAGGGTGGATTATAAGTCATAGATGCATTTGGATTACGACCTCTGTATTTTGTTGTAACGCCCGCATGAATCACATAGTAATCTTTATGTCTTGCATATGCACTACGGTGCAGCCTTCATTTCTGCCAATTGCCCAGCTGTAATTTGTTCACCACACATGTTATTTATCTTTCACGGAGACACACCACTAGTGAACTGTGGACCCGGTCCATTTTCCTCATACTGATAAAACACCTACTTCTTTCATACTGCTCCTACTGTTTTCCACACCATACGTTTAACCTCTTTGTGTTCAGCAAAACCGGTGAGATTGACAACCTCACTGCTTCGTTGGGACAAAGTGATTTGATTGTGTTGTGTAGGTTCCATGTTGCTGCTGAACCGGTAGTGCGCCCTGCCACCTCAGCTACATCAACCTTCAAAGATTGCTTGTCCTCGTACTGGTCAATTCAACCTTGGTTTCTTTTCTGGGGGAAAACTTGCGGATGCATTCTTCACAACCTTTCTCTTGGGATTTACCAATGAGGGCGTCTACTACACGCCATCAGTCATCCCAAAAATAATGCCTCAAATCATAAAATAATTTTCTTCTTTGTTGAGCTATAAATGTTGGAGGCAAATACTTGAAAACAATAAAGTTAGCATAATTTGCATACCATGAACTATCTCGCAAGCTTACTTTTATTGCAGCTAGTTGTTCATTTGGAAAACTATCATTAACAGGAATAGATTCATAAGTAATGTTTTCCAATCTAGATAGATTATCAGCAACATGATTTTCAGCACTTTTTCTATCCATAATATGCACATCAAACTCTTGTAAAAGCAACACCCATCTAATAAGCCTATGCTTAGCATCTTTATTTTCCATAAGGTATCTAATAGGAGCATGATCAGTATGAATAGTGACTTTTGAATCATAAGGTCTAAATTTATCGCATGCAAAAACTACAGCTAAGAACTCTTTTTCAGTAGTAGCATAATTCTTTTGAGCAGCATCAAGATTCTTATTAGCATAATGAACAACATTCAATTTCTTATCTACTCTCTGTCCAAGGACAACACCTACAACAAAATCACTAGCATCACACATGGTTTCAAAATCCCTAGCAATTGGCAATGCAAATTTCAATGCCGGTATGCTTGTTATCCAAATAATATTGTCATATTGCAATTCTGGAATTTTTGGGCAGATGCATAATACTTTGTATTTTCCTTTAAATATAGGGGAGTGGTGGGAAACATATGGACTACAAACTCCTACATTGATGCCTGTTGCTTTGAGGATACTTAACTTGACCACAAGTTCATCCGGATGTGAAATAAATTGGAGCGTCTTTGAGCAAGTAAGCCTCAACTTGCAAATACTCAAATTTGGCTTGTATATTTTTTTTGACAAAATTGAATCACTAAGCTTCATTTTGCAATTTGTAGTTGGATGCAAAGAGAAGAAATAAACTAGATGTGGGTCGTAGGGACGATCTAGTTTATATTCAATTCAATGCAAGAATGATAGACAAGAGGAGGAAGTATTTATCAGATTTTGATGTTCTTCTTGCCGAAGATGCTTCCATGGCACAAGATTGGATATGTGAAGGTGCTTATGTTTATGCAGAGGATGTTGAGAAAACGGGAGCTACCGAGTTTGTTGAGATACGTAGAAGTGCAAGAGTGAGGGAACTTCATGAAGTGGAGGAATTTGTTTCCGATGGAGAAGAATCTGATCATGGGATTGTCAATGAGGATGACATAGACTTCGAGTCTGATGATGATGGGGTGATACAAGATAATGTGGATGAAGACGAGGAGAGGGACTAGATGGAGACTATGTGCACTGTTTATTTTGCTACCTATTTATTTCAGTTGTGACTTGTGAGAGAAGAGAACTAAGAACCACTATGTCTGTTGTTTGCTAGTTTCCTATTTTGCTTGTCATGCAACTGTGTAAAACTATGGTTATTGTGGTGGACCTGGTAATATCTAATGTGTGCACCTATGTTTGCAAAAAATATTGAGTTTTGAAGTCTTAGAGGAGGGTAAGGTGATGGTGCTGGTACATGGCTGTGTGTGTACAATTGTACATAGTGCTTGTGTGTGTGCTGTGTACGTGTGCTGTGTGATGTGTAGTGTGATGTGTAGTGTGCTGTGTAGTGTGTGTACACTGTGGCACAGTGCACACAAGTATGTGTGTAGTGTGTGTATACAATGCACACAAGTGTGTGTGTAGTGTACACAAGTGTGTGCGTGCTGTGTAGACGTGTAGTGTACATAGTGCACACAATTAATTACTTGAATGGTTGGTTGTATCAGGAAGTTTGATAAATTGGCTTGTATGTACTATGTAGCACAATTTATTTTTCATGACTCGAATTCTCTTAGAAAAACTTTTTAAAAAAAATCCTGCCGATAAATTGCCAACTGATATAATATTTATATCGTCCGATAAGCCGATTTATCACTTATCATGGTTCGACCGATATGCAACCAAGAAGAGATATACTTAACATTTGTAAATTCCAGTCAGGTGGTTGCAGAATAGGAGAGGTATTTAAAGCCTTCTTTAAGTTTCAAAAGCTTCCTTGTAATCATCATAAAAAACAAAAGGTACGTCTTTTCAAAGAAGATTAGTAAGAGGTTTTGATATTTTAGAGAAATCTTTAATAAACCTCCTATAGAAACCAGCATGACCAATAACACTATGAATTCCTTTAACATCCCTGGGACACGGCATTTTCTCTATTGCTTCCACTTTAGCTCTGTCAACTTCAATACCTCTTTCAGAAATTTTATGTCCAAGAACAATTCCTTCATTCACCATCAAGTGGCATTTCTCCCAATTAAGAACAAGATTAGTTTCCTCACATCTCTGTAAAACTTTATCAAGGTTGTGCAAACAGTTATCAAAAGAATTTCCATAGACGGAGAAATCGTCCATGAATATTTCCACAATTTCTTCACAAAAATCATGAAAAATAGCAGACATGCATCTTTGAAACGTAGCAGGAGCATTACACAAACCAAAAGGCATACGCCTATAAGCATAAGTTCCATAAGGAAAAGTAAAGGTTATTTCTCTTGATCTTGTTTCCTAACAGCAATTTGAGAAAACCTAGAATAACCATCAAGAAAGCAAAAAATGAGTTCTCTTAGACAATCTCTCTAGAATTTTATCAATAAAGGGTAAAGGATAATGATCTTTCTTAGTAACTTTATTGACCTTTGTAAAATCAATGCACAATCTATAACCGACTACTACTCTTTGTGGAATAAGCTCATTATTTTCATTAGGCACAACAGTCATTCTACCCTTCTTAGTGACATAATGCACAGGGCGTACCCATCTACTATCAGCAATAGGATAAATAATATCAACATCAAGGAGTTTTAATACCTCATTATTTACCACATCCTTCATATTAGGAATTAAACGGCGTTGATGTTCAACAACTGGCTTTGCATCAGGTTCAATATTAATAGCATGCTGACATATAGTAGGGGAAACCCTTTCAAATCATCAAGAGTATATCCTATAGCTCCACGGTATTTCTTCAATATTCCCAATAATCTTTTCTCTTCTTTACCTAAAAGTTTAGAACTAATAATAACAAGATATATTTTCTTCTCGTCAATATAAGCATATTTAAGATCATCAGGTAAAGGTTTTTAATCAAAAACATGATCCTCTTTGGGTGGTAATGTGATACCCAAATACTCCACTGGTAAATTGTGCTTCATGTCACTAGTTGACGAAGAAGAATATCGTCAATTTCATTTATTTCTTCCATAAAGACCTCACTTTCATGGTCCTCCATGAATTGCTGCAAAGCATTGTTAGGAGCAAGAGCAATAGAAGCAAGTTGTTCAACTTTAAAATTTTCATCAGGCAATTCAGCTTCGTAAGGAGCTCTAGCAAATTTAGAGAAATTAAACTCATAAGATTTTCCATCAAATTTAGTCAAAATTTTCTCCTTTCTACAATCTATAACAGCACCACAAGTTTTAAAAAAAAGTTCTACCAAAAATAATAGGACAAGTTTTACTAGCAGCTTTACCCAAAACTAGAAAATCAGTAGGATATTTAGTGTTACCACATAAAACCTCCACGTCTCTAACAATACCGATCAGAAAAACAGTTTCTCTATTAGAAAGTTGAATAGCAACATCAATATCTTCAAGTTCACAAGAACCAATTTCATGCATGATTTCTTTATAAAGATCGTAAGGAATAACACTTGAACTTGCACCAATATCACATAAACCATAATGGCAACGATCACCAATCTTAACAGAGAGCATAGGAACACTAGTTTTCTTAGGTCTATGAGGATGGGAAACAATATTAGAAGCATCCTCACAGAAGACAATGTGTCCATTATCTATATTTTCAGAAACAACATCTTTAACCATATCTACTATTATCAATAGTAGTGCCCTTCATCAAAGAACCATATGGACTATCCATAGTAAAATAACAGAAATAAAACAACACTCACAGTAAAAGTTTCTCTTACCAATTCCACTTTCCAATAGCGCTTCACTCACAGGCAACGGTGCCAAAAAATAGTCTTGATGACCCACAAGTATAGGGGGTGTATCGTAATACTTTTGATAAATAAGAGTGTCGAACCCAACGAGGAGTAGAAGCTGTTGACAAGCGAGTTGGATAGAGAATTCACTGGAAACACTAGCAAACAGGTTTTTGGTGGTTTTGGATATAGCAGATAAATAAAGTGCGAGTAAATAAATAATAGTAATAATAATTGCAGCGAGTGGACCAATCCTTTTGAGAGAAAAGGACAAGCCGACTAGACGTTCTCGAGGACACATGGGAATCTCGTCAAGTGCTTTCGTTTCATACAGTTGATTAATATTTATTGTTTTGATAGGTGTTGTGTGGGTGAATCTATGCTAATGCACCGCCCAACTAGGACTAAAACATACTTGTGATCAAACCCCCTACAAGCATCCACAAATACAAGAAGTAATTAAGATAAATATAACCACATCCTTAAACTCTGGGATCCTACAATCCCTCGTGCATCGGTTTCCTAACGGGTGCTTAGGTTTCTGTCACTCCGGCAACCCCAAAATTAGTAGCCAAATACACAATGCATCTTATTAGGCCCATAAAGGTGAAGTATCATGTAGTCGACGTTCACATGACACCGCTAGAAGAATAACACCACAACCAAATTATCAAACCATAAAGATATTACTTCAACATAACTCCACTACTAACATCATGACTTGCCCCATGTCGTCAAGAATTAAACGAATTACTCACAAGACATCATATGGATCATAATTAGAGGTGATATAATGGTAAATAACAATATGGTCATAAAGTTCAAACAACGATAAATCTCACAAGCATCAACTACTAAGAAGTAATCCACACCGGGAGAGAGATATAGTGGAAAACAGCGATAAAGAACCCTAATTGTTACAGCGGGATGAAGGTGGACGGTGAGGGTGATGGTGATGGTGGTGAGGACAATGATGATGATGATCTTGAAGAAGCCCGGAGTGATGACAGTGACGACGGCCACGATTTTCCCTCTCCGGGGAGGAATTTTAACGGCAGATTTCTCCCTGTGGGAGTGATTTTCTCTCTCTATTGTTTTCCGCCCCGAGGCGGCGGCGGAATATTTCTTCAATGATGATTTGGGGCTTAGGGTTCCCTCGGGGTCAAGTACGCAAAAGGGGGCGACCAGAGGCGGGCCAGGATGGCCAGACCACCTGGCGACGTGGCCAGGGGGCGCGCCACCCCATGGTGTGGGCCCTGGTGGCCCCCCTCTTGTTGCCCTTCTGGCTAGCTTCCTCCTTGGGACTTCTAAGACCTCTCCAATATCCCCCCTCTTCTTCTGATCTTCTGAAATAGGGTATCTTGATGGTGCTTTTTCCATCAGATTTCTGGTCCCGGTGTTTATACTCTAAAAATTATTAATCATGCAATATAAGATAAAAATAACATAAGTAATGCGTCATAACCTAAAATATATCGATGAATAACATAAAATGACGATATAAAATAGTGATGAAAAATGAACGTATCAGACCCCAGGAGGAAGGTATGAAGAGCACAGTAGCAAGTTTCCCTCAGAAAGAAACCAAGGTTGAATCGACCAGTAGGAGAAAGAAATCACTTTCGAAGGTTGTTGTCAGCTGATGTTGGCAGGGCGCACTACCGGTTCAGCAGCAACGTGGAATCTACACAAACACAATGAAATTACTTTGCCCCAACAAAGCAGTGAGGTTTTCAATATCACTGGTGCTGAAACAAAGGATTAGACGTATAGTGTGGCAAATAGAACTTGTTTGCAGTAATGAAAAGAGAACAGTGATGTCAGTAAGAAAATAGTAATATCGGTAGGAAAACAGCGGTTGAAGTGGTTGCATTATCAGTGTAAATAAATGGACCAAGGTCCACAGTTCACTGGTGGTGTCTCTCCAAAACAGATAGATAACATGTTGGGTAAACAAATTACAGCTGGGCAATTGACAGATATAAAGGTTGCACCGTAGTGCATATGCAAGACATGATGATTACTATGTGATTCAAGCGGGAATTACAACAAGATTCATAGACCGTTATCCAACTGCATCTATCACTAATAATCCACCCTCAGAGCATCATCCAATCAAACCTCGGGTATTAAGTTGCAAGCAACAGGTAATTGCATTAAGCCAAGTGTGTAATGTAAACAATGTAAACATCATTGTTTTATCCCTAATGGCAACAACACATCCCCCACCCGTTACGTTTCTGTAACTTGAGCGTGAGTGGAAGGGAGGCGTGAACCCACTATCTAGCATAAATACCCCATCTTGGAGTTAGAATCATCAACTTGGCCATAGAATCTACTAGTAACGGAGAGCATGCAAGATCATAAATAACATAAACATGATAGATTGATAATCATTGGACATAGCATTCAATATTAGTCGGATCCGAGCAAACACAACATGCAACATTACAATAAGATTATCTTGATCATGTAGGGAAGCTCACAAGATCTAAATATCAGGCATAAAGAGGAGAGAACAACCATCTAGCTACTTCTATGGACCCGTAGTCCAAGGATGAACTACTCATGCATCACTCTGGAGGAAGGCATGATGGTGTAGAGCCCTCCAGTGATGAATTCCCCTCCCGGCAGGGTGCCAGGGAGAACTCCAGAACCCTCCCGAATTAGGGCTTACGATGGCGAAGGCTACGAATCTTTTTGGTTGAAAAGGCTCGGGTGTTTAGGGTTGGGTGTTTAGGGTTAACCCAAGGAGAGGTATAAATAGGAGAAAGGGCAACATCGGTGGGTGGCCAGGGGGCCCACACCACAAGCTAGTGCAGCCAGGGGGCGTGTTGCCCTATGGTGTGGGGCCTCGAGGGCCCCTCTCCGAGTCCCCTCTGGACTTCATGTACGTGACAGATTTCTAAGACTCTGGACTTTGTTTCATCCAATTCAGAGAATATTTCCGGAACAACTTTTCTGAGATAAAAAACAGCAGAACACAGGAACTGACTCTCAGGCATCTTGTCAATAGGTTAGTCCCAGAAAATCCATAAAAATGACATAAAGTGTATGGGAAGCATGTAGCATATGGAATGAAAACAACATGGAACATCAGAAATTATGGATACGTTTATGACGTACCAGGATCATACTTTGACTAGTGGATACTCTCAACAATAATAGCATGCTTGAATGCATAAATATCATCTCTTCACTATGCTACTCCGAACCACTCTCCGGTTGGATAACGAACACCAATCATTGCGCAGGGATACAAAAGGACGCATTAGAGTCGCATTCCCCACTAGGCAACCCCACACGGTCGCCTTGAGCCCTAGTTGGTTCCAGACAAACACCACAATTGCATAGGGTTATCCAGTACAAATTATAACTTTAGCTTAAGAGTCACACACGGTGCGCACACTGTCACCTTCACACCATGGGACAAGGTGTCTCCGGAGTTCATATTACTAAAACTATTTGAGTAGCATAATAGATGAAGAGTAACATCTACTTATTCAACTAGATTACAAAGCTCATGATCACATAAAGATTACACCATGGGAGAGAGAGATGAACCACATAGCTACCGGTAGAGCCCTCGGCCTCGGGGGAGAACGAATCCCTCCTCAACATGGGAGTCAGCAACGGCAATGAAGATGGTGCTGGAGTCGATGGAGATGGCTCTGAGGGAAATTCCCATCCCGGCAGGGTGCCGGAATAGAGATTTCCGTCCCCCGAACTAGAGTTGACGATGATGGAGGCTATAGAACTTTTTGTGGATGGAGGCCGATTGATTTAGGGTTCTCGCATCACAGGGAATATATAGGCGACAAGGAGATGTCGTTGGGTGCCCGAGGGGCCCACGCCATATGGTGGCATTGCCAGGGGACCCGCGCTGCCATATGGTGTGGCCACCCCTCTACCGCCTACCGGGTGTCCTCCGGCTGTGTACGTGACAAAAAATAGGACCCTGGGATTTTGTTTCGTCCAATCCCAAGAATATTTCCAGAACAGCTTTTGTGAAACCGAAAACAGCAGAATACGGAAACTGGCGTTGTGGCACCTTGTCAATAGGTTAGTCCAAGAAAATCCATAAAAAATGTTGTAAGTGTATAGAAAACATGTAGCAATTGCCATGAAAACAACATAGAACAACAGAAATTATAGAGACATTTGAGACGTATCAATAGCGACAAAACCTTATTGATCAAAGCATAAATGATATTACAATTCAAAAACTAAATGATCATAGAGGCTAAAAGTGACTAGTTTGTAGTCTTAACATGGTGTAAGCATGCGCTAAGTCAACCAAATAAATCATTCGAAGGAGAATACCAAAATATTATGCTTTGATATGATAAAAACAACTCATGACTTCTTTCAATGGAACATTAAGCACTCTCAGATGTTTGATACAAGTCATGCTACATCAATAACTACTAAGCACTAAAATAACATCTAGCATTACATGATAAAGTCTAAGCCACAGTCTAAACAAGCTTCTTTTTTTTGCACCTTTAGAAGCATCAAATATTTTATTGCTTCCCAACGCTAGCACTTTGTTTTAACAAAAATTATCCATATAATATATCAATGAAACAAGAGAGTGCTACTACTCTAAAATAACTAACATATCTGCATAAGAAATGCATGAAAAACATGAGCTAAAACGGAATTGCAGTAGCTAGATGAAAATTTAAGAATACGGGTATTCATATGAAAAAGCGGAGCGTGTCTCTCCCCCACACAAGAATGTTAGGATCCAAACAAGTTTATTGCAGCAAAGAAAGCAAAACAGAACAAAATAAAATGAATGCAAACAAACTCTCCAAGTAAAGTACATATGATGTGACCGAATAAAAATATAGTTTCACTAGAAGTGACCTGATAAGTTGTTAATGAAGAAGGGGATGCCTTGGGCATCCCCAAGATTAGACGCTTTCGTATTCTTGGAATTTGCTGGGATGAACCACGGGTGTATCCTCAAGCTTTGTCTTTTCAGTCTTGCTGATCACATTATATCATCCTCTTCTCTTGACCCTTGAAAACTTCCTTCACACCAAACTCAAAGTAACTCTCATTAGAGGGTTAGTGCACAATCAAAAACTCACATGTTCTGCATGGACACAAGCATTATCAATACTTTCTAAACATTAGCTGCAGATACTGATATTTTATGGAGCAAAGAAATATACTCAACATAGTAAAATAGAGAATGTAAAGTAAAAAAGGCAGAATCTGTCAAAAACAGAACAGTCTGTAAAGACGAATTTTATCGAGGATCTTAAGTTGATGTAATCAAAAAACTTAAAACTAGAAAAGGTTTCGGAAATAGCTGAGGATCATGCACAAAAATGTTCATGTCGTTTTGATTTTTGTAGAATTTTATACGAATTAAACAGTGGACAGCAAAAATCTGTTTCTACGTAGAAATCCAAATCTAGCACCAACTTTTCACTAGAGAATTTATTTCGCACAACAATTCGAAAAAGTAAAGTTACAAAGGAGTTTCTACATAAGTAAACAACACCTTATCCCAAAGAAAATAGAAGAAAACATTGCAAAAATAAAATATGGGTTATGCCCCAAGAAGTGCTTTTCTTTAACGCCTTTCAGCTAGGCACCGAAAGAAAGAATCAAGTGTTTTAAAATGAAGAAGCATCCAATTTGAGACCAGAAACCTCCTCAATAATGCATTGTATTTTATTTACAGAAGTTTTAGATTTCCCTCTCCCAACACTCTTGGGTTCACTACTCTCATCAAATGGGTTTTCAGGAACAATCCAATCAAAATTCTTCTCTAAAGCTTCACGCATTCGTACTAATTTAAAAGGTATTAGGCCATGCTTGGTTGGTCATAATCGAACTGTAAAGTGCGGGTATTGCTATGTGCCGGGAAAGAATTCGGTGCGGGCCGGTAATCCCACTTGGTTCGTTGTTTAAATTTCCTAACCCCCCTGCGTTTCCGGCCGGAAGTTGCGGGTAACTATACGGACCATCCAACCTCCGCAAAAGATTCCAGGGTATCGCTGTGCACGACAGTAATACGGACGTAAAGAAAACGGAGATACGAAAATACTAACCAGCCAAGCGGGGCCTTAGTATTTTGATTTCCTCCCCGTTTTTAGGTTTAGTTTTGTCTAGTTTTTCAAGAGAACCAAATCAAAGACTTTCCTAGCTTCTATAGCAACATCACCAAATTCTTTAAGCAAAGTTTCTAGAATAAAATATCTTCTTTCAATGTCCTCAAAATCATTTAGGTTAAGAAATGTTTGCTGCATTATGGGGTTAAGGTTAACAAACCTAGAATCTAACATGTGAACTAAACAAGCTGTAGCAGTTTCATAATTTCGAGCAAGTTCTACAATGGATCTATCCTCAAAATCTTTATTCTTGCTAACATGATTAAAGAATTATTATCCTTTCCGATTATAGAACCACTACCTATTGATAAGTATTTCGGGGTGAACTTAGGGAGTAACATGATTAACAATAAAAAAAACAGGGTAATAAAAATAACAACTATATAAGAACTATTTTTTGTTTGTGTTTTTATATAAATAAGCAAACACGATAAAATAAAGTAAATTAAGCAAAACTAAAACAAAGTAAAGAGATTGGAGGGGAGAGCATCCCTTTGCAGAAATCCTCTTCCTCCTCGGCAACGGCGCCATAAAACTTGCTTGATGTGCATAGATGTACGCTCGTTGGGAGACCCCAAGTATAAGGTATGAAGAGTACGGCAGCAAGTTTTCCCTTAGGAAGAAACCAAGGTTGAATCGATCAGTAGGATAAAGAAATCACTTATGAAGGTTGTTGGCAACTCATGTTGGCAGGACACACTACCGGCTCAGTAGCAACGTGGAATCTGCACACAACACAACCAAGATAATTTTCTCCAACGAAACAGTGAGGTTGTCAATCTCACCGGTTTTGTTGAAAACAAAGGATTAGGCGTAGTGTGGAAAACAGGGCTTGTTTGCAGTGGATGAAAGGAGAACAATGATTGCAGTAAAAAGAACAATGCTTGCAGTAGGTGGTATTATCAGTGTAAATGAATGGACCGGGGTCCACAGTTCACTAGTGGTGTCTCTCCATAAAAGATAGATAACATGTTGGGTAAACAAATTACAGCTAGGCAATTGACAGAAATGAAGGCTGCACATAAGTGCATATGCAAGATATGATGATTAGTATGACATTCATGCGGACATTACAACATAATTCATAGACCATAATCCAACTGCATCTATGACTAATAATCCACCCCCAGAACATAATCCAAGTAGACTTCGGGTATAATGTTGCAAGCAACAGATTATTACATTAAGTGCGTAATGTAAACAATAGAATTTATCCTTAGACAAAGCATTGTTGTTTTCTCTCTAATGGAAACAACACATCCCCCATCCGTCATGTTTATGTCACTCGAGCACAGATGAACGGGAGGCTTCAACCCACCATCGAGCATAAATACTCCCTCTTGGAGTTACAAGCATCAACTTGCCCAGAGCATCTACTGGTAACGGAGAGCATGCAAGATCATAAATAACATAAACATGATAAATTGATAATCAACTTGACATAGCATTCAATATTCATCGGATCCCAGCAAACACAACATGTAGCATTACAGATAGATGATCTTGATCATGTTAGGCAGCTCGCAAGATCTAAACATGGTGGCATAAATAGGAGAAAACAACCATCTAGCTACATCTATGGACCCGTAGTCCAAGGATGAACTACTCACACATCACTCCAGAGGCAGGCATGGTGATGTAGAGCCCTCCGATGATGATTTCCCCTCCCGACACGGTGCATTGGAAAGCTTAAGAACCCTCCCGAACTAGTGTTGACGATGATGGCGGCTACGGAACTTTTCGTGGATGGAGGCTCGGGTATTTAGGGTTTCCCTGAGAAGGAGCTTAAATAGGAGAAAGGGCAATGTCGGTGGGTGGCCAGGGGGCCCACACCACCTGGTGGCCCGGCCAAGAGGGGGCGCTCCGCCCTATGGTGTGGCCACCCTGTGGTCCCCCTGGGGTCTCCTCGGACTCCGTATACATGACCGAAAAATAGGACCCTAGGTTTTTGTTTCGTCTGATTCCGAGAATATTTCTAGAACAACATTTTTGAAACCAAAAACAATAGAAAACATGAACTGGCGCTGTGGCATCTTGTTAATAGGTTAGTCACAGGAAATTCATAAAAAATGCTATAGAGTGTATAGAAAACATGTAGCAATTGGTATGAAAACAACATAGAACATCAGAAATTATAGATACATTTGAGACGTATCAGGCCTCCTCCTCCCTGAGCCTTTCGAGCTACACCTCCCCACCCCCTCTGAACTCCCATGTGTCCTTTCCCCTCAAGCAAGGTCCTCCTCAACCAAGCTCCTCCCTCCAACCTCCTCGTCGCCTTCACCATGCCTAGTTGGACCGATAGCGAGAGTTCACACGGCTCGTGGACAGGTCTTGTAAGCATTCTCACAAATTTAGAGTTATGGTTATGATAATTTTTGTAGAATTAAGTTAGTGTTAATTTTCTAGGGTGAGTGTTTTAATACACTTTTTCGGACTTTGTACCTCCACGAGGTTGATTAGGTTATGATAATTTTTTTAGAATTAAGTTAGTGTTAATTTTCTAGGGTAAGTGTTTTAATACACTCTTTCGGACTTTTTACCTCCATGAGGTTTATTAGTTTATGATAATTTTTGTAGAATTAAGTTAGTGTTAATTTTCTAGGGTTAGTGTTTTAATATGCTATTTTCGGACTTTGTAGCTCCATGAGGTTGATTATTTTCCTCATACTATTGAGGATCCTTTGTGGTATGGGGTAGCGCATGATTCAACTGAGACTTGCCACCTTCACAATGTGGTGCCAAAGAGATTTGTTGCTTTTGGAGGGTCGAATACAGGACGCCGTTTATATGTGTGTTCTATTAGGAACATAAGTGCATCACCGCTTAAACTTTGGTCCTCGTGCATAATTTTTTAGGATGAAACATGATTTTTCTTTCGTGTAGGATGCCATAAATTGTAGATTTATGCGTTCGGTGGATGTTGTGTGCGAGCCTACACTAGAAAGATAAATTGATAGACTCTGGCACATGTATGAGGAGATCAACAATGCTAGAATAAATGACAAGATTCGTAATGATAAGTTAGTGCAAGAATTGTCCGACGAGAAGAATAAGCTTGATGAAAAATACAAGGTCTTAATAAAAGATATGAACGGATGGTTCGATTCCATGGAGAAGAAGCTGCAGCTGGAAAACTTGGAAAAAATAAAGAAAGAGGACACTAAGTTGGAGGAGTTGAAGAGAAGGCTTGAGGAGATGCAGAAAGAAAGAGATGCATTTCACAATGAAGTGGAAATGCTGAAGCAAATGCAAATAACCAAAGGTTAGAGTAGCAAAAGCAAACAACACGAGTGGGAGCTGCAAAACAGTGCACTAAAGGAGGAGGGGAAAAAGACAGAGTAGCAGTTGTTCGACCTGCTGAAATCGAGCTTACCTAACAAGGAGAAGCTGAAGAGGATCAAGCCACTATGCGACGAGTGAGGTGAATGCAATGAGTTGTATGAACCATTTTATTTGTACTTGTGTAGTGGGTTGCAACTATGTAATAAAAGCATGTGTGGACCTTTTAGTGGACTATAATTTAGTGGATTGTAACGTTACAGCTATGTAATTTATCGAACTGTATCTTCGTTGCTATGTGTTGTATTTGTACCATATTTTCATTTAAAACCGTACCATATATTCGTTTGAGTACAAGATAAATGGACTACAAAGTTGTTCGCATAGCCAAACCAAAACAACTTAGTACAAAAGAAAGAGCAATAACGCCCTAACTACCATAACTCCCCGGATGGAGGTGCAATCTAGCATAACGCCTTGGAGTGGGGCGTTATGCCCAGAGGCACGGATATCCGAAGCTTATTCCGCCTAGTCTCTGTTTGAGAAAGGAAATACAGAGGACAAGAAAAAGAATTCCGGACGTATAACGCGCCAAATGAAGACGTTATGCTTACCAATGTAACGCCCCACTCAAAGGCGTTATGCCCTGAGTCACAGTTGTCCAGCATTCTGCTTGGTGTGTGCTTGCAAGAGGAACTGAAATGGATTACAAAGTTGTTTGCACAGACAAAAAAACATAGTTTAATACAACACCCAAGTATCATAAAAGTGCAATGGAGTAAAATGTATGAAATGAAATTCACTCAATAACATAGTTTACTCTTCGGTACATAAGGACAAATTTGGACAGCTACTGCGTCGACCTAGGTCCCTTCCCCTTGTCCTTTCTCTTGGAACTGCACTCTCGTTTATCTTTCTTCTCCCTTGCTAGTCTAGCCTCGTAAAGAACCATTTCCTTGAAAATCTTGTGCTCATTAGCTTGATTTGCCGCCTCTAGTGCCCACAACTTCTTCGTACGCTCTTCAAAATCCTTTTGCCGTTGCTTCGCCGCCTCTTCAATCCTTTTCTTCTGAAGTCATTGGTACGCCCAGTACTCATCCTATATTTTATGATTTCTTGCCATCTCCTTTTCTTCCTCCCTCCTCTTCTCATCCTTTAGTAAATCTGCATCTTGCTCTTTCACCTTTTGCAAACCAACTTCCAACCACCCCGGCTTCTCACCTTCATGTCCGGCTCGTCCACCCACTTCATTGTTGCCTTGTTGGGTTGATAAGCCGCCATGCTTACGAAAAATTCAAAGTAGAACTTAGTACGGGGATAACACATGATCATAGTGAACAAAATATAAAGTTATAATAATAGTATTTACCTTACCACGGCCCTCTACCTCTACCTCTACGTGGACGCCTAAGAGGTTCATCACATCCAAACCAGTGCCCCATCCCTCTATGTCTAGGCACACCATAACCATACCCTCCACATCCACAATTATCTACGTATTGTATACAACTTTCTCCAACATAGCTGCTTATACCTCCGAAGTCAACAAGGGGTCACCACATTTGTGGGACTTCCAAAAACAAATACGACCACCATGGCCACGGCCATGAACTCGAAGGGAATATGTCCGAGAGGCAATAATAAAGTGGTTATTATCTTATTCCTTGTTATGATAAATGTTTATTTCTCATGCTAGAATTCTGTTAACCGGAAACGTTGATACATGTGTGTTTAATAAACAAACAATGGTTCCTATTAAAGCCTCTCTTTTAACTAGCTCATTGGTTAATAGATGATCAAAGTTTCCTGATCATGAACATTGGATGTTGTTAATAACGGGGTCATGTCATTAGAAGAATGATGTGATGAACATAGACCCAAAGTGAATATAGAAATGCGATCAAGTCATTAAGTACATTGTTATATCACACATACGAAGTAACTCTAATCCTTAGACCATGAGATCATGTCAATCACTAACACCAAAAGAGTGCTTTGATGTCATCAAACGTCACACCGTAACATGGTGACTATAAAGGTGCCGTTGGGTATTCGGAAAGTACTAGTTCAGGCTCATGGATCAAGAGTGGGATTTGTCCATCCAAATTACGGAGAGATATACGCTGGGCCCTCTCGGTGATATCACATCGACACCGCTTGCAAGCACGTGACTAGGTCACAAGGATGTCATATCACGGAACGATTAAAAGAGTACTTGTCAGTAACGAGATTGAACTAGGTATGGTTGATACCAATGATTGGATCTCGGAAAAGTAAATATCGCGAGACAAAGGGAATTGGTTACGACGTTGGTTCACACGATCACTAGATTCATCGTTGAATGTGTAGGGGTCATTACGGATCTCTAGGTCCCGATGTTGACTATTGATCGGAGCGGTGTCCCGATCATGTCTACATTATTCATGAACCGTAGGGTGACACACTTAACGATCTATGATGTGATTGAGTGGATACGGAATATCGGAGAAAAGTTTGGATAACGCCGAAATTGTTTCGGGGAATATTAAAATAGTTCAAGGTGGTATATGTTAATGTTTGATTAACAGATAGTTCAAGGGGTAAGTGTTAATGTTTGTTAATAGGATTAACAAATATTTAAATAAAGAAATAAAATTGTTTTATTTATTTATTAAAGAAAACCCTTGGAATTTTGAGTGGGAATTGATGTGAGAATGAGTGGGTTGAGTGTAGAATCCACCCACATGATGAGGGGAGAGGTGGAGGCACCAAAATTTTGTGGATTCCTCCCCCTCCTATATAAAGAGGGGTTGGACCTCTCTCTCCACACACACAACTTGGTGTCATCTCCATCTCCATCCTCCCGCTGATCCACCTCATGTTCATGTGCTTGCCGAAGCCCTGAACAAAGTTTTCTCCACCACACCACGCCGTCGTGTTGCTGGTTTCCGAGGGATCCTCTAGTTCCGCAGCCCCGCTGGATCGAGGGAACGGAGGTCGTCATCGAGATGTATGTGTGACCGAGTGCGGAAGTGCTCCCGGATTGCAGCGCTCATCTTCACGATCTTGAGATCCATGTGAGTACGACTACATCACCAACGAGATTTGATCTTGTAATGCTTTGTGTCTTCGAGGGTATGTTCTCCTTAAGACTCTCTTTCTCCCCGTTGCTTACATCTCCTAGATTATATCTTGGCCCTTCGGGTGTCTTTTGCGTAGGAATTTTTTTTGTTTTCTATGCAACGAACCCTTCAGTGGTATCAGAACCGGATATATGTGTAGATGATTTGTACGGGTAGAACACATAGGTGTATGTGGGTGTTGATGATCATATTATTGCCTCCTTGAGTATTTTATGATCTTAGTGGCATAGTAGGATGAAGCTGCCCTAGACAAACTTTACGTGTACTTTGTACGCGAGACCTGTCTCACTTGTGGCTGAGGGGGTGTCCGTTTCTTCTACTATAGTTAAGATCTAATATACGAAGGGTTGTTAAAAATATATTTATCAACGTTGTGGTTGATGTTCGTAGGTATGAACGGTTCTATCCTCGAAATCCCTAAGCCACGTAAAATATGCAAAAATAAATTAGAGGCGGCTAACTAGTTTTTGTAGGGCATTTGATGTGATATGGTCAATGTTACAAATTTGATTATGAGATGATCTCTTTTGTAAATTATTGATATTCCGGCGGGAGCCATATGGTTGTCTTATTATTGATGGACAATCAAGATGGAGGTGCCATCGACCTTGGTACCACGCCGGTGGAATGATGGAGATCATATCGTGATGCACAAGATGGAGATCAAGTGCAAGAAGGACCATATCATATCACATTATCCATACATGTGATGTTAATCCTTTTATGCATCTAATTTTTCTTAGATCGCGACGGTAGCATTATAAGATGATCCCTCTCACTTAATATCAAGATAATAATGTGTTATTCCTTAGTATGCAGCGTTAAGAAAGTTCGTCGTTTCGAGACACCACGTGATGATCGGGTGTGATAGAATCAATGTTTGCAAACAACGGGTGCTGACGAGCCTAGCATGTACATACATGGCCTCAGAACACACGCAATACTACGGTTCTACTTGGCGATCCTAGCATGAACAAACATGGCCTCGGAACACGTAACCGAAAGGTAAATCATGTAGCATATGGATGATATGATAAACATGTCGATGTTCCCCTTTGAAGCTAGATCATCTCACTTGATGATCGGTTTTGGTGTAGTGAATTTGGTTTGTGTAATCACTAAAACGACTAAAGGGATGTTGTTTTGAGTGGGAGTTCACGTAGTAATTATGAATTAACTTGAACTTATTTTATCATGAACAACCAATCAAAGTGAATTTGCATAAATTTTAGTATTCATTGGCATCCACAAACTACCTTACACTTAGATTGTTAATGGAGATATAACTGTTATAATCTTGTAAAACCATTTAAGAATGGTACCGTATTGGTGAAATTTAAAATTGATTCCTATTGTAGATTTTCGGTATTTCCTACCTAGCTCCATATGCTTAATGATTGATTGATCTAGAGAGCAAATAATTCCTACTTAGAATCCATAGTCATGCTTGCTTCCATGTTACTTTATCTTCAAAAGAATGTTTTATTGATCAAGGTGATTTAGGAACTGAAAAGAATTGTTTTCAGAAACAATCAAGTGAAAGATATATTGATATCTAGAAACTTATTTGTTGCAACATGACTGAGTACAATTTAGCGTGACATTGTATTCTTATATTATTTGAATATATGCAATGATTGAAGACGCTAGGCGTTTGAATATTCCAAGAAGTTGGGCGCTGAAAATTATCCTCTAAATTCCTTCTTTCGAGCTATAGTACTTTAATCATAAATTTGTTATGATGAGATGGATTAAAAGTATGGGTAAAATCGTTTACCTTGCTTGGAGATTACTAAGAGTGGAATCTGGAAGAATGCTATTAATATGGTGATATTAGTAGAACAATCAAACTCAAAGTATTACTCAATAGATGATAGTATATGACTAACACGCCAAGGAAAATGTGCTAGTACGGCTAGCATTGTTTGATGTTGAATGATTCTTCTATAAAGGAAGGGGAATATTGAAAATAGAATTACAAAAGGTATTTGACAGAAAAGAATATAACTGGAAAGGTCCAGCTCAGGAGTATATGCTTGATATACAAGTTATAGATGTATTACTAGTTAACAAAATATTTTTGGGTATTTTGATACCAGATTGGTTGGTATGAGTTGTCATACAAAGCAGCACAATGCAAGAAATACAGGGGCCTAAAAGGGACTAGTAGTAGATGTGGGATCAATCATGACAAGAATATAAATAAAGTGTTATTGTGTTCACTATCATATTGAACCAAACATTCAAGATTTATTTTAAGAACTTAATAACTTGTTATTTTGTTCCGGTCTTTTGTGAGAACAAATAAGAATGTTCAAACTATGACCATATTTCATAATTGATGGATGATTTAATATAAATCGTGTTGGTAAAGTAAACATCTATAACACTAAATGCTAAATGTTACAAGACGTAAAAGAATTTCACTTAAATTGTGACACCACCATTTTAGTTCATATCGGAAAGGAAAGCATGAAGGAACTCCATGTTAATGGACTTCCGGAGTCATTTTGTTTTGAATAAATTGGCGCTTGTGAGAGCTCTTCCAAAAGATGACTAAAATTCCGTTCATAGTCCAAGTAGAATGGACGACTAATTTAATGGAGATTATACATATTGATGTATATAGTCCATTATGTGTAGCCGTGTGTGGTGGATTAATTTTTCCTTCATAAAATTCCGTCGATGATTTAAGTCGATATATGAGTATATCTATTTAAAGAGAACGGAGTTTGACATTTTTGAATTGGTTCAAACTATTGTTAGTATGAAGTAAAAATAATTGTAACGAGATAATCAAGTATTTATGATTGGATCATAAAGGATAAAGTTTGAGTTACAAGTTTAGCAAAAACATCTGAGGAATTGCAGAATCGTTCTACAACTTATCTAAACTACTTATAAAAGAGCAAACTTCGTAGATACAATCAATCTCGACCGTTAAACTAGACAAATCAGATGGATAAAATCGCTCTAATGTTGAGGTACTCGACACAAAACCAAATTACGGGGACTGCCACCGCTTAAGTCAAGAGAAAAACGATTCGTCCACTGAACAGGGCTGCCCTCCCGAGTTTTCTATTTCCTTCTATCCGTATACCGTAATCTCGCTGAAGCTGCACGACGTGTCTTTCCTTCTGCGGTTCTGCCGCGGTCGCCGGGCGCGTTCAGCATCGCGGACGTTGAGGAAGGGGCACCGAGGCCGGAAGGAGAAGCGTCCAGCCACGCTGCAGATCGGATAGGAGACTCCGTCGGCAGATTCAAGCCCATGCTGGAGGCGCCGCCACACTGCATGCCGGCGTGTGTCGCGCCGTTCCTTGAGGCCTGAGTCGGCGCTTGCCATGCACCCTGCCACCACCGCTTGACGCCCTGTGCCCTCTGCTCCCGCACAGAGAGCCTACCTCGGCGTTTGTTTTTCTTGCTTGAACCAGAACATAGCAACTTGTAAATTCTACTAAACTGATAATCTGACAGCTTTGCAAAAACAACTGCAAATTATCGTCAATAAGCTAGCCATCTGTGCATAATAAGCTAAACATCTGTCGTGGTCGGAACTTTGAGATTGTGTCACCACATGTTCCTTGGTTCCATTGTTCAGCCGTGTGCTACTTGGATTATTGCAACATTTGCACTAAACCGTATTATAATTGCAAGGAGAGAGCATATTGTTTTTTTAATGTTGAACTACTTGGGCGGCGACTATTGCTTGCCTCGTGGCCGTATGCTGAACAAGGATAGACAAGATTATATTACAGCTGTTGTTGGTTTGAACGGAGTAAACAAATTAGTTAAGGCAATTAGCTTCACCCATCAGACGCATTCTGACGGATGTACACCGAAATTTGGCAAAGAACTCTGGACTACTTATTCTGAAATTCACCGCCACTCTCTTTTAGTCTGTTGTGTTCTAAGGTGAAGGAAGGAAAGAAGATATATTTGGAGCGAGACCCCGCTCAGCCCTCCTCCCTAACCCTAGCCACCGCCGCCGCTGGCCGGCCGCGCCGCCTCTCCTTCCCACTCTCCTCATCCTCCCTCGCGCGGCCGCGCCGCCCCCGCGGCGGTCGGCTGCGGCCTTGGCGCTCTCCCGCTCGGCCCTCTCCTCTTTTTACCTCCTGTCGCCGCTGTCGGCAGAGGCCACCGGGCGCGGCCCAGTCGGCGCCGACGGCGGCGTCCTGCCATTACCCGCGCCTGGTGGGAGAAGGAGGCGCTCTACCTGCTAGGCGGCGGTGCTCCTTCGAACGTTCGATGGTCCGGTGGAGCCGGGTGGACTGCGTGGCGATGGTGCCGCTGTTTGGCGGCTCGGGGCTGCGGACGGCCGAGACGGCAGGCTGGTCGCCGGAGTGCGGCCGGTGACGCCCTCACGGCCCAGATGTGGACTCTTTAGGCTGCATCTGGGCCTGGGTAGGCTGACTCAACCGCGGCGGCTCCCCTGGTTGGCTGAGGTGAAGGTTGTCTTGCTGAGGGGCGGCGGCGACGGTGGCGTGCCTGCTGCAGTGCGGCGGCAGGAACTTTACGGGCCCAATATGGGCCCGGCCGGGCCAGTGAGGGCCTGGTATGTTCCTGATGCTGCATCCGATCGGCGACCACAGGTGGAGGTGGAGGTTGGTCCCTCCCGCATGCTACTGTGCTCCCGCCCCCTCGTCGGAGTCCCTTCGCTTCGATCTTCTGGCCTCGTAACATAGTTCTCGGAGAAACGGCAGCGGTGATTGCAAGACCGTGGTGGCGTGTGCAGGTGGATGGCAAGCTTGGTCGAGTGCGACGGAACGTCCGGGGATGTGGTGTTGTATGGGGTCGGGAAAAATCCCTGTCGCTTCGACACCGACGCGGCGACGCCTACGGGTGTGGCCTTCCTTGCTGAAGGACGCCGGGTGTACCCATGCCACCACCCCCGTGGAGTACCGGGGGAAACCCTAGAACGGGGACCAGGATAACCCCGGGACCGGTCGTGCAGCAGCGTCATCGTCATCGCTCACCTTCTGGGAGGTGCTGCTTGGTATGCGACGTTCCGGAGTGCTAGGAGCGTGGTAGAACTTCTCTGGACGGCGCAGCGGTGGAGATTCACCTTCGTTTTCGTCGATCCGCCATTGTCGGCGTTTTTTCTTTTCCTTTTTGTTTCTTTTTTCTTTTGGGCATACCTTGTGTTGTTTGCCCCAGCGAGCTCTTTGTATCGATGGGTTGCTATATTAATATAGCGGGGCGAAAGCCTGTTTCGTAAAAGTCTGTTGTGTTCTTCTTGTTGGTTACGGTTCGTGCTGAACACAAGGCATGACAAAGGAGAAAGGCACTAACCATGTCTTTACTCCTATTGACCCTTGTACCATGCGCCGACATCGCTCTCCTAGCTCCACGGAGACACCTAGAGTCTTGTTGTCGATGTGCGCTCCCGTAGCGCCACCTAATCACCTATAACTCTCTACAGATATCATTTGTTAGGCTATTTATCATGTCTTGAAGTAAGCAACAATTTCTGTTTATACTGTTAAACATTGATACCTCGGTGCCCAGTCAGGTCTCAAACTTCTTGAGAAGATTGTCTGCTATGTAGTCGAATAAATCCAGATATGGAATTTCCAGGTATCTGTAGCTACAAGGATCATGAAAACCATGCATGACTAGGCGTTGGCAAGCCTGTTTGTTTTTCAGTAGCATTATCACGGGGAATGTTGCGTATGGTTGATCATTTGTGTACGAGTTGAGTGATAATTAGCTGATTCATTTTGTACCCATTTGTATTGTACCGTAGGCATATAGAGAGGAACGTCCTCTCCCTTATACCAAGCATGGTTGATGAAGATAGTTTACGAAGTTACTATGATTCAAACAGAAGGGTGTTCAAAGAGAAGTCGAGGACGACGACCCTGATCTTGGATGCTATCATAGACAAGGCCAAGAGGTTGAAGTTAGTAAGGTTTTTGGGAGATTTTACTTTTTATATTCCTTACGATATTTTGTGCCGGTGTCAGTTTTTTATGAGTACATTTAGTTTTGTTTACGAATTTCAACATAGGAAACCGAGGTGTATTAGTTTGAATGAATTCTTAAAACACTTGTTGGATATTCTCTAATGGGATTTTAGTTAAAACATGAAACATATTTAATTAAATTGGATACTTGCCAAAAGGCACTATTATGAATTGTAGTATCTCAAAACCAAAATATATTTATTAATTGATGCGAAGTTCAAATATATTGATAAATGTAGAAATCGTGCGTTGCACGTGCCTAACTACTATATTTATATTTAGTACTATTAAAAGAGTAAACATGTTTTGATAAAATTAATCTCAGCCATCAAACTATCAGGATCCGACAACTTAAATTTCTTCAATGTTGAGTTGAGCACCAGATTAGAATGGCCAGCAGTCAAGAGTCCTACTCGATCCCAAGCGGTGCAGACATCGGGAGGCCAAGCAGAGCAGGATTAACCAAGGATCAGGCTGCAGACTGCGTGGCTTACACACTTCATGGCCACACAACCAAGCTACACTAGGACCAGAGCGACACCTTCATCATCTAGACTGTTAATACCTAAATGATGCCGAGAGGCAACGCCTTCGTCATCACCGACAACGTTGAGAAAAAATTCATCAGGACTGTCCTAAGCACCACCGTCGTCGGAATGCTGCAAGTACTGTCAGCCATTCACCCGCCAGTGCTGCCACCAGGGAACCAACAACCTCACCTGGTCGTGCACTGCCGCACACATGACAAATAACACCACACGAACGACAACAAGTCTTGGAAACACCGCTCTAGCTTCGAAGCACCTCCGACCACTATGTCCTCAAATATGAGTGCCATGGCCACCATCTGGCGTTGTCACTTACGCCCCGCCGCCCGCACCGCCATAGCAGTCAGAGAAACGGAGTGCCGACACATCTCCATCCCGGAGCCGCCACTCTAGATTGCACCCCTCAATCTCCTTGATCGGCGCCTAGACATACCCACCTTGCTAGACACTGGTCTCGATCGAATGATAAGTCTAGAACCCTGCCCCCGCGGTCCACCGGTGAGGGATTTTTCCCATTGGCATCCTCCGGCGGCGACGGGGGGAGGAAGTGGAGAAGGGGGGTCGATGGCCGGGTAGGGTTTTTGCACCCGAGTCACCCTTAAAGCGACATAGGGTCAGTTTTCCCCAGCAATTTCAAGTATTGTATTGTTTAGATGTGCGTTGGGCGTGCACGCTTACTCTGTACGAAAAGAACCTACGTTCATGACCAATGATGGCCCATCTTTGCATGCACGGAGAACCAAGTTGAATTAGCTTTTATTTGGGTTTGATTAGATTCCGTAGAAAAGGTAATTTGGTTTCAGTTTATCCTCTTGGATTTGGTCGGCACTCAAACGAAGTAGAAGAGTTAAATATGTTAGCTTTGTACGGTGTGATGGTCACCGTCCTGATCTCGGTCTTCACGCCTCAACCGTGTCCCTTCGGTCATCTCTACGATCGTCGAGTTGCAATTGTTAAAGTGGCACCAACGACCTATGGGAAGGTACCTCAAGCTCCTCCATCCTTGCCCGCAGTTGTAGCACTCCTCCTATTCCCCTCTACATGTTAGGGATGATGACCGAGCTGCCGCCGCTAGAGGTCGCGATGAAGGATATGGGTGTGTGATATTGAGGATATAACATAATTTATATGGAGAAGTTTATAAGGAGCTTCATCTCTGCACACAAGTTTTGTTTGCTTATTTTCTGAAGTTTGTGTGCTCTATGTACAAAATCATCATTCTATTTGCAACTAAAATCTGAAACCGATGCAAAAAAAAAATGTAAAATAAGTAATCTATGCAGATTCTCAAACTGTCTTTTAGTAATTGTAATTTTTTCATTTAATTGTGAAATACGTGTGTTGCACGTACATGTCAACTAGTAATATTCAAATACCCCACATTAGTTTGGAGTATTTGAGAGACAAAAATCAAACCTTATTTGACATGGTAAGATAAATAAAAATGCCATTATAATTTTTTAGTTTATACATTAGAGACAACCGCTTTTACAGTGAAAAGAGCGCCATCATGATCCATTGAAATTGACACCATATAAGTTATGGTTTCGATAGTGACCCGAATTGTCTTTTTCTTAAGTTTTGGTATGCATAGCATATGTAAAATGTTTACAGCCAAAATAGGATATATATATATATATATATATATATATATATATATATATAAGGTTATCCCAATGAATCTATTGGGTATTTCTCCTATCACCGAACCAAAGACAAATGTTGTTTGTCAGAAAAGGTTGATTTCTCGAGAAACTAGTTCTTGCGAAACAAGTGAGTGGGAGGACAGTACAAACTCGACGAGATTAGTGAATCTTCGTTACCATGTCAAGAGTAGCACAGCACTGGAAGTTGTTCTAGGGCTTCCTATTTTGACAAACTAGAAGACACTACATGTGTTGTAGATACTTCGAATGAGTTAGCGAACTGGATCACAAAAGTCCTAAAACTTGTACTTAGACCAACTTGTGGTTTAAGAGTAAAGTGTTGTTTTGACAACAAGGGACCTGGAACTTATAAAGGAAGCAAATGATGGGCCCTGACTTCGTAAAATTGGCTATGAGTCATTATATCTGTGATAGTATCCCTGAATATCAAGTATGTGACTTGGT
Organism: Alopecurus myosuroides; assembly: GCA_028641055.1. Classification (NCBI taxonomy): domain Eukaryota; kingdom Viridiplantae; phylum Streptophyta; class Magnoliopsida; order Poales; family Poaceae; genus Alopecurus; species Alopecurus myosuroides. Next base: position 360,175,883 of record CM054060.1, on the reverse strand, counting down.
AGTCCTTTCGATAGGCATGATGCCTAACGATAGCAAACGGGTCTATATATCAACAAAGACATGGATATTTACATCCTTTGAAAGTTGTACTTTTCGAAAAGATGTTTTCGACAAAGTTCAGAGAGTTGACTACTACAAGATTTTGATCTTCCGTAGTGATGCTTTAGTCTTTGCGGATAGTTCTTGCAAAAGTTACATATTATGATATGGCAGTTGAATGACAAAACCAACTGTCCTCTCAAGGAATTTTGATCGAGGATGTGTACTTGACACAGTCTGAGAGTTTTGTAAAATTCAAAAGGTTGCTGGAAAGGTATGCACAATTCAATGGTTGAAGTGAGCATAACGAAGTTGGAATCTTTACCTTAATGAAGTTATCAAAAGAGATTGATTTCATCATGAACGATAAAAATGCTTGTAGAGTTACAAGAAATTAAGTGGGAGCGCTAAGACATATTTCCAATGCTTTATGTAGATGACATATGGTTGATTGAAAAATATGTATTTTAAATTAACACGGTTAAAAAAATTATACTGATGAAAGGCTTAGGAGATATTGGGCATCGATACCTATGAGAGATGTATTTAAGCGCCTAATATGGTTGAGCCAAATTACATATATGAAATATTGAAGTAAGTCAATATCGAAATGACAAGAAGGAGTTCTTGCCACATGGAAAGGAATTGAGCAATATTCAAGTGTTTTGACACATGATGAGCACCATTAAAATTGAGATTTCTAAGTCATGTTTCCATGCTATGTACACAACCAGATGAGTCATATGCTATAAAATGTTATAGCAGGATAATTCATATGATGATTAGACAACGGTGGGAGATATCCTTATGCCGTTTTAGAAATGCTAAAGATGTGTTTTCCTATGTAGTAATGAATAATTATTTGTTGTAATATGTTACACTAATAATCTTGTCATCTATTCAAATAATTGTATCTCAATTAAAATATGTGGCGAAAGGTAGCGCAATAGGCTGGAAGAAAGTTCCGTGCTGGATTTGAATGAGTTTCAAAATTAAAGTATTGTGACGGGTACTACAACAAAGGCTAAGTATATTGTTGTGTTGACAACAAATAATATGGGTATTTTGTGTCAAGGAGTTCTTTATTGAACTTGGTGAATTTCCAAGAATGCTGACACTATGAAGCTACATTTTCACAATGTTAGTAACATTAGTTTAAGTTGAGGAATTAAGGTCTCATCGGTTGACCAAATATATACAAAGCCATCTCATTAGAGAATGAGTGGTGTGTGTAGACGCAAAGAACATGCAAATACAATAGGACCTGAACAGTTCAGGTCTTTTTATGATGTTTACCACATGTGAAGCATGGTAATAACACTGGAACGCCATATGTGTTAAGTGCTTACAGACTAGATTATTGACTCTAGTGCAAGTGGGAGACTGAAGGGAATATGCCCGAGAGGCAATAATAAAGTGATTATTATCTTATTCCTTGTTATGATAAATGTTTATTTCTCATGCTAGAATTGTGTTAACGGGAAACGTTGATAAATGTCTGTTTAATAAACAAACAATGGTTCCTAGTAAAGCCTCTCTTTTAACTAGCTCGTTGATTAATAGATGATCAATGTTTCCTGATCATGAACATTGTATGTTGTTAATAATGGGGTCATGTCATTAGAAGAATGATGTGATGAATATAGACCAAAATTGAATATAGCAATACGATCAAGTCATTAAGTTACATTGTTATATCACACATACAAGTAACTCTAATCCTTAGACCATGAGATCATGTCAATCACTAACACCGAAAGAGTGCTTTGATGTCATCAAACGTCACACCGTAACAGGGTGACTATAAAGGTGCCGTTGGGTATTCGGAAAGTATTAGTTGAGGCTCATGGATCAAGAGTGGGATTTGTCCATCTAAATGATGGAAAGATATACTTTGGGCCCTCTCGGTGATATCATATCGACACCGCTTGCAAGCACGAGGATGTCATATCACGGAACGAGTAAAAGAGTACTTGTCAGTAACGATATTGAACTAGGTATGATTGATACCAATGATCGGATCTCGTACAAGTAAAATATCGCGAGACATAGGGAATTGGTTACAACTTTTATGGTTCACACGATCACTAGATTCATCGTTGAATGTGTAGGAATTATTACGGATCTCCATGCCCCGCTGTTGACTATTGATCGGAGCGGTGTCTCGATCATGTTTACATTATTCACGAACCGTAGGGTGACACACTTAAGGTTCTATGACGCGATTGAGTGGATACGGAATATCGGAGAAAAGTTTGGACGACACCGAAATTGTTTCGGAGAATATTGAAATAGTCATCGGAATTGTTTCGGGGAATATTGAAATAGTTCAAGGTGATATATGTTAATGTTTGATTAACAAATAGTTCAAGGGGTAAGTGTTAATGTTTGTTAATAGGATTAACAAATATTTAAATAAAGAAATAAAATTGTTTTATTTATTTATTAAAGAAAGCCCTTAAAATTTTGAGTGGGAATTGACGAGAGAATGCGTGGGTTGAGTGGAGACTCCACCCACACGATGAGGGGAGAGGTGGAGGTACCAAAATTTCGTGGTTTCCTCCCCTCCTATATAAAGAGGGGTTGGACCTCTCTCTCCACACACAACTTGGTGTTATCTCCATCTCCATCCTCCCGCTGATCCACCTCATGTTCATGCGCTTGGCGAAGCCTTGGACGAAGTTTTCTCCACCACAGCACGCCGTCGTGCTGCTGGTTTCCGAGGGATCTTCTACTTCCGCTGCCCCGCTGGATCGAGCGAACAGAGGTCATCATCGAGTTGTACGTGTGACCGAGTGCGGAAGCGTTGTTGGATTGCGGCGCTCATCTTCGCGATCTTGAGATTGATGTGAGTACGACTACATCACCAACGATATTTGATCTCGTAACTCTTTGTGTCTTCGAGGGTATGTTCTCCTTAAGACTCTCTTTCTCCCTGGTTCTTACATCCCATAGATTAGATCTTGTCCCTTCGGGTGTCTTTCGCGTAGGAAAAAAATTTGTTTTCTATGCAACGAACCCTTCAGAACTCCATCACCATGACCACGATCAAACATTTCCTCCACTTTGGCCACTATCTCTATCACCATGGCCACGATTAACATTTCCACCACCTCCATTTCCACGGCCACGATCTTGGCCACTCTCAACATTTCCTCCACCTCGCCCACCACCTCCATCACCATCGCCATGGCCACGAACTTGGCCACCCTCCACATTTCCTCCACCTCGGCCACTAATCACACCGCCATCATGAACATGAACTTCTCCGTGGCCGCTAAGATTTCCTCGGCCACTATAGCCACCACCTCTACCACGACCACCATTGCCATGGCCACAACCATGACCACCCTCGACGTTTCCTCAGCTCACACCTCCATCTTCAACATTAACTTCTCTTTGGTCGCTAAGATCTCCGGGGCCACTACGGCCACCACCTCTACCACGACCACCATTGCCATGGCCACGGGTCTGGCCACCTTATGCATTTCCACCATCTTCAATATTTCTTCTCCACGACCACTTAGGCCACCACCTCTACCACGACCACCATTTCCATCAACATGATTTTCCTCTCTGTTACCGCCAACTCCACCTCTTCCACCATTCACATCACCATTTTTTATTCGGCCACGTCCCTGTGCATTTGTATTGCCACATTCTTTCCTTGTACCTGCAACATTTTTTCTCTTTTTTTACCAGCAGTAGTACTACCTTCACCAACATCAGCCGGTGGGTTCTCGCATTCACGAGGCTCGCAGAAATGTTGGTTTCCCCATGTAGGGAAAACATCACCACCCCAATTATCCATGTAATTCTTGAAACGCTTTGTTTGGCGTCTTTCTACTTTCGCGACCTTCATAGAAGGATCGGGGTATAGAGAAAGCCCGGCATAATCTGGCCAAAATGATAGGTTCAGGAAGAGCTCAAACCTCCCTGCCCATGTGGTCTTCATATCTTTGGTTGTATAATATCTCATCCTTACATTACTTGAATACTCGTAACCGACATGTCTCTTCCGACCATCCGCGATCAAGTGTGCGCATGGGAGATGATATATGGTTGGTCTACAACAAGAACACTCGCCGGTTGTCAGATTAACCTTGATGGCCTCGCCTCTATACTGGACACCACTCTGTGTGATCCCACCCGGCTCGATGACTTGATAAATCAAATTTGTGTTGTCGAATTCTTCCACCTCCATAATGTCCGCCCTGTATTGCCGGTACGTCATCCAACAATCGATTTTTCTTGGGATACTTGTACACCTTCTTTGCCTTGTTTTCCCCGGAAATTCGCTTCTCTGTTTTCTCACTATATTTCAGAAAGTATTCATTCATCTTTGAAAATATATATTCCACTGTTGCTGACACGGGCAATGAACACACACCCTTAATCACATTGTTGTAACATTCGTCCACGTTGCTTGTCATGTCACCGTACCTCATTCCGAGGTGGTCATATGCCTGCAACCATTTTGCCATGTCTAGCATGTTCCTTGTCAAGAATTATTTGCCCCCCGGTTCGCAGCTGTGAATATTTGGTTAAATGTTTTTTTGAGAAATGATGAGCGGTAAAGGCGAGGCAGAAATCTTGGAGCAAATCATCTAGCTCCTTGTTCTTACATGCCCTCTAGAAGTTTGACACAACATGGCTCATACACCATCGATGGTGAAGACGGGGGTATCCGGGGATTTCAACTTCCATGGCATTGAGCATACCTTGGTACCAATCCGAGATGATGCAAACCTCTGCTTGAGGCCCAACTGTCTAGTCCTCACAAGGCCAAGGAACCACTCCCAGTTATCATTGTTCTCCGCGGACACAAGTGGGAATGCCAAAGGTAGCAGCAGGTCGCCACCGTCATGCCCTACCGCTGCCATGAGTGTGCCCTTGTAACAGCCGGTCAGAAATGTCCCATCCATGGAAAAAACGGGTCTAAGGTGCTTGAAAGCCTTTATGCAAGGACCAAACGTCCATAATGCACGTCCAAATATCCGTACAGTTTTACCTCTGTGCATCATTTTTTCCGAGCCAAATGGGATCAACCACATAGCTAATATCCGGGGTTTTTGCGGTCATCCCTCCCAACAACTTGGCTATGCGGTTGTACGACTCTTCCTAGTCTCCATACAACATCCTGAATGTGGCTTGCTTGTCCTTCCATGCCTTCCCGTACTTCACCTTTAGCCATATAGGTCCAACACATACTTGCTAACTGCTTTAATTGTACATTTTGGTAGGATCTTGACCATTGAGCTGTTTTTCTGCCCGATGAACTCAAATCTTAATTGGCGGTGATCATTCTTAGAATTGGCCAGGTCAATATTCTTCGGGGCACGTCGGTGCGTGAGGCAACATCCTGTAAGCTTCCACCATGTTACTTTCGTAGGTCCGTGATGGCGTGTGAACACACATTTGTTGGGAGATCCCAAGAGGAAAGTATGATGCGTACAAAAACAAGATTTTCCCTCAGAAAGAAACCAAGGTTTAATCGGACCAGTAGGAAAAAAATCACTTCTGAAGGTTGTTGACAACTGATGTTGGAAGGGTGCACTACCAGACTCAGCAGCAACGTGGAATCTGCACACAACACAATCAAGATACGTTGCCCCAACGAAACAGTGAGGTTGTCAATCTCACCGGTCTTGCTAAAAACAAAGGATTAGATGTATAGTGTGGAAAATGATTTTTGTTTGCAGTTAATGAAATGAGAATAGTGTTTGAAGTGAAAAAACAGTGTTTGCAGTAGGTTGTATTATCAGTGTAAAAGAATGGACTGGGGTTCACAGTTCACTAGTGGTGCCTCTCCATAACAGATAAATAACATGTTGGGTGAACAAATTACAGCTGGGCAATTGAAAAAATAGAGGTTGCACATTAGTGCACATACATTACATGATGATTACTATGAAATTTATTTAGGCATTATAACATGATATATAGACCGTCATCCAACTGCATCTATGACTAATAATCCACCCTCAGGACGTCATCCGAGCAAACTTTGGATATTAATTTGCAAGCACCAGATTATTGCATTAAGTAAAGTGTGTAATGTAAACAATAGAAATATCCTAGACAAAGCGTTGATGTTATATTTCTATTGGCAACAACACATCCACCATCTTAGAAGTTATTTTCACTCTCCCAGATTACTGGAGGCATGAACCCACTATCTAGCATAAATACCCCCTCTTGGAGTTACAAGCATCAACTTGTCCTGAGCATCTACTGGTAACAAAGAGCATGCAAGATCACAAATAACATATATATGATAGATATATAATCAACTTGGCATAGTATTCAATATTCATCCTATCCTTGCAAACTCAACATGTAGCATTACAAATAGGTGATCTTGATCATGTTAGGCAACTCACAAGATCTAAACATGATGACATAAAGAGGATAAGACAGCCATCTAGATACTTCTATGGACCCGTAGTCCAAGGATGAGTTGCTCACGCATCACTCCGGAAGCAGGCATGGTGACAAATAACCCTCCGGTGATGATTTCCCCTCCGGATAGGGTGCTAGGGAGAGCTTCAGGACCCTCCCGAATTAGGGTTGATGATGGCGGCGGCTAAGGAACTTTTCGTGGATGGAGGTGATGACCCACAAGTATAGGGGGTGTATCGTAGTACTTTCGCTAAAAAGAGTGTTGAACCCGACGAGGAGAAGAAGGTGTTGACAAGTAGCTTGGGTAGAGGATTCACTGTAAACACTAGAAGACAGGTTTTGGTGGTTTTTTGATATAGCAGATGAATAAAGTGCGAGTAAATAAAAGACATTAATTATAATTGCAGAGAGTGGCCCAATCCTTTCTACAGCAAAGGACAAGCCGGTTGTTTTACTTATGATTACCAAACATTCTCGAGGACACATGTGAACTTCGTCAAGCGCTTTCATTTCATACAATTGATTAATATTTATTGTTTTGATAGGTGTTGTGCGGGTGAACCTATGCTAATGCACCGCCCAACCAGGACTAATACATACTTGTGATAATACCCCTTGCAAGCATCCACAACTGCAAGAAAGTAATTAAGATTAATATAACCATAGCCTTAAACTTTGGGATACTACACTCCCTCGTGCATCGGTTTCCTAACGGGGGTTTAGGTTTCTGTCACTCAGACAACCCCGCAATTAGTAGCCAAATACACAATGCATCCCTCTAGGTCCATAAAGGTGAAGTTTCATGTAGTCGACGTTCACATGACACCTCTAGAAGAATAACACCACAACTTAAATATCAAACCATTAGATATTACTTCAACATAATTCCACTACTAACATCTTGAATTCACCCATGTCCTCAAGAAATAAGCGAACTAATCACAAGACATCATCTGGATCATAATCATAGGTGATATAATGATGAATAACAATCTGGTCATAAAGTGCAAACACCGAAAATCTCACAAGCATCAACTACTAACAAGTAATCCACACTGGGAGAGAGATCTAGTGGAAAGCAACAATATAGAACCCTAATTGTTACAGAGGGATGAAGGTGGATGGTGAGGACGATGGTGCTGGTGGTGAGGATGATGACGATGATGATCTTGATGATGCCCGGAGCGATGACGGTGACAATGTCGATGATTTCCCCTCTCCGGGGAGGAATTTCCCCAGCAAATTTCTCCCTGCCGGAGAACTTTTCTATCTTAGTTGTTTTCCGCCATGAGGAGGCGGCATAATATTTCCTCGATGGTTCTCCATGTCTTAGGGTTCCCTGGGAGTCAAGTACGTGAAAGGAGGCGGCCAGAGGTGGGCCAGGGTGGCCACACCACTCCCAGGCGCGACCAGGGTGGCGTTCCACCTGGTGGTGTGGGCCCCTGGTGGCCTCCCTCCGGCTCTCCTCGTGGCTGGCTCCCTTTTCTGGACTTCTAAGACTCCTCCGATGCCCCCTTCTTATTCTGATATTCTGAAATAGGGTATCTTGACGGTGTTTTTTCCACAAGATTTCTGGTCCCGGTGATTATTCTCTAATAATTATCAAACATGCAAAATAATATGAAGTAACATAAGTAATGCATCATAACATGAAATATATCGATGAATAACAGAAATTTAAGATATAAATAGTGATGCAAAACGGACGTATCAGGAGGCTCGGGTACTTAGGGTTTTCCCGAGGAAGGCTATTTATAGGCGGAAGGGCGATGTCCGTGGGCGCCCAGGGGGGCCACACCATGCGGTGGCGCGGACAGGGAGGTCGCCACATAGTGTGGCCACCTCCCTGGCCCCCTTTGTCTCCTTCGGACTCCGTGTACGTGACAGCAAAATAGGGACTTTGTCTTTTGTTTTTCCAATTCCAAAAATATTTTTGGAACAACTTTTTGAAACCAAAAACAGCAAAAAAAAAAAAAAGGAACTGGCACTGTGGCATCTTGTCAATAGGTTAGTCCCAGAAAATGCATAAAAATGCTATGAAGTGTGTAGAAAACATGTAGCAATTGGCATAATATAAACATGGAACACCAGAAATTATAGATACGTTGGAGACGTATCAGTCTGCCCTTCTTGATAGTCCTTGCACGGATAGTCCATGGAAAATGATTCTGTTCACATACCACTTGGTAATGGAGGTTCTCGTCCGAGTACTTAACTTTGAATTCTCGATGATTCTTTAATAAGTAGTCCTTTACCCATTGTTTTAGTTCTTCCATTCATGAAAAGATGGTTGCTTTACCGACCCCATGATTTTGTAGCTCGGCTTCTTTCTTAGAATAAGACATTGGCCCAAGATTTTTAGTGGTACCACCATCAACAATATCCTTACTCTCAAGGCTTAGATACCGAAACAATGATGTATGGTGATTCCGGCCAAATGCATACATACAGGCTTTTGCTTCCTTAGCTGTCAAACCATCATCGTCAAGTTCCTGTTCCGGGACTTCGTCTTCCGAGTCCATAGTATGTGCTCCGGAGTATGGGATGTTACGGTCCATGTCCTCTTCAAGACAATTCGCTTCCACATCTCCAATATTATGGTTATGGAAGGAATGTTCCCTTGGATCGCCCTCGGTCTCTTCAAGCACAACCTCTACACGGGCCTCAGGCTCATGATCACCACCATTATCTCCCCGGGGTTAATCTTCCTCCATATGCCTCTCGGGCTTGGCCGCCACCATTATCTCCATGGGGCTCATCTTCCTCCACGTGCCTATCGGGCTCATCATGGCCACCATCATCGTCATCTCCATCATAGTCATCACGATAATCATTATTGCAATAGGGGCTTGAGGGTTGTGTCAAAGGAGGTTGGATCATCATTGTGTCATACACTTCAGCCTCCGTGTCGACACTACCTCGCCTCGTTCAACAGGACTACTCCCTTCACTAGGACATGCTTCAAGATTCAAATCAATGTGCACTCGCGCATCAACCTTCTTTGTGTCAAAGAACTCAAACAATTTGTCTTGTGAGTCCAAGACAACCGCCTTGTAAGCTTCCCAACGACTCTCCGAGTCGACGGGCATCATCTTCCACCGGATGTAATGACCATGGGAAACATTGTACCTCCCTTGCAAGTCAACTACATCATTTTTTCCTTCCAATTCAACTCACTTCGGACCTTCTCCACAACATAAAGAAATGTTGGACTAGAATCAAAGAACATGACTATCTCGTCCGGGTCTCGATAATCGATGTCTCCTTTCGAGAAACCGACATAGTCCACATGATGAACATTCACGATTCTTGACAACATTTAGAAAAGAAAGCCACAACAACGATTATATTGTCGTAATAGCTAACAAGTACATCCTAACATAACAATTCCTAGGTGGTCCTATGAGGGATAGCCCCAACCAAAAATATCTAGGATTTGACACCAAATTGCTAGGTCTAGATCATCATAACAACCACATATGCTTCATACATCAACAACAAACTAACCAATTTAGAGATTAGGGTGGCAGGAACAAATTTCTAGTGTTTCCAAAACAGGGAAGCAAATTGATTAAATGGAAACATTTTGCTTGGACAAACTAAAGGGAAAGATGGGAAATTTCCTTGGAGAAGCGAGGGAAGCCGAATTCCACAGAGAAATCACAAATATTTGGAGGGATTGGAGGGTTGAGTGAGAGATAGGGTCAAGCTAGAGGTTAGAGTGGGAAGTGGAGAGTGGAGTGGAGTGGAGTGTGTCTACCCCGGCCACTTACCTCTTCGCATAATGCCCAAGACGAAGGCGTTAAGTTGTGTAACGCCCCTAGCCAGGGCGTTGAGGTCCATAACGCCTTCGTATGGGACGTTATGCTGCCTGCCACGTGAAAGTCCACGTCCACAGTGGCACGGTAAATAACGCCTCGGTTCCTCACGTTATGATATAGTGTATAACGCATTATAGACATGCTTTAAGCAATAGGGTTTAAAAAAAATTGGTTCGAGAGGTTAGAGTGTGAATTTGTTGCGCCAAAATGTTATTTATGTAAAATTTCACCCACGGTCTAGTGAAAATGCGGCTTGGACGCAAGAAAAATACGTCGTGAGAGAATTACACGTCATCAAGCCCAATCACCATCATCAAGAAGATATATATAGTACAAAGAGGCGCACTTTGAACAAAGGCAGCTCGGTGCTTTGACTTGTTTTGTAACAATTGTTTTCATTTTGCAGCAGGTCCGGAACAAGAACAATCTTGTTTCTATTTTGCACTGCATCCTCTCGCAAAACGAAACACGTTACGAAAAAAATCTAAATAGCATTTCCGCACACATAATTTAGGTACACAATTTTGGTTTGGACATCTTGAGTCCATGCACCCAATAAAACTAAAATTGATCTGAGGCAAACATTTTATAACAAAATGACCATGCTAGTTTTTTCACATGTGCTCCGATAACAATGAATCTTCGACCAAGGAAAAGAAACACTAATGTAATGATAATTCGATGTCAATCAGTCTAGTTTAAAAACAACAAGAAAGTCCCTATAATTAAGGTCCAAGGGGGTTTTCCATGCAAAACAAAAGCGAGCATGTGGTTCAAGGTGCATGAACATGCAATTTTTTGATCAAATTTATGTGGGTTCACATTTCACTTCGTAACATTCTATCCAACAGTTTCCCGGAATTTCAAGATTTGAAAGTCAGGTCTAAGTTGAACCCATTTTCCGTCCGAAACAAACAGGTCCAAAAACTGCCTCATAGGAGAAGCACTCACTGAGCGGACGGTCCCACCAGTCAGGTTCCCAACCAGGGTATATACCCTCCTCCCGAGACAGCAGAGCGGTGTGGAGCCGTGAACCGAAATAAATCCCCACGCCAGTCGCCGGGGCCGGCCACCGCGATTCGTCACTGCCACCGATCAGACGGCTGCCCGCGCGCCAGCTCCGTCCTCGCAAGCTAGTGCGGTGACGTATTCCTCTTCGCCTAGCTTCCCCAGGAGCCGGCGGTCGGCGGAGGCGCGGTCGTCGTCGCCATGGACGCATACAAGCTCTGGGTGCGGAAGAACCGGGACCTCGTCCGCTCCCTCGAGTCGCTCGCCAACGTAAAACTCCCAACCCCTACCCCTAGCCAGCTTCTTCTTCCGTTACCTGCGTCGCTTCCTGCGGTCCGCGGGAGCTCCTGATCCCTAATCCGCGTGGAGCCCGTCGCTCTGGAATTCGGATTTCTGGTTGGGCGTTGGTCAATTATGTGATTGGGGCTCCTCAGCTGGGGTTTACGCGAATTCCTGTGGTTTGCCGGCTTCCCGGGTCACCCCTGGCTCTGCCCGACCACACAAGGGGGTTAATTTCGCCGTCATGCATTATTATTTATATGGAATTTCCGATTTGGCTCTGCTCCAGAGTCATTGACCTCACTTCGGATTGTGGATTTCGGTCGCGATTTTTTAGCAGTCTGGGCTATCAAATGGAATGAGTAGCTTCAAGTGAGTGGGAGCTGTTGCTTATTTTTTTGCTTGAACTCTTTGCAGGGCGTGACGTGGATACTCCCTGAACGCTTCGGGAACTCCGAGATTGCGCCGGAAGCAGGTGCCGTCAGTCCTTCAATATGTGTAGCATTTAGTTCCGCCACACGTCTCCTTTGTCTGAATCTTCTATCGCCAGGGTTACTGTCTCATGGTGCCCTTTGAGAAGTACTGCATTGAATTGTCTCATGGTTTGGAAACTCGAATGTTTGAAGTGTTTCATGGTTTGCAGATGTGAATGTTAGTGTCTATTGTGTGTTAGTCAGACCAAAAGTATGGTCTGTTGATAACAGTTAGCTGCAACGAAAACATTTTGAACTGCCAGAAAGTATAATGCCCCGTAATAATTGTGATCAAAGAGGTATGACTTATGGTCAGCTAAAATGTGATTTCTTTTTACTGCGATGTAAAGGTGCCCCTTTGTTCATGTTGCGTGTGAGACATTCCGAGTTCATGTGTGGATGGACGTTACCATGAATCTTTTGTGCTTCCGGAGTGGAATGTGATCATTACATATTTGGGAGGCGACATAGTCTGTTTGATACACCCAGTACACCTTGTAGTTAGTGAAAACTATTAAACCCCCGTATTAGATCGGCTTTTTGAGGTATTATATTAAAAATATCAGTCATTACTGTCAGCTTCCTAATCTTTTTGTGTAACTCATATCCAACTTCCTGAGGTTGCTATAGCAATAAGCAATCAATCCTGACGTAGAATATCCACTTCTTTTTCCGTCAGCACTTGGCACAGTTGGCTAAAAACTTCTGCACCATACCTGAGATAAGAGATTATCAGAAGTAGCCAATATATAATTTTGCGTATGTGGAGTGCACCCCATTGCTTGCTCACAAAATGAGAAGATTGTCCTTAAGACCTTGACCATATATTTCTTCAATTCTCTCAACCTTGTAAAATGATCTTATGATTTGCAGGTAATTATCTAGTGAACATTTATTTGCATCTGTGTATAATATATTATGCCAAAGCACATTTGCTCGCTATTGCTGAGCCCGTCCCGGGCTGCCCAGCTACTAACCTAGCAAGTTATTACTAATCTGGAAAAAATAAATATATAGCTTCATTAAGTAGCTAGAATCTTCCCAAGGAAACTTACCATTGGAAGCAAAACCATTTGTTGACTAAGTAAACATGTATATACTAAGATAGTAAGACGATTTCTATAATATACTACCTCCGTCCCAAATTATAAGATGTTTTGGTAGGCCAAATAGCCTACCAAAACGTCTTATATTTTTAGACAGAGGTAGTACTTATGTGCTTTGATTGTTCAAGAAGCTGTTGATAGGTATGAGCTTGATCATTTAACATTAACGTGTCTTTGCTTTTCTGAACAGTATATGCACTTCTGGGCATTGTAAGTTCTGTCAACCAGCATATAATTGAGACGCCAAATGATGGTCACGAGCAATCTATTCCATGGGCTCTTGTTGTATCTATACTTAAAGATGCAGAGGCAGTTGTTGAGGTCGCCGCCCAGCACTTTGTTGGAGATGATCGCAAGTGGGGCTTCCTTGCTGTTACAGAGGCAGTGAAGTAAGATGATTTCTTATGCATTGTTTTTCTTGGTTGCATATTTGATACTGCGATGCATTTCTAGCTTCGTTCAGAAAAATAACAAATGTTGTGCAACATTTCAGAGCATGTGTCAGATTAGCCGCTTTCAGGGAGAGTGGCTACAGGATGCTCTTGCAAGGAGGAGAGGTCGAAAATGAAGAGGAGGAAATTATTGCAGATAATCATGGAGTCAAAAGTAATGGAGTGCCAGTCATCTATCCGATGAATGGACATCAGCAAAATGGCCATGAGTTCGGGCCGAATGGTCTGGATGGAAAAGCTGGATTTATATCTAAGAGTCTGGAAGGAAGAGCAGTAGCTGCTTTGAACAAGTTTGGCCAGAATGCGAAGATGATGTCAGATCCCATGTGGATGACGAGGCTCCAACCTACTCCTGTTCCACCTGGTAACTTTCTTTTGCTTGAAAACTTTTATGGTTCCCACATTCGGATGCTTATCTATTATTTGTCATAAGTCCATTAGTTTACTCATGAGATTGCATTTCCTTCTATACTGACTTATTTGTTATGTGTGATGCAGTGATAGAGGTTGTTGAGAAGCCAACTTTGGCTACTGTTTTGTCTTCTAAAGGTGTTTCTGGGCGCTTATTCATGTTAGGGGAGGTCGTTCACATATTCAGACCACTTGTATACGTCCTTATGATCAGGAAGTTTGGAATCAGATCTTGGACCCCGTGGTTAGTGTCGTTAGCTGTGGAGATCACAAGCCTTGGCATTCACTCACACGCAACAGATCTAAATCACAGAGCCGGGAAAGTTCATCAGCTCTCATCTGCTGAGAGGGACGAGGTGAGATGGTTCCAGTTTTCTGCTGTGTTATAATTTTTGTCCAGTCCTCTGTTGCTGAACTAGCTGTTCTTGTTTGGTTCAATTCCATCAGTTGAAAAGGCGGAAGATGATGTGGGCACTTTATGTCATGAGAGATCCATTCTTCGCGAACTACACCAAGTAATGAATATTACACCCTGATTGATAATGTGTCGACTTTTGATTTGATTTTCTCTGTTATGCCATGCTTACTTGAGAATCCTAACAGGCGCCACCTCGAGAAAGCTGAGAAAGCGCTGAATCCAGTGCCGTTGGTCGGTTTCCTCATAAGTACGCAAACATTCTCCACACCTATGCATTTCATTCCCACATACAGAAGCTTAAACATGGAGCAATTTTGTAATATGCTCTACATGCGCAATGTATCGCAGGTAAACTCGTGGAGCTGGTGGAGGGGGCTCAGTCGCGGTACACGTACACATCAGGGTCATAAAGGGATTGGGATAACCATTCGTTCGTGCCTTCGCCTGAGAGAGAGCTTCCTTGCTGATTTGGTGTGGTGGACCTTTACTGGTTGCTGGCTTTTATTTATTTTTGTAGATGACATTTCAGCCCAACTCTGTCTGTGCATTGTCATTTCCTAGCCAGATTTGGCATTGTTGTCTTTCTCAGGACATCAGCTGCTAAGTTGCAGCCACATAACCTCTCCTCTGGGGACAGCTGAGAATGTACTTACTATATAGCATATCGTTGTAATGTTACGCACAGATTGGCACGCCGTGGTACCATGTATTTACCAACAGAGGAACAGAAAATGATAAGTTCCTCCATAACACTCACAGTTTGTGACGGAAACTGTCGTTTCTCTGCCCGTCATGTGTTACCACATCATGTGTTACCACATTGTTCTTCTGTTAGATCATGAACTGGAGATAACTGAACTGAGTTGCTTCTGTTGGTAATGACTGTTCTGTATTTTGCCCCATATATAAGTGTATTTGGACCATGCTTTGGCTGGGGATGTCCATTGAGGCTTCACACATTCAAGGGATGTGAATTATTAATCTTTCGGATTATCCTTGTAAAGCTTAACTGTTGCTGAATTTTTGCAAGATTTAGAAACCTAGTTCTTATCTACAAAGATGAAAAAGGCAGTACTATACTTGCAACATGCATCTATCACATTCTACTCTATGCAGTATTAACATGCAACAAGTATATTCCAGCTCGACAAGAGCAAAATGACACATTTTCAAAGGATCTCAGCCCAGTCTCTCTACCGATTTCATAAAATATTCAAGGAAGAGATGCACCAAGTTTTCATAGAGTTAGAAGCTTATCCTGAGCTAGCAAGCTGTTGTAACTGTAATTTCCCTTTCCTGTACATATCTTTACATTCATAATCTTCACGTAGGTAATGCAACTACTGTTTTGCCCTAAAACAAATAATCACAGGCGTGCAACAGTTCTGTTAAGGCTCAGCTCAACCCCGCCTGCAGAACGAGCATTCTTCGCGTTACTGTGAGACTCGTGAACATTCGCTTGCGAGCTTATGTAGGATAGGGACTGCAACCACGACACGAGCACAGGCTTCCGTATAACATCATCAGAATCAGCGACATGTGCGTGCATGTCATCAAGGAGTACATCCTGGCCTTCCTTCGGTAGCCAAGTGACAAATTCTGCCAGCTCCTTGAGTAGATAAGAGAACGACTGAGGAAAGAGAAGAAAAGGGCGTTAAGGGAATAGTACCTACAAAGACTTACTACAGGTAGCAGCACTGCAAACGTAGTAGAAAATCATGGAATAACGGGATTTGTGTCCAAGATTCTCTTCACGGCAATTAAGTCAGCACAAGAAAACTCTCGGCAGGATGTCCAAGCTACTGATATTTGTTTATGCTATGGGAATAAGGTTTGTTAGTGTTTCCATTGTTCTGTGGCAATGAAACTTATTGTCTTTGCAAATTGATTAACCATATTGCGAATGTCATAAAGGAGATAACCACCTGCTCATATTTCAGAGAAGTTACCGATTACAGACCATCAGAGAATACGAGCACTGTGATCTCATCTTACCTGAATATCGATAAGGAAGATGAGCCGCAGCAACAAGTCTGATACTTTTTTACAAGGCTCTGTGCTCTCCTCCCATGATCTCCATAAGGATCTGTCCTGAACCATTGCAGTACTAAAAAGATCTTTAGCTTTCACAACAAGGCTGTGGACACAGAAAAGAATGGCAGGGCTCTTTGCAGGGAGGTGCCGAACAAGTGCTACAACTCCTGCCGCTAATCCGTCGAATGGGGTTACCCCAGGGTAAACCTATTAAATGAGAGAGAGAAAAAATAGTCAGTGTACAGGAACAGAAGATGTAAAGAATGGTATCAATTTAATCACCTCCAGAGATTTCCCGACATAGTCAAAGGCAAGTTGCTCTTTCAGAGCCTCTCGGTCATCCTGGTCAGTATCAGCGCCAGATGACAGGAATGATACCATCACCGAGTGTGCAGCAGATGTTACTTTTTCATTCGAATGTTGTATATATCTGACAAGTTGTATTAAGGCGTACAATTTTGTTCATTAAAGATCTAGATAACCAAATAAGAAAAACAAACAGCAAGACATAAATAGTAAAGTGGTATCTATGAAGGATACAGGAACATGGCCGGAGCTAATTTATCACGAATTATATGAACTGGAATGAGGGTAATACAAGTAGGCATAACCCGCAGATAAAACAATATGCGGGATGTCTGGACCTCATCCATGTAACAGGTATATCTTGTTCCTTCAAAGGTTAGTAAATCTACAATATACCAAAGATATATTTTAAACAACAGTTGCAAGCAATCAGATAAGGAGTTTTAATCATAATGCCACAAGGAGATTAGGAGAGAATGGTATTAAAATAACCTGGTTTGCTTGTCAATTCAGCACATGAAGGCATTGACTCAATGAACAAAGCAGTGGCTGCAGCATTCTCCTGATTGACAACGACAGCACGCCGGATTGCTTCATTGTACTCAGGAAGACGCAAGCGTCTCAGATGTTCCACACAAGAGAATGCGACCAAGATCCTAACAGCAACCTCTGGCTGGAACGCCCCTGAAGAGTTCGCATCCAGCCTGTGTTTGGCGACCTCTGCTGCGAAGACTACAATCATAAGAAACGCTGCCTGAGCAACCTTCTCAATCTCCTCGAGCAAATCATTCTGTTTCGCCTGGTGCAGCAGCGCTGCTGCACGAAGATGATGATACAGCTCCAGCGCATATTCACATACACGAGTTTCGACATACTCTTTAGCCTTCTCATCAGCAAACGAATACTGATTGCACAGAACCCCCGTCACTGGCCCTGCCTCCGTGAAAAGGATACTATCCTGGTGTTGCTTGACCTGGTCCTTGACAAGCTCAGCTGAATTTCCATCAGGACTCTTAATTGACATCCTAAGCAGATGTGGCAGAGGTAGGAGCTCCTCCAGCAGCGCCATACAAACACACTTTAACACCGATTCATGAAACGCTACCTGCCCACACCGCGTCAATCCCAACGCGACACACTGAAGAAGGACACGGCGAAGACCATCACCATGGATCCCTTCTACGGTCGCCCTCTCAGCAGCGAAACGAATGGTGCGTTCAGGCGCCTCCTTCAGCTTCGGATCAAAGTCCAACCGATGCCTCACTGCAGCAACCCTCAACGCCCGCAGCGCACCGCAAGCCGCCATCACCACCGGAAACAGCACATAACCCTGGCTCTCGCACTTCTCCGGCGAAAGCACCTCGAAGAGAACCTGAACATTCCGCATCCTCCTCGCCTCGACGAACCCCATGACCATCCAGTCCACCAGCTTGAGCACCCTGACACCAGCACCTAGGCTACCCATCCTACCGCAGATCCTAACCAAGGACTCAATGATCTTCCCAAAGCGCAGCTCGTCGGCACTTGCCAGCGCGTGACCAATCCCAGCAAGCGCGAGGTGGTCAATACTATCGCAGCCTTCACTCCCCTGCTCCAAGTTCTCCAGAATGCGACTTACAGCCGTAACAGGATCGTCGCCATCGAGATTCCCGGTGCCCGGGCTCCCTGAGCTGAAATTGGTGGTGGAAGTCTTGGAGCTCTTGGTGGTGGCGAGCGCTCCGAGGAGGAGGAGCCTAGGGGCGAGGGGGAGGGATTCGAGTGGCAGCGAGGAGGCGGAGAGGAGATGCGGGGCGGTGGCGAGCAGCGGGGCGACGAGGCGGGGGTGGAGCGGGAGGAGCGGCAGGAGCTGGTCGAGGTGCGCGGAGCTGAGACGGAGCGAGCGGCGGTGGAGGTGGAGCGTCTCGAGGGCGGCGAGGGTGGACGGGGAGGGGGAAGGAGTGGCGCTGCGGAGTTGCGACCACGCGGAGAGGATGGCGGTGGGAGTCGGCGGCGGAGGCGCTGGCGCGGGGGGCGCGAAGGTGACGGACTCCAGGAGGTCGGCGAGGGGCGTGGCGACCGGCGGCAGGAAATTGGTCGGCGTTGCCATGACTGGGGGAGTTGGTTTGGATTGGAACTGGAAACTGACACGACGATGACGACGACGCTGCTGCTCTTCAGGCCTGTGACTTGAGACGACTCTGGAAAAAAAGAGTCCATTCTCAAAATTTTCATATTCTTTTTCCATATTTGGATAGATTTTAGTTGGACCTTAGTGGTGATAAATTATGCCCGCGTAATCACCTTTCAGCAATTTTGTTCCAAAATCTGGACGTGCGTTTTCATCTTTTATTTATCATCCTGTTCTGTGAAGTGCCAAATTTTGTAGGTCTCAGCATCTTTGCCGGGACTAACCAGATATGGTTTATTTTCAGATAATAATGGAAGAATATGACGATTAATCTGTGTGACCGGTGTTTTCCCCAGTACTCATTTGTCATTTATTCAATGTGGTTCAACCGGATATGATTTTTTGTTAAAAACACCCCGAGAACGAACCGGATAATGAATTGGCACAAATAGAATGATGAACCGATCCGTCGTGTTCTGCAAATACATCATCATCTACAAGTCTAAGTTCGTTTCAGCTCTTGCCGTTTTTATTGTCGGTGCTGTCCTGGGAAGCAAACCATGCAGTGGTGAATCAGCAATCAAGCGTAGAGGTCGATGCCCCAGAACTTGGCCGGCTGGTTGGTGCGGTAGTTGCGGTCGAGGGCCTTGATCTTCTCCATGTCCTCGCCCGAGATGTCGAAGTCGAAGACCGCGAAGTTCTCCTCCAGCCTCTCCACCTTGGAGGTCTTGGGGATGACCACCGTGTTCCTCTGGAGGCCCCACCGGAGGACCAGCTGCGCCGGGGTCTTGCCATATTTCTCGGCCAGGGACTGCAACACCGTACAGCAAGCATGATGAGATCATGAGAACTATCACCACACTAGGCTTGCACAGGTGTTCTTTTGTATTTATTTATTGGAAACTGTAATGGAATGCGGTTCTGTGAAGAGCATGAGACCATTATGTGATATTTCGTGATACTGACCTTGATGACAGGGTCGTCGAGGCATGAGACAGAGCCGAACCACTCTGTGTTGGCAGTGGAGCCACCCAGGGGGGTGTGTGCGGTGACACAGATTCCGTGCTTCTGGCAGAACTTCACAAGGGAGTCACGCTGGAAGTAAGGGTGTGTCTCGATTTGGTTCACCGCGGGCTTTATCTTGGCATACGCCAAGCAGTCTCTGGTTAGGAAGATGTCATAGTTGCTGCATGAATAATTCAAGGGTCAGCAAGAAAAGGAGTTCCTCCAGCATGAGGTTAGGCAGTGTAATCTCCACTCATGGCAAAAGTGGAGACAACAGAATGGAACTACAAAGGTAGATAGTTAAGTTCAAATTGACACTGAGCCAAGACAGTAGTCTTAAACTTGACATTACAGAAGAGATTCCCAAGTTTCAGCTAGTCAGAGAGCACAAAATGCCATGGAGAGCATGTAGGATCATCATTCTAACTTTTTGTACAGGGTTAAAGCTCCAACTGTCAGGGGCTGAAGATGCTATTTGTGACCAAGGACACTGAGAGGAGACAAAGCAAGGATCTCCCTATACGGAAGAATAAACATAGAAAGACATTCATTCTTGTTCTTTGTGCCAACATATGCTGTCATTCTGCCTACTCATCTGATATTGGCACACACAAAATGCAAGGTCTTAGATAAGATGCAACATTAAAAATCACATGGAATATTTTAAACGTTAACAATATTAGCTTGCATGGATTTATCAGTAACCTAGAGGAAAGAGTTGACTGTACAACTGTATGACTGAAGCAAAAAAACAGAAGATATATTAAAACATAAATTTACATAGTATACAGCCAACAAAATCAAACCAATTTATGACAATTCAGGTTCAGCGGAACTTTGAAGGTTCCAAACATCAGCTAATTTGCAGCAGTAAGCCAACAACTGATAAGATCAGCAAGCACCACATCATTGTAAAAATGCAGCAGACAAGAGAGAGACCAAAGAAGTTTACGTACTAATAAACTAAGGAAAAAAACTAAGCTGGATAGTTCAATACTAAATATAACGATAGGGAAAATATCAGCTACTCCCTCTATAACTAAATATAAGAAGTTTTAGCAGTTCATAATTCACAAGATATGAATCATTAAAAAAAATACAGGCTAAGCGAGTCAAGAAACAAATACCTCAAAATTGAAAACAAAGTTAAAAATAATGGAACGTAGAAGAACCAATGGTAATACTTTACCTAATGCCGATGCTGCGAACCAATCCTGTGGAAACAAGATCTTCCATTGCATGCCATGTTGTCTCCAATGTGATTGTGGTATCAATATCAAGCACACCATCATCACAAAGAGCACTGGCAGTTGTGCCAACTCCTGTAACAATTGAAAGTAAAATACTCCGTCGATTCAGCGAGTCACGCAATGAAATGGATCACGAGTCGTTGCAAGATAAAATAAAGACGGGGATCATACCAGTATGCTTAGTAGCAACTGGGAAATGAATAAGGTAGAGATCAAGATAATCCAACCGCAGCTTCTTCAGACTGTCCTTGCAGGCTTCGAGCACATGGCCATGATCTGAGTTCCACAGCTACAATGGCGACATATGTGGAAATTTCAAAAACATAATAGACAATGACAATACATGAGGAGATTTCAATAACATAATATATGTGGGAGAGAAAAGGATTGCAGGTCATCACATAAATGTTGAGAGCAAAATAGGTGTACACAAAAAGAATCATAGCTATGCTGAGAATGTCATCAGGGTCCCAATGGCATCACATCTTACATCAGCCATAAGCCCAACCCATTCTATAATTAGGAAATCCAACAACCATTGTATATAACTGTGGTTCAAGGGGGTGATTTATATTCAGGTATCATTACCAGCAAGCTATAAGCCAACTAGCCTAGGGTTTAAATTCTATTTTTATCGAATTTTTAGGACATGTTCTGCAGAGTTAGTCTCAATTGAGTCACGTTTTCATGTTCTAATTGAATACTTTCAGTTAATTCAATGAAATATTTATTTTTTTTAAAGAAAAATAAAAGACTATTTCGATTCCTATATAACTCTTATGTATCAGAATATGAATTTTTCTTGTTGTTTCTTCGTAAACAGTCTTCTTGCTTACCATTAATCTTCGTAATGCATTGTATGTCCCAGAATAGGTCCTATTCTTCGTTCCAAAACCTAGTTCCAGTTGAGTCACAGGGCCACCTTCAATCTTATTCAGCGTTTCAGCGGACAATTGATAGGTCGTCATGAGGTGACGGTTAAGAGTTGGGACCTGATTTACCCAGCCACGACTAGCACTGACTGATCCAGCACCTTCACTCTATCTAGGTAACCATGCTATTTTTAGTATAGCAGTGGTTTAGCCAAACATGTTTAAAATTATACGTCTTTACATTTAGTCAGTTCATAAGACATAATTGTTAACAGACTCAGGTCTTTGCCCAAAGGGGCAGTAAGCGCATCATTTTCAACCTAAGAAAACAAAAGTTTTTCTATAACCTTGTCTGCGATCATGTGACTGACTGGAAAACAACAATAATAACCTTGGTTGTGATGAAAAGATCCTCCCTCTTGACAAGTCCAGTCTCGAATGCCTCCGCAAGCGCATCCCCAACTTCAGCCTCGTTTTGGTAGTCAGCTGCAAGACCAGACAGGAAGCCGGACAGTAAATCAACTCCACAAAATCCTCCGGGAAGACAATGACAATTCAGAGCTAGAACAGAATAAAAATAGCGCTAACACATGATTTCTACTATTTTCGATCCTCGCAAATGCACTGCTCATCATCCAAGTTGAAGCCGCGCAAACTAAGACAGCACTAACCCAAATTTTCAAAACCAATCTGAAGTTTCACCGCGACACACACACGCAAAACATCCTAGATTAGACGGGACGAGATGACTCGTGGGGACTCGATTCGATCCAGATGGCCAGATGGGTGTAGACGTGAGGAGGTGATGGGTGTAGACGTGGCGGGGAAGGGCGTACCGGCGCAGTCGAAGTGGCGGTAGCCGGCGCGGAGGGCGGAGTGGATGAGGCCGCGGATGGCGGGGGAGTCCATCCGCCAGACGCCGAGCCCCACCGCCGGCATCTGGTGCCCGCTGCTCAGCGCCAGAGACGTCGCCGCCATCGCTCCCTCGCCCGACGCGGACCGCTGCTTCCGGTGAGTTTGGGCTCGTCGGAGTCGGAGATTAGGAGAAGACGACGACGAAGGACAGTACACTTCAGTTGAGTCAGCAGCAGCCCTCGCTCGCTCTACCGCGGAATCCAGATGGGATAAACAAAGAAGATCCTGGTGAACTCCTCGGGGTGAACTGGTGGTAGACTGGTGGACACGTGAATTTTAGAGAAAATCGGTAAGTAAAATGCGAACTGCCAAAGAGATTAGAATCTGGCACCTTGGTGCCTCTTCTATGTTCAAAAAAAAAAAAGATTAGAATCAAAGTACTCCTACTAATTGTTATGTGCATAATGTGCTACTCCCTCCGTATCGAAATGTAAGATGTTTTAGCATTTCTTAGACAAAGCGAATCTAGACATGTTTTAGTGTAACTTGCATATGAATCTATACACTAAACCATGTCTAGATACGTTTTGTCTAGAAAATGCTAAAACATCTTATATTATGATACGGAGGGAGTAGAAAGCAGAAAGTGTTTTTGACTTCCGAGTAGCTCCTGTCATTTTTTAAAAAAATACAAAAAACTATATATTTATGAGTTCAAAAAAATTCAGATTTTTCTCTTGGATGTAGTCTATTGTGTATCCCACAAATATGCAAAATTTCAGTTTCAGATACAAAAATAGTAATAGTATAGGCTATATACAAATGGCAAAACATGATAAAATCATATATTTGAAAATAGGATTATTCAGATCCACACTATTTTTTTTATGTAGTTTAGAATAAAAAGTATTACATAAAGAAAAAATTGCACGAAGATTACGCCATTGGTTACATCCTGATTTTTATTAAAACTCATCAATATGATTTTCTATTTTTTTTACATAGTAGGATCACTTTACTAGGTGCACCAAATCTCTACTTGCTACTTGCTAGAGAGTTATTTCAAGGTCGACTGTAAGTCTCTAGGTTTTTTTTTTTTTTGAGAATCGCAAGTTTCCAAGTTTAAACATGCGTGTAGGTTTACACCGTTTTAGGTGTCCTTTTATTCACGGCGTAGGAAAACTAAAGTAATAGGGTTTGTGATGGAGGGATAATAACCCGGTAGGCCAACTCCAAGGTATAACCCGGCCCAAAGGACGCTGCGCAAGATCCGGCTAAGGATAAAGAAACTTCTGGAAGGCCCAAGTTTATAGGCCTCGTAACCCGGATTGTGGGTTACGGTAAAGGAAAGTTAGGGTTTGTATGCGGTGTCCGGGTAGGATTCAGGGTGCGCCTTGGAGAGTAAGCCAGGGGGTACGGGTGCTTTATAAACCGACCCCTAGGTTTAGTTGAGAGAGATCTAAGAACCCTAGCAATATCTCTTGGTATCGAGCATCCAGTGTATACGAGAGATCGAGTTAATATATTAAGATCGGAGACTCGGCGACTTGATTGCCGGCCACTAGATCGAGTTCCATCATGTTTTCCTCTGAGCTAAACCCTCTCCCAAACGCCTGTGTCGTCTTGCCCCAAGATCAGTTACCCCCGGTAACGTCTGCCGTGATTATCCCACGACAGTTGGCGCCCACCGTGGGGCCTGCGTCCAAAGGTGTTTACATCACGGGAGAAGCTCGGAAGAACATGGAGAATCTTGTCGTCGGCGAGATCTACATCGACCACAAAGGAGAGAAGACGGTGGACGATTCCGGCTGGGGGCCAGAGTCGGATCACCTCGAATCCGGATCCATCGTGACAATCGGCTGGATCAGCGTCTTTGTCGGTATGGTATGTACTTCCGGTTCGATCCCTGACAATTTTGGATCTGATTCTGTGTCAGGGGAGACCACTTATATCCAACCAGACGGAGAAGAGTCAGTTGGAACTACGAATCCGGCTGAAGAACCCATCACGAAGTGGGAACAGCCGGAGGAGCCGGCATGGACCCCGCGTGATCGGGTCGATAGAGAGGATGATACCGAGTCTATTCTGGATCTGCTGGAAAACCGGTACGAGGAACATAGTAGCGAAGAGGAACAGTATGGATCCGCGCCAAGCATTGTGCGTCGGGTTGCGGTTTACACGGCTCCCGCGACCAATCTCAATCAAGAGAGCATAACCGCGGCTGCAGCCGGGACAGCACAAGCATCAACCCGGCAGCAGGGGCCGGCTAACGGAAACACGGTTTTTGCCCAGGTTGACGGAGAGTCGGCATCGGTTACCAGTCAAGCGCCAGAAAACGAGTTGCACGCGAACACGTTTGGGTTCCTAGCAAACCGGACGCCAGGAGCGGGTCCTTCCAATCCACAACATCCGGCCTTGTTCGACAACAATTTGATCCTAGATCCGACAGTTCTTGCCACAGTTATCACTCCAGAGAACGCGGCGGAACGTGTTAGGGATCTGGACATAGCCCGTCGTGCATTGGAGCAGCAGAGGAGGCAAGTAGAAGCAGAAAGACAAGGGATGGCCACGCGGCAACGCGAGCTGGATGCACTGGAAACCCGGCTCCGAGAGGAAACAACCAGAATACATCAAAGGCACCAAACCAGGTTACCAGCGTTGGGTGGGGTTATAAACCCGGCTACATTGTTTATCACGCCTCAAGACCAACCAATCCCAGCGGTGGACCAGGGAGCTGCACCTCAGCCAACAACCGCGGGAGTACATCCGGCAAACGAGCAGGCCGGGTTACCCTTGCCACAAACTGGGATTGCAACCGGTAACACGTTGCCACCGCCACCACCGTCGCGTTTTCGCACACCTGCATGTCACTACAACAATCCTATGGACAACGTGTACGCAGCAACACTTGCGCTGAATCAAATCCCTGTGAGAGAGTCGCCCCACGCAGAGCAGACCCGGCGGGCGATCGATATGTTGCACACTGCGGTAGCACAGCAAGCCAATTATCCGGATCATAGAAGTGGAATGCATGGGACGCCGTACGCCAGTCAGCAACGAGGTAATACCGGCGACATCCCAACAAGTTCAGTGCGGCGGAGGGAAGAGCAGCAGCAAATGCCGCCTCCTCCCCACGTTCAGGCGGTACCGGCGGCATTAGCAGCGCAAGCTGTTGTGGACAGCTCCAGGGCCAGGAGGGCCGGGGCCGGGTCTGTAGCACATGGATTACCAGCAGCACCGCGTCCAGCTGCGCCCCCCGCAGGATCACACGTTTCCCGAGTAAGGCCAGCTTCTACCATTCTTGCAGGACCTAAGTGTCTCTCGGACAACATCAGGGCTGAACCCTACCCGGAAAAGTTCAAAGAACCAGGAAAGGTAGTAAATTACGAACCGACTATGGATCCAGAAACATGGTTGAGTAGTTATGAGATGGCAATGTCGATTCGCAATGCGTCCGAGAATCTCCAAGCCAAGTTCATGTACTTGATGATGTCGGAAGGAGCAGCAAAGTTATGGTTCACCAATCTGCCAGAAGGATCTATCAACTCCTGGGAGGAGTTGAAAACCGTGTTTGTCAAGCACTTTCATGGGACGTGCAGAAAGCTATTCACGATTGATGACCTAGAACGATGCGTCCAAAAGAAAGGAGAGTCGGCGCGCAGTTGGGTGCGCCGGGTTATGGAGATACTTCATTCGTCCACAGATATTCAGCCCAAGGATGCATTACAAGCCATGGCGAAAACCTGCAAGTATACGCCTCTAGTGCAAAAGTTAACTCGCATGAAATCCAGTCGGAATGCTTCGGAGGTTACGATGGGAGAATTGATGGATGCGTGCAATAAACACGCCGCAACAGATACCACAGAAGAGGAAGTTGATGACAAAAAAGCAAAAGCAAACACAAGTAATAGTGGAAGAACCGGCAACGGGTCAGCACCGGGTAACAACGGAAACACCCAGAACAAGTGCCCGTTTGAAGGAGGCTCCGAGTTTGTCGCCAACACAGAAGCCGGGTTTTCGAGGCCTAGGGCAGAAGGAAATGGAGAATCTTGTCGTCGGCGAGATCTACATCGACCACAAAGGAGAGAAGACGGTGGACGATTCCGGCTGGGGGCCAGAGTCGGATCACCTCGAATCCGGATCCATCGTGACAATCGGCTGGATCAGCGTCTTTGTCGGTATGGTATGTACTTCCGGTTCGATCCCTGACAATTTTGGATCTGATTCTGTGTCAGGGGAGACCACTTATATCCAACCAGACGGAGAAGAGTCAGTTGGAACTACGAATCCGGCTGAAGAACCCATCACGAAGTGGGAACAGCCGGAGGAGCCGGCATGGACCCCGCGTGATCGGGTCGATAGAGAGGATGATACCGAGTCTATTCTGGATCTGCTGGAAAACCGGTACGAGGAACATAGTAGCGAAGAGGAACAGTATGGATCCGCGCCAAGCATTGTGCGTCGGGTTGCGGTTTACACGGCTCCCGCGACCAATCTCAATCAAGAGAGCATAACCGCGGCTGCAGCCGGGACAGCACAAGCATCAACCCGGCAGCAGGGGCCGGCTAACGGAAACACGGTTTTTGCCCAGGTTGACGGAGAGTCGGCATCGGTTACCAGTCAAGCGCCAGAAAACGAGTTGCACGCGAACACGTTTGGGTTCCTAGCAAACCGGACGCCAGGAGCGGGTCCTTCCAATCCACAACATCCGGCCTTGTTCGACAACAATTTGATCCTAGATCCGACAGTTCTTGCCACAGTTATCACTCCAGAGAACGCGGCGGAACGTGTTAGGGATCTGGACATAGCCCGTCGTGCATTGGAGCAGCAGAGGAGGCAAGTAGAAGCAGAAAGACAAGGGATGGCCACGCGGCAACGCGAGCTGGATGCACTGGAAACCCGGCTCCGAGAGGAAACAACCAGAATACATCAAAGGCACCAAACCAGGTTACCAGCGTTGGGTGGGGTTATAAACCCGGCTACATTGTTTATCACGCCTCAAGACCAACCAATCCCAGCGGTGGACCAGGGAGCTGCACCTCAGCCAACAACCGCGGGAGTACATCCGGCAAACGAGCAGGCCGGGTTACCCTTGCCACAAACTGGGATTGCAACCGGTAACACGTTGCCACCGCCACCACCGTCGCGTTTTCGCACACCTGCATGTCACTACAACAATCCTATGGACAACGTGTACGCAGCAACACTTGCGCTGAATCAAATCCCTGTGAGAGAGTCGCCCCACGCAGAGCAGACCCGGCGGGCGATCGATATGTTGCACACTGCGGTAGCACAGCAAGCCAATTATCCGGATCATAGAAGTGGAATGCATGGGACGCCGTACGCCAGTCAGCAACGAGGTAATACCGGCGACATCCCAACAAGTTCAGTGCGGCGGAGGGAAGAGCAGCAGCAAATGCCGCCTCCTCCCCACGTTCAGGCGGTACCGGCGGCATTAGCAGCGCAAGCTGTTGTGGACAGCTCCAGGGCCAGGAGGGCCGGGGCCGGGTCTGTAGCACATGGATTACCAGCAGCACCGCGTCCAGCTGCGCCCCCCGCAGGATCACACGTTTCCCGAGTAAGGCCAGCTTCTACCATTCTTGCAGGACCTAAGTGTCTCTCGGACAACATCAGGGCTGAACCCTACCCGGAAAAGTTCAAAGAACCAGGAAAGGTAGTAAATTACGAACCGACTATGGATCCAGAAACATGGTTGAGTAGTTATGAGATGGCAATGTCGATTCGCAATGCGTCCGAGAATCTCCAAGCCAAGTTCATGTACTTGATGATGTCGGAAGGAGCAGCAAAGTTATGGTTCACCAATCTGCCAGAAGGATCTATCAACTCCTGGGAGGAGTTGAAAACCGCGTTTGTCAAGCACTTTCATGGGATGTGCAGAAAGCTATTCACGATTGATGACCTAGAACGATGCGTCCAAAAGAAAGGAGAGTCGGCGCGCAGTTGGGTGCGCCGGGTTATGGAGATACTTCATTCGTCCACAGATATTCAGCCCAAGGATGCATTACAAGCCATGGCGAAAACCTGCAAGTATACGCCTCTAGTGCAAAAGTTAACTCGCATGAAATCCAGTCGGAATGCTTCGGAGGTTACGATGGGAGAATTGATGGATGCGTGCAATAAACACGCCGCAACAGATACCACAGAAGAGGAAGTTGATGACAAAAAAGCAAAAGCAAACACAAGTAATAGTGGAAGAACCGGCAACGGGTCAGCACCGGGTAACAACGGAAACACCCAGAACAAGTGCCCGTTTGAAGGAGGCTCCGAGTTTGTCGCCAACACAGAAGCCGGGTTTTCGAGGCCTAGGGCAGAAGGAAATTTTAACACTGGAAACCACAATGGAGGAAACTATCAAGGGCCACCAAGGCCGAGCAACAATTGGGACATCTTTAGAATGGCGTGCCCGAAGCATAGCAGGAACGGTAGGCCGGCTAATCACTCCCTGGAGCAATGCGCCGATCTACAGAAATGGAAGAACGAGGAAGTGAACAGAGCCATGCGAGGAGCAGGCCGGGGAGGAGGACCGGGTCCAGGTGGAAACCCGGGCCATGGCCCACCCCCAGCCGGTAACCCGGCAGCCGGAAATCAAGGAAACAATCAAGGAGGAGCTGGAGGTTTTCAGGCTAACCCCAAACAGTTGGGTCAATATCACGTGCACACCACAGGAGGTTCTAACAAGGAAAAAAAGATACTGAAGCAGGCGGTCAACTCAGTTTCTTCGGCTGTCCCGAGGTATTTGAAGTGGTCAGAACAAGGTGTAACATGGAGCAGAAGAGATCACCCGGAAAGAATAGAACACCCGGGAGTTTTAGCATTGGTAGTTGCACCACAGGTCAATGGGTACGAGCTGAAAAAGGTCCTGATGGATGGAGGAAGCAGCATCAATATCCTGTACTTGGGAACCTTTCTACGCATGGGTCTCAAGGAATCTCAGCTCCAAAAAAGTACGACAGTTTTTCATGGCATAGTACCGGGTCATTCAGCGTGCCCCGAGGGAAAAATTGCATTGGAGGTAGCTTTTGGGGAATCAAAGGATAATTATCGAGTTGAGTGGCTTACTTTTGAGGTGGTTAAGTTGCGCAGCCCTTATCACGCGCTAATCGGAAGGCCGGCTTATGCTAAATTCATGGCAAGGCCGTGTTACGTGTATCTACAGCTGAAAATTCCGGGTCCTAAGCAGACCATTACTATACATGGAAATCGAGATATAGCAGCTGAATGCGATGAAGGAGACGCAACAATGGCCGAGCAAGCCTGTCGAAAAGAGGAACTCAAGCATTTCCGGTCTCAAGCAGACCCAGATGACAGAGCCGCATCAAAAAGGCCAAGCACTGAAGGCGAAAGAGCAAAGTCCAAGACAGCACAAGATGCTAAGATGGTAGCTTTTATCAAGGATGATTCCTCCAAACAATCAGGCGTAGGAGAAGAAATCGCACGACAGTTTGCAGCCAGTCGCGATATGGAGACGCATCACCCAGATTGGCTAGCAAACCCGGTACTCATTATGAAAAAGTCTAACAAATGGAGAATGTGCATCGGCCACGTCAGCTCGGGACCGATTTCCAAGAAGAACTAAAACAATGTAACAGGCAGCAGGTTTCAGACGCGCTCTTTTCCTACCCAGGGTACCTAAGGGGACTGGAAGGTTTTTAATGAGGCGGCTTGCTGACCCAAACTTTCTCGTACCAATAAAGAGATGGTTATCAAGTCTTATTTTATTATGATCTTTGCTTCGGTTAAAGGTAAATATTTGTCTATTTGCTATCAGTACATCAGTATCATCAAGTGTGTTGCATATATATATAGGTCTTGGGGGCTGATTGCTCGAATAGCATAGTTGCAAACCCAAAGACCCGGCCTAGATGCCTATGAGTTATAAGGACCGATTACTCGCAAACGAGTACGGCTGCAATCTTATAACCGGACAAAGGAGCCAAATTTTCTTGACTTTTCTTACTTAAGCTTGATGTGACTCGCACTAAAGTGGCATGATTTGCTCGCTTACGATTACAATCAGCCATGAAGCCCAATGGGACTTGTCTGACCCTGTTTTCGTATAGATGTAACAACATGGTATCCACGCGAAAGCCGGCTTACAGTACAAGATAGTCAAAAGGGTCATCTAAACCACAAGTTATGCAGAGTACAAGGCTATTAGCTGGAAACTCAACGTTTATCAAGCGTAACTTCATTATCTATATAAAGCAACTCCGGGTTTTGGCTTAGCAGTGACAAGTTTTGTTCTCTTCGAAAAGACCACACACCACAGACTCGGAAATTCGGGCCGTGGGGACTGTGGGTTTCGAAACAGAATCAAGTTGTTTCATCGCTAAGCTCAAAAGACCCCAATGTCCGAGTCATGGGGACTTGGGGACTCAAAGAAAAGTCCACTTGTCAAAACTCACGATACTCGGAAATAAAGAGGGGAATAAAAAGAAATGAAAAGAAAGTTGGATATCAAGAATAAGTTTAAAAAATAGACAAGTATCAAGATCATCAAAAGGCCTAAAAAGGCACGAAGTGTATCACGGAATTAAAATACGTTACAAATTGCGACACCAGTATCAAGGGTGCACAGGCGCACCGTCAAAAGAATACTTGTTTTGAATAAAAGCATCAGATGATCGAAGTATTTTGATGGCATTTGCCTATTCGGCTTCCTGAGTAGGGTCCACATCTTTTCCCTTGCCCTCCGGGTCTTGGTCCTGGGCTTGCTCTTTAGCTCTCCCGGCATCATCACCCGGATTCTTCATGTCAGGACGGACAGGCGGAAGGACAACTGGTGTAGAGGTGGTTGGCTCTGATCCTAACTCGGCCCCTCTCTTCGCAGTTTCTTCCCTCTTCCTGGCCGAGTCAGCAGCCCATTTTTCCAAAATATCAAAGGGCGGGGGTGCGTCCTCCTTTACGATTTTGCCTTCAGCATCGTACGCACTCATAATTGTGTTCAGATCCATACTATCGGCCAAAGTGGTTGCCGAGTGATGCACTGCAGATTGTATGGCCTTGAAGTCCTTGGGTACAAACTTGGAGCCATCAGCTTTGAATTCTGGAAACCCGGATATCACCTTTGCCGGATCAAGCTTCGGAAAATAAGCCTTAGCCAGTGTAAAAGCCCGGGTCATACCAATCCGGCATGCCGAACGTTTCCAGATTTCAATCCAGCCAGGCACGGTGGAGCAAGCTTGGATAAGTTTTTCTTCACCCGGATATACCTCAGTAGGCCACTTTACGGCGTCCAGTATAAACTTCGTGCCGGCAAAGAAAGTCCGGAGCACAGTCTTTAAAGTTTTAGCCTTTGCAATGGTATCCTCTTCTGGGGCCGCAAGGTTGGCACCTGCAGTCAAAACAAAGGAGGGACATATCAGTAATTCCGAGTATCATATAATAAAGTAAAGGCATGAAGTTAGTCGGCAGCAAAAACTTACTAAGCAAGATGCGATAGGTATCGGTAACCTGGTCCGATAATTTCTTCAGCGCGGTTTGAGCAGTGTTGCACTTCTTCTTGTATTTAGAAACATCCTTCTTCAAGGTTTCCACGTCAGCCTCAAGGGTTTCTCTCCGCTTTACCTCGGCAAGAAGAAGTTGTTCGGTCTTGAGCAAAATTTCATCAGACCGGGTCATCTGTGCCTGTAAGGAGCACAAGTATCAGTCGGATATTATGGCAAGCTGAATATTGCGTAAAGTACCAAGCATAACTTCAACAAGTCATTCTCGGAACTTGGGGACTAGGCGTACACTACGAGGTATCAAGTATTGTTACCTGGTGCTCTGCGGCCATGCGCTCCAGAATATTGCTCTCTGAGGCCTTCATAGTGAGAAGAGTGCTCATCAGCTGATCAAAAGTATCATTACCCGTGCTAGAGGATCCGGGGTCTCCGAAACTTGGAGAAGAAGTTTTCTTCTTAGCGGGAGGCGGCATCCGGGTCATCCGAATATCAGAATCTGGTGCTCCTCCTCCCTCACCCAAAGTTGCAGTTCTTTCCTTCTCGCTTGCATGCGAGGCCATCGGATACTCGGCTTCTTGTCTGGTCGGGTTCACCGGTGACACCAGCCCTTCGCCGCCAGCTGCGGCTGTCATATTATCATTCGGGTTCCCCTTGCCCGGGTCATCGGTCTCCATATCCTCTTGGTCGCTAATAATGACCGTGGCCCTATAGATAGTATGAGTGAGCAGTTAGTGTACAACCAAGAAAGGGTGATGAAAATGTGATAGAACGTCAGGGAAAGGACTTTACCCGGGATTCACCGCAAAGTCCGCAGGGAATTCGCTGCTAGACCTGGACGAAACTGGAAAACATCAAACAAGATTTTGTAAGGGAATGGTTCAGAAAGATTTTATCGTTCAGAAAAGGATAAGGTAAATACCAGCGCGTCGAGTCGGAGACGATGGAATACCCGGGTTGAGAGCATCATCACCCGGGTAATTTCGAGTCGCTCTGCGCTTGGTCATGGGCGACTCCTTCAAATACGGCCAGTGGAATAATGTCAAGTTAGCTCATGTATGTCATCAAAGGAATACGAATTGAATACAAGGAGGCGATATGAAACCTTGAAGACGACCCCTCGAGGTTTTCTCTTAGATCCGACTTTGATTGTCGGCTCCGCTTCCTCCTCGTCACTGGCGGATTCTACCTTGCCGTCAGTTTCTTCTTCTTCGTCCTTGTCCTCTTGCTCTGGAAGTTATCAAGGTCACAGTTGGAAAATGAAGAACGGGGCACGACGAGCTTAAAGGAATTAAATGAAACCCGGAGTGCACCTTCGTCCGAGTCAACGGCATCTTCTTGCTCCTCTGGACTTTCGGAGCTAGGAGAAGTTTCGATCTTCCAAAAATCATCATCAGCCTGAGATGAAGGTATAAAAGCAAGGGTTACCAGTTGTGCCAAGTGAAAAGAGCGAAGGTAAAAGCGTAAAAATCGGATCTTTACCTTAGGGGCTGGGTTCTCGAGCGTGAAGGGCTCTAATCCGGCTATGTTCCGGATTACCTCTAGCTTTTCCGTCAGAAAACCTTTGATATTTTTGTTGGTGTCGCCAGCCGCAAAGCTGTTGGTAGAGTACCGGAGCGGGTCTGTGGTGTGCCCTGAATACTCGCACATTAACTTTGTGCGGATGGAGTTAGGCTGGATTCGGAAATCGACCCAAGTTTTCACTAGGTTAAGCCCAATGAGACCTTGGGCCAAAAGAATAGAGATTTTGGCTAACAAAGGTTGAATCGCCTCCCTGTCCGAGTCAGGGGCAAAGGCATTAAAATTCTCGGAGATGTCAAGAAGGCCCTCTGAGTAACCCGACAGTTTCTTTTGGCCGGGTGGGGAAGTATCTCGACAGTAAAAGTACGAGAGCTGCCAATGTTTGACGTGGGAGTTGAGGGTAAGAGGTGGCATCAAAGAGTTATTGCGGCGCTGGATAGAAACCCCGCCGCAAGCGAGGAGTGCCCCGTCACCACTTTTGCGGCACGGTTTGCATTGGAAAAGCTCGACGAAAAGAGCCAAACTTGGCGGAGTGCACAAGTATGACTCGGAAAGGACGATGAAGTGGGAGATATTTAACACAGAGTTAGGCCCTATGTCAAATATACGAAGGCCATAGTGGCTCAAAATGTCACGAAAGAAAGGGTGACCCGGGGGACGGAAGCCCCGGGTCACGTGCTCCACAAAGCATATTACCTCATCCTTTGCCGGTGTAGGCCGGGTCTCGTTACCCGACACCCTCCACTGGATATCCTCTTGGGGTGGAAGAACCCCTAGCTCGACCAGTTCTTCTAACTTGGCCTTGGTGACCGTAGATCGCGCCCAGTTGGCGGATATGGAATTGGTAGTCTTGGCCTTGGTCGTTTGTTTTCCCTGTTTCTTGGGAGCCATGGGTTTGACCTGCGAAGCACAAGGTAGAAGAGTATGAGGAATAAGACCCGGAAACCGTGAGCTGGCCGAGTATCGGCGAGTGATATCGAGACATGGAAATTGCATACTATCCGGGTATCAATCTGCAGAGTAAGGTTCAAACTATCCGGGTATCAAACATCATAATAAAAAATTATGGAGGCCTATGCATTGAAAGAGCCTTTGAGGGCGATGGATGGTTGCACAGGTACCCATTGCGAATAAAAAGAACCGGAAAAGGGAGGATTTTCCGGGTGACAGAGACAAGGGCGGAAATTTCGGGCGGCCCGAGCCCAGATTGGAGACTCCGTTTCTAGATTTGGGGTAAAATTAACGACTATGGGCGGTAGGAAAACGCAATAAAGTCTATATCCAATTCATTGGATGAGCTAGAATGAATACAAGCAATTTAATTCGGCATGACCAGGAAAATGACCGGCGGGTTGACCTAGATCTAATCTGAAGAAAGTCAAGAAATTGTGGAGGCCAGTTAACGGGTATGAGAGGCTTACTGGAGGAGATCGAAGTGAAACTCGACGGAGGCAAATGGCACAAGATTGGTGCCCCTTTGCGATTCCCGGCGGGCAGGTCGGGGGTCTGGCGGCGGTGCAGAGCGTGCCGTGGCGGAGCGTAGCCGGCGACAGATGGGCTCCGGTGATGCCCGCGAGGTTTCCGTAATGGCGCTCTGTGGGCCTGAACGCGGAGGAAGAAAGGAAGAGGAATGGGGGGAAGTGAGTCGTTGGGGTTAGGGTTACCCCTATGAGCCTATTTATAGTGGTGCGAGTGGATAAGCTCAGCTCAACGAGCGGGAGCCGGAAATTATGGAGTAACGGTTATCAATTTGAATTTTGCGAGATATGCTTTAAGTATTGGACGAGGTATCCGGACAGAAATAGGAAGGAAATATTCGCCGCAATATCAAGATCAATTATCGAGTAAAGTACAGGATTTGGGCATTTTTACCAGGGCTTAGACCCGGGAGGCTAGGATAAAGTACTTGGAGAAAGGCCGGGTTACTGTATGGCCACCATGGAGTTAGGCATAGCTATTTATCAAAGCACCTTAACCCGGCCTCCATGCACTTGTGCGTTTGATATCTTTGCAGGGAATAGCAAGCGCTTCAAGGAAGGATCCGTGAAGCCCAAGCTATTCTGGGGACTACTGATGGAGGGATAATAACCCGGTAGGCCAACTCCAAGGTATAACCCGGCCCAAAGGACGTTGCGCAAGATCCGGCTAAGGATAAAGAAACTTCTGGAAGGCCCAAGTTTCTAGGCCTCGTAACCCGGATTGTGGGTTACGGTAAAGGAAAGTTAGGGTTTGTATGCGGTGTCCGGGTAGGATTCAGGGTGCGCCTTGGAGAGTAAGCCAGGGGGTACGGGTGCTTTATAAACCGACCCCTAGGTTTAGTTGAGAGAGATCTAAGAACCCTAGCAATATCGCTTGGTATCGAGCATCCAGTGTATACGAGAGATCGAGTTAATATATTAAGATCGGAGACTCGGCGACTTGATTGCCGGCCACCAGATCGAGTTCCATCATGTTTTCCTCTGAGCTAAACCCTCTCCCAAACGCCTGTGTCGTCTTGCCCCAAGATCAGTTACCCCCGGTAACGTCTGCCGTGATTATCCCACGACAGTTTGTGTAGAATTGACTTGGACTTGTACTTTCCACTGGAATCTATGGACGTCGGAACACGAGATAGGATTTTCCATGAAGTTTGAAATATGAAAATGAACTACAGAGTCCCTACATGAATATTTTCTGCAGGTTACAATCCTTTGAGTCAAACATATCCGGAAGGGAAAACTTCACAGGTTTCAAATCTTACAAATTTACTTAGAGAATCAAAGGAGCTTTTGAGGGCACCTTTGATTTGTATGATAGAAAAACGTAAACATTGGGGAAAAAAGGATTTCAATGTCACACTCACTCTAATTCAATAAAACTTTATATGTACCAAAATTTGTTTGATTCCATTAAAATAATTGTAAAAAGAGGACGGAATGCAATATTTTCTATAGGAAGTAGTCCAACTGAATCCTTAGAAGAAAAAAATCATATAGAATTAAGACGACCAAGACAGAAAAAATTACTATAGGATCCAATCATTCAAAAATCCTATACAATTGGTGGATATGGTATGCTGGTTTAGGACACCCCAATAGCTCTCCACTTAGAAACAATACAATTTCATGATTAAGATTGATCTTGCCAAAGCTTTTGATGGATTGGAATGGCACTTCATCCTCTCATCTCCCACATGTAAAGGGCTACATGGTCATTTCATAAAGTTGGCCCATGCCTGCATTTCTTCTCCCACCTTTGTCGTTCTAGTCAATGGTCAGGCCTCGAATACTTCTGTTGGGATCGGGGAATATGACAAGGCCTACTTTATTTTTCCTTGCAATTAATGAATTGTCCTTAGTGTTGCAGGAAGCTCTTGAGAACCAACAACTCACATGAATCGAACTTCGACCGGATTGCCCCTATTCATTCCTTACTTTTTGCAGATGACCTGCTTATCTGTGGGGAGGCCACCTTGTCAGAACACAACAAAATCCTACAAATTGTGCACACCTTCTGCCAGGCTTCAGGTCAGCTCCCAAACTAGGACAAGTCAGGAATTATTTTCAACAGGTATGTGCCTATCAAGGTGACTCAAGACATTAGGTATGTCTTCCATGTTCCTCTCATAGATGATTCCTTCTCCCACCTTGTTCACCCTCTTATCATGCCCGCTAAAAACCGGGTTGAAGCGTACAACTTTATTCTTGACAAGTTTAAAAATAAACACCTACAAAGCTAATTCCCTCTCTCATGCAGCTATGATGGAACTAATTAACTTTGTCTTTGCATCTATTCCAGTTTATTACATGTCTAACTTGATTCTCTCCAGAAAGTTGATTCCAAAAATAACAACCATTATCACAAACTTATTGATACATGTTGTGTTTGCTGGGATCCTATGAATTGTGAGGTTATGATAAGATTGTTCGTGTGTTCTTATATGATCTTGTCGCTATTACCATAATAATATTTGGTCTTGCACGATCTCCATTTCATATGGTTACTCCGGCCAAGTGATTGCGTGTATCCCTAAGAGAGGGTTTTGTACTAGATAGTAGGTTCATGCCTCCTTTGTGTTTGGACTCGAGTGACAACAACAACTAAGTGTTGGATGTTTGCCCAAAAAGCAATATAATTTGTAAATTTGTTTCACAAATATGATTCATATTACTATATTATAACTACGTGCCTCCTGAATATGAGATTTCGAGGAAAACTCACGCTAACGTGTAGTAACATGAACAAAGTATCAAACCTTAATCATGCCTTTTACGACTAATTCGTTGAATGCTTAATGGTTGTGTTTTCATGGTCATGGACATTGTTTATGTCAGCATCAATGAATAAAAAATTGTTGGAAGGGAACAATATGCCTGGGTATACCCTAGTAGTTGATATGCTAAGAGGTTCCATTAAAACATCTTTGTCTTTAGCGACATATCACAACATGGTTATATTACAACATATCCTTTCACCATGAGGTTATCGGGGTTGTATATTCAGGAGGTTTTACATTGGTACTATCTAGCGTCACACCGTAAACTGGATGAACATAACGATAGCCACTAGGTATTTCTAAAGGAGTATATTATCTCGATGTTGTGAGGAGGGAATTACTCCTCCATTAAAAGAGAGATACAAGCCTGGGCCCACTCGGTATTGTTGATATCCATATGTTCTGTAGACAATGCAAGATGATGATACATCATGTGGGATATCATAATACGGTAACGACTAAAAGGAATCTTACCGATTAACCAGATAGAAAAAGGTATAGTGAACCAAATATTGTTTCACGACAATACTAGAACCAATTGTCTTGGGTAAGTTCGGTATCGTGAGTAATGGGAGTATTGTATAATAGCCAACAGGTTCAGCAGAGTTGATTTCATATAGTGTGCGGGAGTCAATATGGGTGTCATGGCTCTCTATTGATTATTGAAAAGGAAAGAGTTTCCAGTTTCATGTCTACACACTATCTGACATGTAGAGGTAACACACTTAAGTTAGGGTTGGTTTTTGTGTATATTGGTAGGTCCGGATCAACAAGGAGTATCATCGGAACATGGTTTCTGCGTGATAGATATATTTTATATACCATACAAAATTTATATTGATGGCATTAGATGTCCTAGATTAATAGAAACCATTTCTATTACTACCAAAATTTATTCCGAAGTTTTTCTGAGAGAGAAAATGAGGTCGCACTCTTTCCAGAGCAGGTGCGGAAGGGGGCATGATATGTCCCGGGATTTCGGAAATATATTTCTGAGACCGTTTGATAAGGTCGATGATTTTATCCATAGGGGTTACAGGGTTCCGGAAGAGTTTCGGGCAAAAAAACGAGAAGGTGGTGGGGGGAGTGCCCGAGGGGGACATGGATGCCCCCATGGACACACCCATATTTTGGGGGTTGCGAGGTGGCAGCTAGGGAACCACACATGGCGCTTTATTCTCCCTGCATTTTCCCCATAATTTAATTGGAGAGAAAAAGAAAAAGGAAAAAGGGGGAAAAGAAGAAAATAAAATGTGAGGTGTGGAGTTGGACTCCACAAAGGGAGTCCAATCCGAGTTCCACTAGGAGGAGGGGTGAGACCACCCTTTGTGGTGCGTCCTCCTCTTAGTTGGATTGAGGGAGGGACTCCTTCCTCCCAAGAAATGTCTCCCCCTCATCCACCTATAAAAAGGAACCTTTCCCAAGGAAAAATCCTACCATACCAATTGGCTCTCAAGCCTCTCTCTATTGGAATTAGAGGATCTAATTAGATATTCTAATTAGAGGCCCTATAATTGAATTAGATCTTGTTCTAATTGAGATTTTGAGGTCTCCTCTTCCAATTAGATCTAGCCTCTAATTACTCTCTCTCTCTCTCTCATGTGTTGAAAACTCCACCTTCATATACACATGTGGCATCTAGTCCTGGACGACGAAGCGCCGCAAAACTGGTACCATTGTATGCATGCGAACTCTTAGAGAGGTAACACGTGAGACCCTCACTCTGCTGGATCAAGGTGTCGGGCACGGGGAATCGGAAACATCCTCAACCATAGGCTTGTGAGTCAAGATCTTCAACATGCTTCATCAATATCGTCACCGACATCTCTTCCGCTTCTATGGTGTCTAGTACACGATCTCAAAAACTAGGTCTAGGAATTATTATTCACTTGTATCTTCATAGATAGATCTTGGCAGTTGCGTAGCATGCATGGCGAAAATTTGAAATTACCTTACACGCAACCCAGTACTAAGACCAAGAATGTGATGCTGCTATTAAGAATAAAACAATGGTGTTTATGTCTTTTATGATTATGAATATTGCTTACATTATTTATGTTGCTTAATGCAAGTATTGGTTGCTTTGCAACTTAATACCACCGAGTGGCAAGCATAGAAGCGCGCTCAAGGTGGATTATTAGTCATAGATGCAGTTGGATAACGGTCTATCTATGTTTGATGTAATGCCTACATGAATACTACACCGAACTTTGCTTCTCGCAATTAGTTGTTATTGCAATTCTATCAATTGTCCAACTGTAATTTGTTCACCCAACATATTTTCTTGTTATCTTTTGTAGAGACACTGATACGTCGAAAACGTATCTCCTTTTTCGAACACTTTTCTTATTGTTTTCCTCTAAATTTGTGTGTTTTGGATACAACTAACACGGACTAACGTTGTTTTCAGCCGAATTACCTTGGTGTCTTGGTTTTGTGCAAAAAAATCAACTTTCGGGAAATTGCCCAGAAAATACCCCATTGATGTTTTCAACCCGGAAGACCCCGGGAGCCAGAAAGGGGCCAGGAGAAGAGCCACAGGGTGGCCACACCACCCCCTAGCGCCCCCCTTGGCCGCGCCAGCCTATGGTGTGGGCCACCCATAGCCCCCCTCGGACTACCCTTTCGACTACAAATAGCCTTCAACCCTAAACACGAGGGGGTTCGATAGTTTTCCAGAAAGAAGTCCGTAGCTCTGCCGCCATCGGGAATCCTTTTTCGGGGTTCAGAAACTCCGTTCTGGCACCCTGCCGGGACGGGGAATTGGAGGAGATTATCTCCACCGTCATCACCAACGCCTCTCCATCGACCATCCATGTTTCCCCCATCCATGTGTGAGTAACTCCCCCGCTGTAGGCTGAAGGGGGTGGTAGGGATTGGATGAGTTCAATCATGTAATAATGTCGTGATTGTTAGGGCATAGTGCATAGTATCCTCTATTAGTGCTATTGACATTGTTGCAACTTGTTATGCTTAAGGTTGCCACTTTGAGCCAGAGTGCCATGATTTTAGATCTGAATATGTTATTGAATCATGATGGTAATTATTGTTTCTTGATCATACCTGCAAGTTTTTTACACATATCGTTGTCCGGAACCCGAGGCCCCGAAGTGATAGAAATTGGGACAACCGGAGGGTATGGCTGTGATGTGAGGATCACATGTGTTCACGGAGTGTTAATGCTTTGCTCCGGTGTTCTATTAAAAGGAACACCTTAATTACCAGTAGTTCCCTTGAGGCCCCACTGAAACGGGCTGGTATGACAAAAGACGGTGTGCAAGTTCTCATTGCGAGCACGTACGACTATTTACGCAACAAATGCCTATGGTTACTTAGTACTTGGATGTTTTATCTTATTTATCTGCAATGCCCATGACTTGATCATTATATGAACTATCTTATCAATGCAACGCCCGTTCATCCATCCCTATGCCTACAGTATTTAGTCCCGCTGTTTACTTCAATCACCACTGCTGCTGTTATTTCACTACTGCTGCTACTATAAAACTATTACTACTGATAAACCACTCGAACAAGTCCACTTTCAGGTGCAAGTGAATTGACAACTCACTTGTTAAGGCTCACAAATATTATTTGGTTCCCCTTGTGTCGAATCAATAAATTTGGGTTTTACTTCCCTCGAAGAAAGTTGCGATCCCCTATACTTGTGGGTCATCAAGACTATTTTCTGGCGTCGTTGCCGGGGATCATTACTTTATTTGCGAGCTCACCGGAGAGTACTATTATCTACTGCCAATCATTCATCATGGGTAAGTCTCGTGATGGAAGAGTTCCTATATTACCATCCACTACAAGAAGAGGTACAACTCTGAACACCTCTGTTGCTCTTGATTCACCGTCTGTTATGAGTAAGCTGCTTACACCACCACATACACATGCTACACATGCTACTTCTGCTGAATCTGAAAATACTTCTGATACTTTTGATGATGCTTCTACTGTGCTTGATGAGAGTGGTTCTCTTGGTCCTTTCTTAGATGCTACTATTGCTAAGGCTAAAAATATTGCAAACACTGAAACTCCTGATAAAAATCCTGTTACTCCTTCTTTCTCACCTGAGTTTAGAGAAAATCCTAGTGATGATTTTGATGATGCCTATATTGAACTTAGTGATGATCTTATTGATGAAATACATGCTATGGAGGATAAAGATGCTGCTATACGTCTTATGGAAAGGCGTGTTGTTAAATATAAATTATCTCCTGATGCTCAGTTTGCCACTTCTCCTATGAATATTAGGGATAAGGATTATGATTTCTCTCTTGATTTATCTTATATATCTATTGTTGAGAAAGAACCTTTTTGTGGAACTGAAAATGGAAGTGCTATGAAACATATGAATGAGCTCTCCTCTTTGAGTAGTTTATTCTCTGATGATCTTAAGAAACGTAGCTACTTTGTTGCTAGAATATTCCCTTTCTCATTAAAAGATGAAGCTAAAACTTGTTTAATAATTTGTCTCCTGGATCTATTGATAGTCCTATTGGTTTGGTTAATGCTTTCTTTCAGAAATATTTTCCTGCTAGTGCTCAAC
The DNA here is from genome assembly GCA_028641055.1 of Alopecurus myosuroides. Classification (NCBI taxonomy): domain Eukaryota; kingdom Viridiplantae; phylum Streptophyta; class Magnoliopsida; order Poales; family Poaceae; genus Alopecurus; species Alopecurus myosuroides. The sequence continues at coordinate 360,133,250 of CM054060.1, read as the reverse complement.
ATGCTGCTTTACAAAATATATTTAATTTCAAGCAATTGGAAGAATAGAAATTGCATGTATCTTGGGCAAGGTTCTCTTCTTTAGTAAGGGCTACACCTGGGCATAAGCTAGAATATAATAAACTTCTTGATATACTCTATAATGGACCAACTTTTGAATCTAGGAATACCTGGATAGTTGTGTTGGCTGTGTTTTCAGCCAAAGAACTCCAGAGGAAGCTGAGGAATTAATGGCTAAAATAAGCCAAAATCATGATGCTTGGGCTAGGGTTGAGCCTGAGCTGACCCCTACTCCAGTATCAACACCAACACCAACACCCAAGAAGAGGGGAATGATTGAATTAAATGATGAAGTGATGAGAGAAGCCAAGAAATCTCTTAAAGAGAGGGGTATTAAATCTGGAGATGTGAAGAATCTTCCACCTATAGAAGAATTATGTAAGCCAATCCCTCACTCATCACCCATTGAGGTACACTCTCTCCAATATTTTTATAGTAGAGATATTCCCTATAGAAAACCTCCTGATCAATTCTTAGATGAATTTGATAATTATGTTATTAAGCAAGATAATTTTAATATGAGAGTGCAAAATCACCTAATGGAAAACTCTAAAGCTATTAATGATTTGCATGGTATTATAGAAAGAACATCTAATGATGTTAAAAATGCTTGTTAAACATTTTCAAATGGTTCAAACTCAAATCGATCAACTTGCTAAAGTGCAAAAAGATTTGCTAGTTAATGCTTCTAAAGAAAAACATGCTTATGAAATAAGAACTAGAAGTGGTATTGCTACACAAGATCCTTTATATCCCGAGGGACATCCTAAAAGAATTGAACAAGATTCTCAGCAAACTAATAATGACGTTATTCATACTAAGAATAAAAAAAGAAGAAACATAAAACTGCTGTAGAATCCTCTGAACTTGCTAAAGATCCTAATAGTATATCTATCTCTGATGCTGAAACTGAAAGTGGTAATGAAAAGAATGATGCTTCTGACAAAGAAGAAATTGAAAAGGAACCTGAAAAGCAAACTAAAAATACAAAGTACACTAAGGAAGATTTTATTGCTAATAAACATGGTAATGAAAGAGAACCTTGGGTACAAAAACCAATGCCTTATCCTAATAAGAAACACAAGACAAAAGAAGAAGAACACTATAACAAGTTTTGTGAATGGATGAAACCTTTGTTCTTGCAAATTCCTTTAACTGATGCTATTAAATTGCCTCCTTATGCAAAATATATGAAAGATTCCTAATGAGGAAATTTCCACTATGCTTGCTAATTATTCTTTTAATGGCAAGGCTCCTAAGAAACTTTGAGATCCTGGTATACCAACTATTCCCTGTTTTATTAAATATAATTATGTTAGAACTACTTTGTGTGATCTGGGAGCTGGAGTTAGTGTCATGCCTTTTACTCTCTATAAAAGACTCCTCCTAGAAAAATTGATACCAACTGAGATATCTTTGCAAATGGATGATAAATCCACTGCTATTCATGTGGGTATATGTGAGGATGTTCCTGTTCAAGTTGCTAATAATTGTCTGATATTAACTGACTTTGTTGTGTTGGAAATGCCTGAAGATGATAATATGTCTATTATTCTTGGAAGACTTTTTCTTAATACTGCAGGGGTTGTTATTGATTCCAATCAAGGGAAATTTACTTTTAATGTTAATGATGAAGAGCACATTGTTTCTTTTCCCAAGAAGATTGATAAGAAATATGGACTAAATTCAATTGAAAATATTGAGACCATCAAGATTGGAGAATTTTATTGTCCCATTCCAGTACCACCAAAAGAATATGAAATTATTATGATTGGGAATATGCCTATGTAGGTTGAGGTAACATAATTATTTAGTGTTTAGCAAAGTTTTTCTTCATATGAAAATTATTCTGGTAGCAAGACTTGATCACCGTTAAGAAAATGATTTTTAATGAAGAGGACATTGTTTTCACTATGTTTTCACCTTCCCCATTATGTTTTCACCATGTTTACTTTTGTTACAACATTGCTACTTGAGTACAATCATGTTTTCCACCATCCTGATGCATGTTTTCCTGATATTTTCACTATGATTTTTGAGGATATGCATGTTTTCACCTTCCATACTTTTGTTTTCACCACTACCACCTTTGGTTTCTTTAGATATTCTTTCAATAGAGTGTCATAGAACCTATGTAGTGCTGGTTTTGGTTTTGTTTTCCACCTTTTCACATTTTTTTCCAGAAATATTATTGTTTATTAAAATTCTGAAAAAGCCCAAAAAATAAAGTTTCTCCGAAAATTCCAGAAAAATTATACTAAATTGTTACATTAAAAATGAGGCAGAAAGCCACCTGGGAGACCCCAGGGGGGCCCACCAGTCAGGCACACCATAGGGTGGCGCGGCCAGCCCCTGGTGGCACCAGCACATGGTGTGGGGCCCCCTGGCCCTCCACTAACTCTCTCCCCTGCCAAAGTCTTATCTCTCACCTCACAAACTGAAAAAACTTCCTGGAACCCGTGTTCTTGCTGTTCTTGCCTCTGGATTTTGATCTCCTTCTTCAGCCCATCATTTGTGCTGATATTTGGTGTGTTTGACCTCCGGTATGTGACTCCTCCGATGATCCAAGTAGAATTTTATTTAGTGAAGTGTTTCTTGAGTATTTTGTTACTGTAGGTGACAACTTATGAGATTTTGCATGCTTTATTTGAGTAGAAATAATTTATTTTTGATGTATGTTTAGCTCTCATATAAGTCCCTATGGTAGTCTCCACCTTATAGTTGCTTGAAATTAATTTTTGTGATGATTGTTGAAAAATTTCAGAGATGGAGCACAATGCTTATCAACTAAACCATCATGAGTTGGAGGTGCATGAGGCCATGCTTGTGCATCGCGAAGAGAGAGTATTACCATCAATCTATCCTTGTCAGGAATTTATGCGGATTTCAGGAAATTTGCAAGACTTCAACACTCTTGTGCGGAATGCGGGCTTGGACCGTTTCATTGAGGATGAAACCATCCAATATGTGAAACTAACTATGTGTGGTGCAGGATTTTCGTTTCAAGTGGTCCGCAACTAACCCAATGGTCCACTATAAAATTTACAATAAAGATGTGAGTCTGCCTTTCAGTGTTTTCTGTGCAGCCATTAAGGTACCAGAGTGGGGTTCTTGTGGGAAGATAAGTGGGAAGCCGAAACCACTGTTGGATTTATATGAAGAGATTTGCCAAGGCAGAAGCTTCACATGGGAGTGTGGTAAAATTCGAAAAATCCAATTCCCTAGCATTTGATATTTTGCCTACTTTATTTGTAAATGTGTGTTAGTTAGAAAAACTGCCAGTAAACTATCTGTTTATGATTTGGCGTTTATTTCAGCTGCCTTAAAATGTGATAGGTCTTATAACCTTGGCGCTTTGATTGCTTACCGTCTCTCACATAACCGTGAGAAGGGAGGAGTTTGTGGAGGTCTTATTGCCTCGCGCTTGCTAGCTTTGCATGGTTTGGAGCCACACCATATGGATGTGCAATTTCCCATAAAGAGGCTTAATCTTGTTTCCATGGTTCAACATAAGTTTCTTTCTACTCATGCTCATTTGCACAACTTTTCCTTTGAAATAACTTTCTCCAAACAATCTAGGTGGAGGGTTATTAAAACTGTTAGGAAAGTACTTTTGCCTGCACACACTTTGTTTGATCTTAATGGTAGGCAAGGATGGGAGCTTTCTGAGAGTGAGATGGACACATATCTTGAGAATCTCCCCCAGCAAGGGGAGGACGCCGGAGAGGGGGACGATAGTGATTTCGTCCATCCCTACGACACCACGGGGATTCCATATCAGCACCTCGGCTATGACTACGCATCAGCTGCATCATTTTCCTCTTATGCGCCCGAGTACGTGTCGTGGTGGTGTCACGGCAGATGCCATAGGATGGCTAAAGATGTGGGGACGATGGACGCTGGAGGCGCTCGGGGAGGGATCACGCAGCGAGTAGCCACGTGAGTATGAAGCTAGCACTGCAAACAACAAGATCTACCCAGGTTCAGGGCCCTCGTGTGGAGGTAAAAACCCTACTCCTGCCTTTCTCTCTTTATGTTCGTGTCTCACCGAGTAGCCACAGTACAAGTGATGCTTACAACCGAGTAGCCACTCTTCTCTCTAGGCAACTGTAGCCCTTAGTCGCGTCGTCCATCGCGCAGGAGGAGGCAGGGCACCTTATATACTGGTGCCCAGCCGGATACAGCCAAGATGTCGACATAATGTGCACACTGTACACTTCCAGCTTCCCGCTGACAGCTTTGGCTTCCAAGTTTGTCTCCGTGTGGAAAGTAGTTGTGCAAAACCAAGAAGCTGATCTGTTATCACTGACACTGTCACGGGGTAGGCCCCCCTAACCTGCGACGCCCTGCTGACACACTGGCGCGGATAGGCACGCGCTCTGCAGATGAACAGTGCCCCAGTACGGACCCAGGATACGCGGGATCCTGTGTTAGAACGGCTCCTTTGACTTCTGGCCCGAGTAGAAGACCGCCATTTCTACTCGGACCACTTCCTCTACTCGGAGGAGAATAACTCCCTTGATTCTTCCTCCTGGCCATCAGTGTGTACGGCCGAATAGCAGCCGACCGGGTAGCGAGTACCGGGTAGCCAGCTACTCTGCCGAACGTCTCTTCTGATCTCGCCCTTAGGACTTGCCTTTACCCTACTCGGGGGTAACCCCCGACATTAGTCCCCGAAGCTGGTAGAGTCCTGCGAATTTGTTCACTGGGCTCTGCTAGCTTAAAACCAATATTGCCTTTGAATCCTTAGGTTGCTGAGTAGAACCTCCGAGTAGCCCCGAATTTTGGCTCGAGTCCCTTTTTTTCCGAATAGAACTACTTCTCTTCTCTGTCGCCGAGTAGAATGATTTCGCGGAATTCCTGGAGAGAATCTCGGCGTGGCAGACCAAATCCACCTTTCCGCACTGCAACTGGACACGCGTCATGTTCTCGTACCCCCGACGCCTCGGTGCCCGGGATATGGCAGGCCACGCGTCCATTACTGCGGCCTAGGCCCACTGGCCCGTTAGTTCGCATCAAGTGCAGTGATCACCCACGATCTCGACGTGGGATCGATTGCGGCCGTTACGCGCGCGAACTGCGCTGTGTGCGTTTCTAACCGGCCCACACCCCACGTCGCACGATCTCTGCGCATAACTGATCCCACTAGCGTTACTGGTAACGGCTATCCGAGGGGAGGGATAAATACCCCCTCGGTAACTCCTTCTTCCCCTTCTTGCTCGCATTCATCCCTTGTCCCTTCGCATCTCCGCCGCCACAGAGTGCTCCGCCGCTGCACATCTCACCGTGCCGCTGCTCCCTGCGACGCCGGAAGGCTAGCGATTTCCACCAACTCTCCACAAATCTCCACCGAATCCTCCCGAATCTCCTCTTCTCGATGGCCCGCGACGACGACGCCCGCGCCGGGTGGGCTGGTTCCGAGGTCACGGCAGACGATTGCCAGTGGCTCGTGAATACCCACCGGGTTCTCGCCGGCGTGCGCTGCAGGCCCTCGAACGGCGAGCTCGTCCCCACTCCGGAGGCGGACGAGTTCGTCGTGTTCCTCGCTCACTTCAAGCGAGGATTCGGGCTTCCCGTCTCCGACTTCTTCCGCTCCTTCCTCAACCACTTCGGTCTGCAACCGCATCATCTGCCTCCGAACTCCATCGTCATGCTCTCATACCACGCCGTGGTATGCGAGGCGTTCTTGGGTGTGCGCCCCACGGTGCACACTTGGGCGCGCTACTTCTTCTTCAGGAAGCAGAGCGTGCCCAAGCCGGGTAGCACGGAGAGCACCCGCAGCATGACCAAGACCGGCAGCGCCATGATGCTGCAACGCGGCGGGACTAACCACCCGCGCATCAACGGCCTTGACTCCGTGCGCAAGTGGCAGCGGTCGTTCTTCTACGTGAAGAACGTTGTTGTCGAAGAGGGAGCGCCGATTGTGGACCGGATCCACCTCCCCAAATGGACGAACACGGCGCCCACCCAACAGAATTGGGGATTCAAGCCCGCTCTGGAAGGCGACATCAAGCAGATGAACCAGCGCCTGGCCCAGCTGAAGGATTTAGGGCTCAAGAATGACGACCCCATCGCCTGCTGGATTTCCAGGCGAGTGCTCCCGCTGCAGCGCCGTGCGCACCTCATGTGCTACATGGGTGGCAATAGAGATTGCACCCGGACAACCACATTCGAGCTCAGCAACGCGGATGTGGCCGTCTGGGCGCGCTCCATCATGAGCACCGGCCTCACTGACAACTGGCAGTACGGCTTCGTGCCGTATAGCCGCACGAAGCCAATTAAGCGGGGTAGTACTTCACATCTCGTTTCCTGCATAGTGACACCGAGTAGATAGCTTTCTAGCTAGGTATGCTTAGTATTCGTACTCTGTGCCGAGTAAGACACTTAGCAGTATTCATTAGGCTTCATATGCTTTGTGATTGCACGCCATGTCGATTAGGGTACTTGCTAGTGTCTGTTAGGCTTCGTGTGCTTTGTGTTTGCACGTCATGTCGAGTAGGGCACTCGCTAATGTCTGTTAGGCTTCGTGTGCTTTGTGTTTGCACGCCATGTCGAGTAGGGCACTTGCTAATATCTGTTAGGCATCATGTGCTTTGTGTTTGCACGCCATGCCGGGTAGAATGCCTTATACTTCTCAGCTGATTCGTGTTGCTTGCTTATATTTCCAGCGCCTTGCTCGCCAGCTCACTAAGAGCGAGGAGCGCTTCGAGGCCAACTGGAGCGAAGATCGAAAAGAGGATGACGAGGTCTCCTACGACACTGCGGATACCCTCTGTATCCCTCACGCCGTGCAGCAGGGTAAGCGCTCCGTCGATATATCCATTCGGGATTGGTCCGAGGACGAAGAAGAAGGTGACCGAGTTCGCCTCTCTAGTCGCGGGTAGCGCAATCCATCTTTTCTTTCCACTTCTCAATTTTTTCTTCTCCTCTACTCTGCAGATGACGCTGATGTTGACGAAGAGGAAGAGGACGTCCTCGACGTGGATCCGGTTGCGGTTGCTGCTCCCACCACTCGGAAGAGGGCGGGTAGCGGTGCCCAAGAACCCACTACCAAGAAGGACAAGAAGGGCGAGAAGAAGACCAAGCAGGTCTCTGGGAGACGGCCACCCCCTTCTCGTGTAGGGTAAGTGATTTCTTCCAAGTTGTAATCTGCTGTTGTTGCTTTTCCTGAATCCCTTATTCCACTGCTGCTTCTCGGTTTCTTCTTTCTCCCTTCTTTTCCTGAATCCCTTTTTCTCTTCAGCACCCCCTTGGACGCTGATGCTGCTGCCGCTCCCACCAAATCCAAGAAAAGATCCTCCATTGACATCGACGAGCTCATCGACCTTTCTGACGAGGAAGAGACCGCGGCGCGGGATGAGCCGCGTGCGCCCTCGCCCGTGAAAGAAGAAGACGAAGGTACCAACGCCGCGGATATGGGCGCTGGTGTCGAGGATATGGAGGCGGATCAGCAGGCCCGCGCGGAACAACAGGCGCAGGATGTTGCTCACGACGAGAGACCCCCTTCTCTCCCTGCTGCTTCAGCCGGGGAGAACGCCGAACGGGACGCTGAGCACCAGGATCATGCCGCTCTTGAGCGGCGGGAAGAGACCCAGGAGCAGCAGGACACTGATGCTGCTGACCAAGATTACCCCGCGGCCCAGCTGCTGGTAGAAGTACAAGAGGATGTACGACCAGATCCCGCTGCCGAGCAGCGGGCTGAGACGACTGTGGTGGAGCAGGACCCGCAGAGCCAAGCGTAGCCAGACGCTGCGCCGAGTAGCCGGCCACCTGTGCCGCCTACTCAGCAGGCTGCTCCACCTACCGCCTCCAGCCCTCCAGCAAAGAACACCAAGACCCTGGCGAGCCCTCCAACCAAGCAAGACACCGAGAAGACCGGTGCCGCCGAGAAGCAGGCTACTCAGCCTGACGCCGCAGTCCGCAAGAACCCACCGCGCAACACTGCGCTGGATTCTGCCAAGATGCCGCCGCCTAAATTACCCGCGAAGCCTGCCGCGAAAGCTGGGCAGCTTACCATTGGTGCTCCTGGCAGTTCTGCTGGCGCGGGTGCTTCTGGCGGTTCCGCTGGCGTAGGCGCAGGATCAAGCGCTCAAGATCCACCTGGCTACCTGCCCTACATGGTGCGGACGGCCCAGCAGTATGGCATCAAACTGACTGCGGGCGAGAAGAAAGCCGCGCTTACAAAGGGGAAGCAGGCCACAACTGTGGATACCAAGTTGTCGGAAAAGAAGAAGAAGGCCCTATCGATCTTCTCGCGCGAGGCCCAAGAGACTGAGGTGCAGTCCGCAGGGCTCGAGCAGATCATCGACCGGGCAGGCTTCATCGACGCGGTGTGGGAGAGCGATTTCCTTGGCAACCCGACCTGGGATGGCATGACCTTGGGCCCGCTGGACCATTGGCGCACCGACTAGAACAAGGCGGACATTGGCTACAACCCCATGACCATCTCGTCCGCCACTAGCACGCTGGCCGCGAAACTGTTCGTCCACCGCAAGGCTGCAGAAGACCTCGAACAAACTTATGCTGTAAGTTGTGTTTGCCTGTTCCGAGTTGCGGTTTTCTGTTTCGAGTTTTTTTCTTCCTTCTTCTTCTATCCTTTTCTTTCTCCTTAACCACCATCCAGTCCCCGAGATTCGGGCCGGGTAGACGGGTACTCAACCGAGTTGCCGTCTTCCCGGGCCAAATCTTCAAAACATTGTCTAAGTCCTTTTCTTTCTTCTTCTCAGAATAGCCTTTTGAAGAGAACGATCCTTTACCTGCGTCTGCTCTGGAATCATTCCATCGCCAAGAGGCGCCTTGAGGCCCTGGAAAAGGAGCGCAAGACTGATGCTGAGACAGAGCAAGCAGCCGTGGATCGAGCCCTCCAGCTCTCTGCAATGGAAGGTAATCCTTTTAGCTATTCGGTTAGTGCGTTTTGTGTTTACGCCCGGATTTTGCTCTTTGCTCTAACTCTGTTTACTCTGCAGAAAAACTCAAAGAACTACAAGAGCAGCACCAGCACTGCCATGTCTTCAGCGCCTCCGCCGAGAGCAATATTAAAGAACTGGAAGGTGGGTTGCCGTCTTCCCGCTTGCTTATCTCCTTTCTGTTGGTTACTCTACTCACCGTGCTGTTTCTGTCCGCAGAAGAGTACAAGAAGTTCCGCGAGGAGCATCTTGACTGCTTGAAACCTGCTGAGGTGAAGTAGCAGCTTGAGGGCCTAGAGGTAGAGCTCAAGAACAAGCACGTCACCGAGGTGGAGCCGCTGCAAGTCCAATTGAGGGCTGCCCTCCAGGATGCCATAGACTTGACTGCCGAGAAGGACAAGATGGAGGCGACCTTCAAGGCCAAGCAACGGGCCCTCGAGTTGGAGAACGAGGTGCTCAAGAAGAGCAATGTGGACCTCATGAGCCAGCTGGCCGAGTTTCGCAAGGTTGAAGAGAAGCACATTGCGGACGAGGAGTCGTGGAAGAGGAAGTTGCAATCGCTACTTTGCGACCTGAATAGTAAGTTCTCGCTCCTCTGCGCCTTCCTATTTCCTTCTTCCACTTTGTGACTTGATTTGTATTTCTTCTCTGCCTATGTTTCTAATCCTTTCTGATAGCATTTTCAGAAATCTTCCCCGATCTCTGCTCGGCTAGCAAGCCTGCTCTGTCTAAGGCACAAGAACTTCGATCCGAGAAGGGACTGCCGATGGACACCAAGGCTTCGATTGAAGATAGCTTCACCAATCTGCAGGGGCAAGTTCAGCGTCTGAGGGGCTTGGGCACTGATTTGGCATCCACGGCCTTCAAGCTGCATGCGCTGTTCTGGCCCCAAGAACCTTTGCCAAGGACCATCCGCGCGCTCGCCGAGAAGCTCAACGGTGTAAAAGCCGAGTTGAAGGCGCGCATCTGGAGCTCGGGCAGGCGCCGACATGCTTCTACTCTTCATTTGCAGCTGGTATGAGAATCTCAATCTCAATACCATCCTCGAGATGCGCCAGGACTCCAAGTGGGAGAAGGATCCTGAGTGTGTGACTCGCCGTCAGGCAGTCGCATATGAGATCGCCTCCTACGCGGATACCGCGCGCTTCATCGAGGGCCTCACCGAGCCTGACACGGACGCGGAAGGTTATGATGAGGACGAAGATGATGACGAGGAGAACGAGTCGGAGGACTTGGGCTGCTTTGAAGAGACAAGCCCCGAGAAGGGGAAAGGCGGGAAGGGCAAGGCCACCGCGGGTAGCGACGAAGAAGCTGAGAGCCATGATGCCACCCAGGGTGCAGCTTCCGAGATGGGCTCATCTTCCGGCACGGCACTTGGTGACGCGGCGCTACTCCACACCCAGTCCGACCCCATCTCGGTGGCCACCGCCACCTCCGATCAAGCTGCTGCCAACCTTGAAGCGGATGCCGCCACTGCCAACCTGGATAACACCGCGACCTCAAGCTAGTTCTGTCCTGCAACACTTATGCCTCGAAACTTTTTATCAGATCCCCGGAATGCCGGGTCCAAATGTATCAAAGAATTACTCTTCCCGTTGCTACTCAGTTTTATTTCACTTGATGTTTTATACTTAGCAATTTGAGCAGCTCTGGCTTGATGCCGGGTTGCGTTATCATGCGAGTCCCCGAGTTGCATTTTTCGTCCACTCTTCCTTTTTATCTCAGCTCTTACCTGCAACTTGTTGCTTTTTTGGTATTCGAGTCACAAGAGTTCAAAGTTGGAGTTTCAAATACTTATCCACTTGGAAACAGTCATAGTAACGCTACCCACCACATAGCCGAAAAAGTTAACAACAAAGAGTAAAAAACACTCTATTCGGTTGCCACACGCGTCCTTCCCTTTGCAATTTTTCATGTGTTCATTGACTCTTTGGCTTGTTCTCTGGCTTGCCATGAAGCCGGGTTGCGGACAGCAGCAGAGTCGCAGAGTGTCCGGTGAGTATAAACACACTACTTTGTGTGCTTTTGAAATTCTAAGCGTAGCAACCGAGTAGACAAAGATACAGCAGAATAGAAACACTTAGAACAATTTTGGACAAGGGCAGTCCCCGAGTTCAATTTCAGATTGCAGAGTGGGAGTTTAACTCGGATAAGAGGATACATACACACTTTTTTGCTCATGAATGAAAGCGACGAAGTAGAGCTACATTCCAGGGGCGTTTGGATTCCTCCCCAGCTTTATCCGGCCTGTTCTTCTGTGATGGTTGCGCATTCACAAGGTAGTACGCATCATTGTGTAGAGCCTTGCTCACAATGAACGGCCCTTCCCACGGAGGGGATAGCTTGTGCATCCCGGCTGTGCGCTGCACGAGCCTAAGGACCATGTCTCCTTCTCGGAAAACCCTTGGGTTTACTTTTCGGCTATGATAACGCCTCAGGTTTTGCTGGTAAACAGCTGAACGTGAAAAGTAAGCTCTCTTGCTTCTTCTAGCAGGCCAACGTCATCTTCTCGAGCTTCTCTCGCCTCCGCCTCAGTGTAGAGGGTTACTCGGGGGGAGTCATGCTCTAGGTCGATTGACAACACGACCTCAGCCCCGTAAACCAAGAAGAATGGTGTGTAGCCGGTTGACCGGTTAGGGGTAGTCCTTAGACTCCACAACACCGCTGGCAACTCGTCTAGCCAACACCCTGGTGTTTTCAGCAGCGGCTCAATCAGCCTAGGCTTTATGCCTGCCAGCACCATGCCATTTGCTCTTTCCACCTGCCCATTGGACGCGGGATGCGCGACAAACGCGACAGACGCGACATCCAGTCGGATGTGCTTATATCTGCAGAATCTCACCATGGCTCCCTCAGCAAAATTTGTGCCGTTATCCGTGATAATGCTGTGCGGGTAGCCGTATCTCAGGATCACATCCTTCAGAAAACTCACAGCAGTAGCTCCATCACACTTCCGAATAGGCTTCACTTCAATCCACTTGGTGAATTTATCAACCATGACCAAGATGTGTGTCATGTTGCCTCTAGCCGGTTTGAAGGGACCAACCATATCCAGGCACCAGACGGCAAATGGCCAAGTGATGGGAATTGTTTTCAACTCGGAAGCGGGCATGTGGATCTTACTTGCGAATCTCTGACAGCCGTTGCACTTCCTCACGATATCCTCCGCTTGCTTCAAAGCAGTGAGCCAGAAGAAGCCATGCCGAAAAGCCTTCTTGACCAGAGCCCGAGAAGAGGCGTGATGCCCGCATTCCCCTTGGTGTATTTCCACCAGAATCTCTTCTCCTTCTTCTGGTTCCACACAGCGTTGCAATACGCCAGTGGAACTTCTTTTGTGCAGCACTTCTCTGAAGATGGTGTAGCCCTTGGATCTTCTCTGAATCTGCCTTGCGGTTACCTCATCATCTGGTAGGGTGCCGTCCTTTAGAAAGGTTAATATGGGCATGGCCCAACTCGGCGTTTCCCGCGCGGGAAACACTGGTTCGTCCACTTCCATCGGAACAGCCACCGCTGCGTCTTTTTCTGGGTTGGGATTGACTCTCTGCAGCCCCGAACGGTTTGCAAGGACTTCTTCAAGGAATGCGACAGTCCCCGAGCTGAGAGGGGCAGTCCCCGAGTAAGAAGGAGCAGTCCCCGAGTAGGGAGGGGCAGTCCCCGAGTAGGGAGGGGCAGTCCCCGGGTTGCAGGCGCCAGTCCTCGGGATGGAGACGGCAGTCCCCGGGTCTCCTTTTGCACCTTCCCAGTCAATCTCCATTGGAACTGCTTCTTCATCAGGCATGGAAGGAACGAATATGGACTCCGAGTTGGGGGATGGCTTGATGGATGGCTTTCTCAAATGCTCCAAGGCAATCCCGGCCGGGATGTACTGCCGAGAAGACCCCAACTTGGACAGCTCATCTGCTGCCTCGTTCTCTGCTCGGTGTATGTGTTGGAACTCGCAACCCTCAAAGAATCCTGTCATGGTTTGGACCAGGAAGCGGTATGACGCCATGTTGGCATCCAGTGCATCCCAAGTGCCAGAAACCTGCTGCACGACTAGATCCGAGTCTCCATAGCATATGATGCGCTGCACACCAACTTCCTTTGCTACCTTCAAGCCGTGTACTACGGACTCGTACTCTGCGACATTGTTGGACGCCTTGAAGTGGATTTGCAGCACATACTTGAGTTGATCTCGCTTAGGTGACGTAAGCACTACGCCAGCACCAAGGCCTTCCTTCATCTTGGAGCCATCAAAATGCATCTTCCAGTAGTTGGATACCGGAATAGGAGGCTCGTATTGTACCTCAGCCCAATCCACCAGTGTAACACCTGGGGTGTTTGCCCTAAGTTAGAAAGTTGGTTGTTTTCCTTTTTGGCATTGCATCACATGCATCATCTGCACATTGTTTGCAAACCAATTCAAAAAAACAAAACAAAAATTCAAATCCATTTAAATTTTTTCAAACAATGCACCTGTGTTTTTCAAACTCAAATTGTTTTTCAAACTCAAATTGTTTTTCAATATAAGTTGATTGGAATTAATTTTTTCTTGGTTATTTCAAAAACCATTTCTTTATGAAACACTAATTGAAATTAAAATGGCAAATTCAAATCAATTTGGCAATTTGAAAATTTTGAAAATAAAGTTAACTTACTTTGGGCTTGCTGCCATTTAGTTCAATAAGAAATTATTTTTTAGCATTAAAAACCCCTAACAATCTATTCCTTTTTCTTTCTCTTCCTTTCCTACAAAACTGTGTGAACAAAAAAAAAATATAATAAAAACAAAAAAAAAAACTGAGAGGGAGAGGCAGTTGGGCCAGCCCACTCGATCTAGCCCAACACCCCCTGGTACCCTTCTTCTTCGTACGGAACAGGGGCAGGAAGGGGATTGCAGCGAGCTCCCCCCCCATGTGCACCTGCTCCCCTCTCCTCCCCCTTATAGCTGCCCTCCTTCCCAAACCCTAACCCTATCTTCCCCCCTTCCTCCTCTCCATCGCCGCCAACCCCTTTCTTCTTCCTCTGCTCCCCCCACTCTCTGTAACCTCTCTCTGAACCAGTACCAAACCCTCCATGGCCGCCACTTTGAGGGCATGGCGCTGCCACCACGGGCACCCTCGGCCCTCCATCTCGCCGGGAATGGAAAGCCCCCACCACCCTCTCCCTCCTCGCATCCTCGACGGGGCCCGGGAAGCACCGAGTCGCCGCCGCCAAGCACCGATCGCCGCCGTCTGTTCCGTCACCGCCACCGCCTCCTGTCGTCCGCTCCCGAGCAGCAAGCCCTCGGTGAGCGCCCCTCTCTCCCCTCTCTCCTCTCTCTCCTCCCCTCTGCCCCGCGGGCGCACGCCCAGCGCCCCGGCGCGCCCACGCGAGCAGGTCGTCGCCGTCGATCTCCGTCGATCGTTTCCTCGCGTTCGTTAACTGAACTTTGTTCAGTTTTCGTCAGTCTAAGCCCGAGTCTGTTACCTCAAAATCCATCGCAAGAGGTTCTAAACAAAACCCGATCAACACCCCAGTGGCACCCGCGCAGCGCGCACGCCCAGCAGCCCCGGGTTCGATTCCCCTTAGGCACAAAGCCACCTCCTTTTTCTCAGCCTTTTTCTTTTTTTCTCTCGAATTTCAGAAAAGCAGATCTGAGGCCTTAATTGTAAAATCAATAACAAATTGAATAATGATCCAATTTCAATGATTCAAATTGCTGTGGATTCATAATCTTGTGCTCCTACTGTTAATGTCAAAGTTTCAACATGTTTCTGTAATAATTTTGCACTAAATAATTAAATACAGAAAATGCAATAAAAATTTGAAACTTTGGAATTTCATAACTTGAGTTCCGTTCATCCAATTTGAGCAAACTTGGGCTCTAAAAATTTGTGTTAACAAAATATACACATTGGTACTTTATTTGGTCACAATTGAATTAAATTTGAACATGTTTCCTTCTGTTTACTAAAAAGGGCAGAATAAGAATGCTTATGAAAAATTGCATAATAAATTCAATAATAACCCAAAAATTATGTGTAATAGCTCAAAATATTCAGTGAAACATTTGCTACCTGTTTTCAACCTTTTCAATACAATTTGTTTACTGTTTTTCCTAATTAAAAGTGGTGCAATAATTCAATGCTTTAATTAAATCTTTTAAATTGCAAAATTCATAACTTGGGCAATTCAAATCCAATTCCAACATGTAAAATATGTTTTCCATCCCATTTTTCATGAACTTTGCAAATATCAACTTTGTTTTCTGTTTTGAATAATTTAAATTGCTGAAAACAACTGTTTCTTAATTAATGCATTTAAAATTGTCAAATTAATAACTTGCTCATCTAAAATCCAAATTCAACAAATGAAATATGTATTCCATCTAAAATTTTGTGTTCTTTCCAAATATGAATTTTGTTATCTATTTTGAACAATTAAAATGGGTGAAAACAACAAATGTTTGTTTAAGTCATTTAAAATGCCAAAGTTCATAACTTAATAAATAAATTTCCAAACTTGGTAAACAACATATCAAATTGAAGCTATTGTTGTTTTCTTATTGTTTTCATCCTCCATGCATCATTCTAATCAACTTTCACATGATGGTTATTTGTAGATCATTTAATTCAACATTAATTC
Organism: Alopecurus myosuroides; assembly: GCA_028641055.1. Classification (NCBI taxonomy): domain Eukaryota; kingdom Viridiplantae; phylum Streptophyta; class Magnoliopsida; order Poales; family Poaceae; genus Alopecurus; species Alopecurus myosuroides. The sequence goes on along the minus strand of CM054060.1, from coordinate 360,117,679 downwards.
CTGGGCTTTTCCATATGCAATCCAAATTGCATATGGGCCCATTTAAATATGTTTACCATGTCAACTAGTTATCTTTGATGCATCCTTAAACTTGTCATGCATCCATATCTTGATCATGCTGGGTCTTTTGCCGTAGTAGTAATTGTTGCATCCGGTGTTTGTTCTAGTTCGTTGCTTCTTCGCGGATAGGACGTTGAGATGATGTGAGCAACGACAAGTTCTCCGGATGTACCTCTACTTGCTGGATTCCAGGCAAGTATACTCACTTGCTGCCTATGGTTGCCTTTCATCACTTGTTACCGATTCTTCCCGTTGCCTTTATTCTAGCCTTATGATTCGATGCTTGTGTCTCGATCCTATCATATGTTTACCTTGCAACCATGATATGGCCTTCCTTCCACTTCCTATTAACTGTTGTTTGTTTACCTTGTTGGCCCTTGTGTCGTAGTTGCATGCTTAGTGTTGTTTGCGCTCAAGTCTTGTTGTCCATCTTATCACCTGTTTAGTTTGATAGTTGGGTTTCAACTTAATCAACAACATGTTAATGTTTTAGGTAATAATAATTTGATGATAAGGCACCGGCAGGAGGCCCGGCGTGGTTTTGAGGCCTGCTAGTGTCGAACTTAATTAGGAAAAGGGTCTTGTCCTCCGATCCATGATGAGCGCACTAACCGCATGTGGGAAGCGAGTATGGGCGCCCCCCGCAACTTTGATTCGATTCGCATTCGTCCAAATCGCCTCATTTAGTTCGGGTTTTCCATTTGCCGCATGCATATGCAGGTGCGAACCCTTGGCGCCAGGGTGGAACTTTTGTAGTCGGCATTTAGGGAGACACGTTCTTAGAGTGCTATGAGGGTCCCCTTTTCTTCGTGGGGCTTGATTAGCCGTGCGCTCAATTGCACGGGGTTCTTTGGTCTTGATGCGAAGAAGAGTTGGGTTGTGTTGAGTGGCCTGCTTGGTGGGTTTGCTCCCCGCCTGGCGGGTCATTCTTACGTGTACGGCCAAATTGGTGCATCCCTGCAGGGTTAAATCTTCTCGAGAAGCCGTGTTGTCCGCGGTTATGGATGACTTGGTGAAAGTGCTGGCTAACAAGTACTCAGACAACTTACACTTAACGATGACAACTTGACTAGTAATATAGATTACCTCCACCATAAAAATGAATGTCACCTTTATCAACCGTGTGAGTTTCCTTGGGTTGCTTCCTTAGTAGGGGGTAACATTGGATGGGTATTGTTTGGTGGGTAGTTGTAGTTGGTTCTGATACGCTATCTTATCCCTTTCTTTTAGCCGGATGTTGTAGCGCGTCTCTGTAGTTAGTTAGTGCAGCCCGCTGCCGCTTCTTTGCCATAATCCCTTCCTTTCCGTTGTACCCAAAGTATTTGTATCTTGTGATGATTGGTTACGCTGGTATCTTGTGAGTATGGTTTATCCGCTTGCCAGTACTTAACCGTACTGACCCACGAATCCTTTTCGTGGCTGCATATTCCACATTGCAGTCAACAGGTTTGAAGTCTGACGACGTTAGCTTGGGAATCCCTCCGGCTTGGCCTGGGCAGGGATTGGACGCCATCGGTTATCTTCAGGACTCTTAGTCCAATTTGTATCTTGTCCGTAGTCGGACACTATGTTGTTTCTTCCGCTGTTATTTGGATCTTTGTATTGTATCAGTTGTATCCTTGACTCGTTTGAGTCGTCTTGTATATACCTCCTCTGTTGTTGTTGTGGATTATTCGCGAACTGTTGTAATGTTATCACAAGTGGCAACCTGGAATCGGTTATTATGTGGATTTTGGCGAAAATGCTGAAATCTGCATAGTGCCCGATCTCGGGGCGTCACAACCAGGAATTCCGCCAGGATCTGAGACTTGATGGCTTCTCTTCGCGCATACGCGGGAGCGCACGCGGCCAGCTCGATTGCCCACTTGGCTACTCTGCCACTCGCTTCCTTGTTGCCCATGATATCCGAGATGGGAGCCGAGCTCACCACCGTGATGGGATGTTCCTGGAAATAGTGCTTCAGTTTCTTGGCGCCCAGGTATACACCGTAAGTCATCTTCTGGTAGTGAGGGTAGTTCTGTTTGGAGCTGGACAACACCTCACTGAGATAGTACACCGGCCGCTGCACACTTTTGCCTTCCTCTTCTCGCTCTACCACAATCACCACGCTTACCACTCGATTGGTAGCCGCAATGTATAGCACTATTGGCTCCTTGGGTAGCGGACTAGCCAAGATGGGAGCGCTACCCAGCATCGCCTTTAGCTCCTTGAATGCCACATCCGCTTGCGGTGTCCAGACGAACTTGTCGCTTTTCTTCATCAATTGATACAAAGGCAGGGCCTTCTCGCCAGTTCTGCCCAAGAAACGGCTCAGAGATGCCAAGCAACCAGTGAATTTTTGCACATCCTTCAGGGATCTCGACAAAGACATGCTCTCAATAGCTTTTATCTTTGAAGGATTGGCCTCAATGCCCCGACTGGATACCAAGAAGCCGAGTAGCTTGCCAGCCAGGACGCCAAAGGTGCATTTACTCGGGTTCAGCTTCATCTTATACTTGCGCAAGTTAGCGAAAGTTTCCTCAAGATCACTAAGCAGAGTATGTGTTTTATTCGTTTTGATGACAATGTCATCTACGTACACCTGCACATTTTTACCGAGTTGGTCATGCAAGCATTTCTGCATGCATCTCTGATAAGTGGCACCCGCATTCCGCAACCCGAAACACATGACACGATAGCAATAAGCCCCGTACGGGGTAATGAAGGCAGTCTTTATTTGATCAGCAGGGTTGAGAGCTATCTGGTGAAAACCAGAGTATGCATCTATGAAAGACAACAGTTCACAACCAGCAGTGGAATCGATCACCTGATCGATGCGAGTTAGCGGAAAAGGATCCATGGGGCATGCCTTGTTCAAGTCGGTGTAGTCGACACACATGCGCCATGCGGTAGCGGCCTTGGGGTCCTCCTTCTTCTTCTCAACCATGACCGGGTTTGCTAGCCAATCCGGATGCAGCACCTCCATGATGAAATTGCTTATCAGCAACTTGGTGATCTGATCACCGATGGCTTTCCTTCTCTCATCTCCGAAACGGCGCATAGCCTGCTTCACTGGTTTGGCATCAGGACGCACATGTAGCGAGTGCTCAACCAACTCCCTCGGGACACCTGGTAAATCCTCATTGGACCAGGCGAACACGTCCCGATTCTCACGGAGGAAGTGGATGAGCTCGCTTTCCTATTTCTCCCCCAACCCGGAGCCAATGATGGCAACTCGGTCGGAAAACTCAGGGTCAACCTGGATCTTCTTTGTCTCCTGAGATGCCTGGAACACCGTCCCGTGCTGGGAACTCGGCATGCCAGGCGCACCAGCTTGCGCAGATTGTGCCATAGCCACCACCTCGTACATCTTCTTCTTCCCGGCAGCAATCACCATGGATTCCGCCAACTGAGAACCGGCAGAAGCACACTCCATGGACTTCTTGTAATCACCAGAAATGGTGATCACGCCATTGGGGCCAGGGATCTTCATCTTCAGATATGCAGTGTGAGTAGAGGCCATGAACTTGCTCAGAGCAGGCCTGCCGAGTAGAGCGTGGTAAGGGCTCTGGTGATCCACCACTTCGAACTGCAGGCTCTCTATGCGGCAGTTCTCCCTGGTGCCGAATAGCACGTCTATCCATACTCGGACGATCGGGTTGCAAGAGACTCCCGGCACGATGCCATGGAAAGTGGTCTTGCTGGGTAGCAGCATGTTCTCGGCCATACCGAGCTTCTCAAGCGTGTCTCTGTACACAATGTTGATGCTGCTGCCGTTGTCAATCAGTACCTTGCTGAACCTCACGTTCTTCTCAGGACCCAAGAAGGTGGGATCCAGCACCAAGGCGTAGCTACCCGGGTTGGGCATCACCTTAGGATGATCTGCTCTGGACCATGTGACCTCTTGGTTGCACCAGTGCATGTAGCGAGGAACAGCAGGGATCACAACATTGACCTCCATGGCACGCCTGTGCTGAGACTTCTTGTTGACAGGCTCAGAGGTGAAAATCATATAGCTCTCGTGGTGCTCCTGGTACCGATTGCGGTCTCCGCCACCACTGTTGCCGTTGTTGTTGTTACCTTGGTTGTTGTTGTTGTTGTTGTTGTTGCTGCCTCTGTTGTTGTTGCGGGTGTAGTAGTAGTAGTTGTTGTTGTTGCGGTAGCCATCGTTGTTGAAGTGGCGGTTGGCTCCTAAAGCCACCTGATTCACATTCTCTCTTCTCGGGAAAGCTGGAGGCCGAGCAGCGGGTGCGCGAGCAGGCTGTATAGCGGCATTCGCAGCTGGTAGAGGAGGAGGAGGGGGCAGGCCCTCATTCTTGATTTCTTCCCACCAACTGCACTGCCGAGTAGTGTTGTTGGCGGGTCTTGCGGGATGCCGAGTGTGGAAACTGCACGGGCCATCCTTCATGTCCTTGAAGACAAAGTTTGGTGCCGGACCCGAGTTGCCGCTACCCTGCTGGGAAGCGCTGTATGGCTTTTTGTTGCCTTGGCCCTGATTCTGGTTCTGCCCGTACTGGGCTCCAGCAGTTTTCGGCCTCTGGCTACTCCCAGCTCCGTTTGCCACAGCATTCACTTCCTCAGGATCGTACCGGGTATCAATCCGGTCACCTCTGCGCTTGTTGCGGAACTCATTGCGCTTGCTGGTGTTGATGTTGTAGTTCCTTCTCGGCTCAGCAGCATCGAGAAGAGGCTGAGTTGGGTCGCCGAGTGCGTACTGATCCGTAATCCGGATGGTCTCAGCGAGAGTACTCGGCATCTCCCTCTAGATCCTTTGCCATAACATGTTGCCATGCCTGCAACCCTGCGCAAACCAAGTGATGGCCTGGGCCTCATTCACACCCTCACAGGTGTTCCTCAGAGTACTCCACCGAGTAAGATACTCTTGGTCCGTCTCCTCTTCCCGCTCTCTACAAGCGGATAGCTGTTGCGGCCTATTCGTCCTCCGGTAGGTGCTGGTGAAGTTGCTGAAAAATGCCTCCGCGAAGTCAAGCCAGCAGTTGATGCTGTGCTTGGGCAGATTGTTGAGCCAAGTTCTTGCTGGTCCCTCGAGCATCTGCGGGATGTACCGCACGGCCCATCTCCGGTTGCCGTCTGCAATGTGCACGGCTGTGACATAGTCATTGAGCCAATCTTCCGGCTTGGTGCTACCGTCATAGCACTTGGTCCCTCTAGCGAGCTGGAACTGCTTCACGGATGGCTCCGTCATGATGCGGGGGCCAAAGCACTCTGGGCCAGGCGGCCCCTTGCTCTCGAGTTGCGCGGACAGGCTGATCCGGTCCAGCTTGTGCCTGGCATCACTGGGCTCCAGCACGCGCTCACCCACGCGATCCAACATGTCATAGCCAGCCAACCCCATAGCCGAGTAGCCATCATCATATCTGTCCACCTGCACGACTGCAGGCTGCTCCACCGGGTTGGCGGCTGGTGCGACTGCACGCGGCTGCTGCCTCTGCCGAGTAGGCTGAGCAACTGGATGCTGAGAAGGGCCTGGGCACTCTCCATCTCGGGCCTGGCTGTGAGCTTTATGGGCTTGATAGCCTGCTCCTGCAGTGTTGTGTTTTTGACCGGACTGTCGCGCCACAGCGTGCTGTTTTGCGGCGACAGTCGGATCGTACACCTGCATCTGCCTGTCTCTGCCGGAATGCCCACTCCGCTCCTTCTCGCGACTGGGATGCGGTGATGAGGCCTGATCGTTAGATCTAGCCGCATGCGAGTGCACCACCTGAGAAGCTCCAGCACCCGGGTTGGCTTTCCGGAACTCCTCGTTCTGCCTGACAGCCTCTAGCACTAGCTCATTGAGCCTTTCCTGCTGCCTAACGCGCGCGTCGCCAGCGAGATGCGGCAACTCAGCAACTACAGCCTCAGCAGCTCTAAGGGTTTTGGCGGGGGTGCTGTATCTGGGTCTGGTGGTGGCGGTGTTTTGGCTAGCGGCTTGGCCAGCAGTTTCACCAACTGCCGCCATCTCGGTGCCTAGATTGCGGCGCGTAGCGCCTGCCTTGGAAGGCCTCCTCACCACGGGCGTGAAGCCGTGAGCTCTGTTGTACTCGTTCTGGTCCAGGTTTAGCTCAAGCCTACCCTTATCCAGCTCCGCCTGCTCGGCAAGCAGCGCCTAGCGCTGCTGGTCGAGCTGCGCCCGCATGGTCATGAGCTCGAGCTCGGTGGGAGGCGGCATGCCCATCCGCACGGCGGACGCAGGTATCGTCGGAGTAGTGGAGGGGGGAAGGTTGCAGTCCTTCTCGTAGGGCTTGTGGGTCTTCCCGCCAGCACTCGGGCCAGCGAGATCCTCGATGACGCCCGCAGCGGCAGCAGCCGCGCCCTTCCCGGCATCAGCAGCAGGGCCGGTCACCATCACCTCCACGCTGTCCGCAGAGCGGCCAATCGGCCTCCCGCGTGAAGCGATGACAGCAGGGGGATCTTCCGCAACATGCACCTCCCCGGGGTACTCGCGGTCGATGACGGTGGCGACGTAGACGAGGTGCGCGCCGAAAGAGAGCACCGAGCCGCCCTCCGGCATGGCCCTGCCGCTGAAATCACCGGCGTTGTCGATGACGAAGTCGAAGGAGCCGAATCTGTGGACGAGGCCACAGACGACGCGCTCTCAAGTAGCAGAAATCGATCCCGTCCGAACGGAAACTCCAGCCAGCGCCGCTGGTTGCCCCACGGTGGGCGCCAACTGTCGTGGTGGTGTCACGGCAGATGCCATAGGATGGCTAAAGATGTGGGGACGATGGACGCTGGAGGCGCTCGGGGAGGGATCACGCAGCGAGTAACCGCGTGAGTATGAAGCTAGCACTGCAAACAACAAGATCTACCCAGGTTCAGGGCGTGTGGAGGTAAAACCCCTACTCCTGCCTTTCTCTCTTTATATTCGTGTCTCACCGAGTAGCCACAGTACAAGTGATGCTTACAACCAAGTAGCCACTCTTCTCTCTAGGCAACTGTAGCCCTTAGTCGCGTCGTCCCTCGCGCAGGAGGAGGCAGGGCACCTTATATACTGGTGCCCAGCCGGATACAGCCAAGATGTCGACATAATGTGCACACTGTACACTTCCAGCTTCCCGCTGACAGCTTTGGCTTCCAAGTTTGTCTCCGTGTGGAAAGTCGTTGTGCAAAACCAAGAAGCTGAACTGTTATCACTGACACTGTCACGGGGTAGGCCCCCCTAACCTGCGACGCCCTGCTGACACACTGGCGCGGATAGGCACGCGCTCTGCAGATGAACAGTGCCCCCGTACGGACCCAGGATACGCGGGATCCTGTGTCAGAACGGCTCCTTTGACTTCTGGCCCGAGTAGAAGACCGCCATTTCTACTCGGACCACTTCCTCTACTCGGAGGAGAATAACTCCCTTGATTCTTCCTCCTGGCCATCAGTGTGTACGGCCGAATAGCAGCCGACCGGGTAGCGAGTACCGGGTAGCCAGCTACTCTGCCGAACGTCTCTTCTGATCTCGCCCTTAGGACTTGCCTTTACCCTACTCGGGGGTAACCCCCCGACAGTACGACCACGCGAGAGACGACCCACCACAGTGGGGATACTTCACGCGCCATGATTGATATCCACTTAGGCCAAAATCCTAAACTTGGGGGGAGGTACACCGACATCACACTCATTTATATATCATGTTCTGTCGGTTCTTTGTATATTCATATTTTTGTTTCTTTCGTTTCTTTTGCTTGTTTTCGTTTCTTTCATTTCTTTCGCTTTTATTATTTTGTTGTCGCTTTCCAAAACACAAAAAGACCAAAAATATTTCTGTTGTTTCTCTCCATTTGTTTCTTTAGTTGGTTTGCTTTATCTTTTATTTGCATTTTAATATTCAAAAACCCAAAAATATTTTTTGTTTTGTTTGTTTGCTTTCTTTCTTTTATTCTTGCTTCATTTCGAAAAAACCAAAAAGATTTTGCTTTGGTTGCTTGTTCTCGTTTGCTTGTGTTTAATTCAAAATCCCAAAAATATTTTGTAGTTCTTCTCTTGTTTTGTAAAGTTTGGTGCAGAGTTCGACAGCCGTCCGTGATTCCATTGGAGCTTCGTTTTCATTATATATTTTATTCAAACCACAAGTGAAGAGCAATAATGACGATCTACGACAATTCAAGTGTGGTGAGAGTCTGGTATGAATTCTATTTGCTTTCATTTTTGTACATATATGCATCTATGTGAGCATGCTTAGTTTTTTGTCTAAGATATATGTGACTTAATGGTTGCTTAGTAGTTCGTGCTCTCTCATGTGTTGTTCCAATTTATTAATGGTAAATGACCTGTCATATAAATATTTGTTCGCATTGTTCTATTCATAGAAGGGTGTGACATTGTGGTATCCTCCTCTGACTGTTTCATTTGAATCGACTTGGCACATGCTCATGCATGCTAAGACTGAAAACAAAAAGTCAATAAGCCTCGATGATTTATTTTGCCTCAGAGTTCTAGTATCAATTTTATGCCTCATTTAATTTTACTTTGTCACAAACATGATTATGATAGGTGTTGCTCTCTTGATTGTCGCTCCTTGTCTATTGCTAGCCTTCACCTGTACTGGGTATGGAATTCTACTCGTGCATCCAACTCCCAAAAACCAAAGTTTCCCATTGTGTACACCATACCTACATATATGTGGTATTTAACTGCCACTCCAAATAAATATCTCATGTGCTACCTTTAAAACCTTCTAAAAATTATTCCTGTTTTGTGCCCCTGTTTTAGCTCATGAGGACGTAAATAGAGAATCTTTATCTCACTTGTTGATTGGATTTCACACCTTGGAAAAGTGGCCTCATCCTCTTATCCAAATGATAGAAGAGATGGAAGCGGAGTGCCCAGCCCCAAATTAATACACATAAATTCTCTTCACTATTTTTTACCCTGATTTATCAGTCAAAGCATAATTGTGTAAACAAAAGAGAAAAAAGGATGACCTTCTACACCAGTTGCGTCCTTCACCATGGGAGCCGCTCTTGTGAATCCAGTTGTCTTGTGACGTACTGTATTGTCTGTTTACCATTCGTTGACATAAGTATACACCTCTCTTAAAAATGTTTTCAATACCTCTGTTTAATAAAATAAAAAGCTCTAGCACATGAGTAATCTCTGCTTCCCTCCACGAAGGGACTTTCTTTTACTTTTATGTTGAGTCTCCGCCATATACTTTGAGCACTTTCTTGAGAGCATAATTATCATTCTTAGTGTGATGTGTTTGTCCTAAAGCACGGTTGATTGTGGCATAATCTTGATACTTGCATCTTTGATATCTTTACTTCTAGTCTTCCCTTGAACTTCAGAGGTGCCCTGGCATTTATGTTTTTCCCCACACATAAGGGCAAGTGAGATACCACTTTATCAGACCCTATTATGAATACTTCAATCTTGCAAATAGTTATGCTTCATGTTGTTTATTATTAATATGTTGTTATCTCTCCCTGGTTTGCATAGCTATTAAGCGACAGTATCTTGCATGTATCTTATCATGAGCATAACTAAGTATATGATCATATAATGAGTATATTTACATCATATGAAACAAATGTGTTCGTAGAAGTCTCTTATCGCACTCAGTTGTCACTGAATTGCTTGAGGGCAAGCAATAAGCTAAGCTTGGGGGGAGTTCATACGTCGAAAACGTATCTCCTTTTCCGAACACTTTTCCTATTGTTTTCCTCTAAATTTGTGTGTTTTGGGTACAACTAACACGGACTAACGCTGTTTTCAGCAGAATTACCTTGGTGTCTTGTTTTTGTGCAGAAAAATCAACTTTCGGGAAATTGCCCAGAAAAGACCCCATTGATGTTTTCACCCCGGAAGACCCCGGGAGCCAGAAGGGGGCCAGGAGAAGAGCCACGGGGTGGCCACAACACCCCCTGGCGCCCCCCTTGGTCACGCCAGCCTATGGTGTGGGCCACCCACAGCCCCCTTGGACTCCACTTTCGACTACAAATAGCCTTCAACCCTAAAACACGAGGGGGTTCGATAGTTTTCCAGAAAGAAGTCCGTAGCTCCGCCGCGATCGCGAATCCTTTTTTGGGGTTCAGAAACTCCGTTCAGGCACCCTGTCGGTACGGGGAATTGGAGGAGATCATCGCCACCGTCATCACCAACGCCTCTCCATCGACCATCCATGTTTCCCCTATCCATGTGTGAGTAATTCCCCCTCTATAGGATGAAGGGGATGGTAGGGATCGGATGAGTTCGTTCATGTAATAATGTTGTGATTGTTAGGGCATAGTGCCTAGTATCCTCTATTAGTGTTATTGACATTGTTACAACTTTGCTTAATGCTTGCCACTTTGGGCCCGAGTGCCATGCTCTCAGATCTGAACATGTTATTGAATCATGATGATAATTATTGTTTCTTGATCATACCTGCAAGTTTTTTACACATATCGTTGTTCGGAACCCGAGGCCCCGAAGTGACAGAAATTGGGACAACCGGAGGGGTGGCTGTGATGTGAGGATCACATGTGTTCACGGAGTGTTAATGCTTTTCTCCGATGTTCTATTAAAAGGAACACCTTAATTACTAGTAGTTCCCTTGAGGCCCCGCTGAAACGGGCTGGTAGGACAAAACATACTATGTAAGTTCTCATTGCGAGCACGTACGACTATTTACGGAACACATGCTTATTGTTACTTAGTACTTGGATGATTTATCTTATTTATCTGCAATGCCCTTGACTTGATCATTATATGAACTATATTATCCATGCAACGCCTGTTCATCCATCCATATGCCTACAGTATTTAATCCCGTTGTTTACTTCAATCACCACTGATGCTGTTTTTATTCCACTGCTGCTGTTATTTCACTACTGCTGCTACTATAAATTGTTACTACTGATAAACCAATGCGAACAAGTCCACTTTCAGGTGCAAGTGAATTGACAACTCATTTGTTAAGGCTCACAAATATTCTTTGGCTCCCCTTGTGTCGAATCAATAAATTTGGGTTTTACTTCCCTCGAAGACTGTTGCGATCCCCTATGCTTGTGGGTCATCAGACACCACTAGTGCAACTATGGCCCACAGTCCATTCTTTTATATTGATTACAACCTTGTTTACTTGTTTTTCCTCATTACTTGTTTGCTGGTCCGTTTTCACTATCTTCATTATTCCACACCACACATTTAATCTACGTGTTTGACGTAAAACAGGAAGATTGACAACCTTCCGAAAACATTGGGGCAAAGTGAGTTTGTATGTTGTGTGTAGGTCCACGTTCGTTGAAATACAATTTTACGAGCACCATGTTGTAGCTCTCTAAGTATTACTGGTTCGATTAAACTTTGGTCTCATCACTTAGGGAAAAATTCCTACCACGCTACGTTATCTTCCTCTTGGCAATGGGTGGTGACAAATCACCACATCAAAGGATCTACCTTCATCAGTGCCAGGCGTGGTTTTACCTCCTACTAGCACTTTCTGTGTGCTCCACTGGCGTGCTCCCCTTCCCCACTCGCGCGCCTTTGTAAGTTGGCGAATCTTGGACGTTCGCGCGGTGTGGCCGCGCCGGCAGGATCTTCCCGCTCAGTGTGGCGGGGCGGGTGATGGCACCTCCTTCTGCTTGGTGGTGATGTTGCGTCGGCTTTTGTTGGCACTTGGGGTGGTAGATCTGGTCGTGTGATGGTGGTTCTAAGGTTGGTGGTGGATTCGGTGTAGCAACATCATTGTTTCTGATCTGGAGGTGTACGGGTCAGAAAGTATGCGGACCGACGATTTGGTCAGCTACATGGGTGTATGGTTGTTGGTTTACTCTAGGTGAAGGTATGACATGTTTCACTAGCTAGTGTCGATGGTGTTCGTGGACGTTATTCCCCTCCTTGAAGGCAATATTATGGAGTTCTTAGACATCCTAAAACCGGGTTATATTTTTGGGCTTCCTAGATGGTAGCACAAGGTCGGGTGGCGGCGGTGTCTCACATGTCGTTCTCCCTCTCTATGGATCCGTATGGAATATCATTAACCCCTTCACAGATTCCTGGAGTTGGACGTGCACGGAATCCCAATTGACAAGTGTGAAAGATCATGTCTCCTCTAATTGTGTTTTGGTGGTAATGACAACACAAGTACCTTCTCTAATGTGTGTTTAAGTGTTCACAGCTGAGGATGATTCCTTATCCAAAAGAAGATCTCTCCGTGCATTGAAATGAATAAAGATAAAAAACAGGGGGCAGAAATTTCCGTAGAAGGCCGGAATATTTTTGTGCTAAAGGGCGGAATATCTAGGGGCTCAATCCCACAAATTTACGGCATGTTGAAGACGGGCCTCGAATGAGTTGTACACCCAGCCTTCCCACTCTCTGGAATAGGGGCGGAGCTTTGGGCCAGAATTTTCCAGTGGAAATTTCTGGCCTGCTGAAGATGGACACGATGATGCCTGTGCTCAGCATGGCCACTCTCGGACATGGGGCGGAAATTTGGTCCGGAAATTTCTGGTGTAAATTTCCTCCCCCTGGAGTATTCAAATATCCGGCCTGTGTGCGTGGAAATTTCCGGTAGTTACACTGGAAATTAACGGCCCTGGAATCCTGCAACGACCATATTTCGGGGAGAGCTATAAATAGCTGTCTTCCTCCTTGATACAGCTTGCTCGTCCATTCCTCTCTCTCCTCCTCCATTAATACCAAGCTTTAAATTCATAGATCTCCCATCTCAACCAACCAAACTTGTTGCCCTTCAAGTATTTGGTGGAGAAGACCTAGATCTACATATTCACTGAGCCACAAATTGATTTCCCCATTCTCCCCTGGAGGATCTTGTAGATTTCTTGGTTGCTTTGTCATCCTAGAGAAACCCTAGTTCTTCGAGCTTCCACCTTGTCGCAATTTTTTTTGGATCATTGAGATCCTGCAGCCATTTTGTGGAATAGCCTCAACCTTGTGTAACGGTTTGGTCAACACCTTCAAGTCGACCTCATAGTGGAAACAAGAATCTCCCTCACTGGAGAAGCTCAAGGAGAATAAGGTGTTCACTTCTGTGCTATTGGAGTGCCTAGGTGGCTCCACACCTCTCCAACGTAGACATACTTCCCCTGGGAAAGAACTACGGGAAACATATCATTGTCTCCTTGTTTACACTTGTGGTTTATCTTGTGCTTTATTTCTTCCGTTGAGTACTTTGTATCATATCAGATAGGTTGTTCACCTAGTCGCACATCTAGATAACCTTGTTTTTTACTTGTTTAGCCCAATCTGAAAAAGAAAAGAAGAAAAAATGTTGGTCACCTATTCACCCCCCCTCTAGTTGACCATACCGTACTTTCAATTAGTATCAGAGCCTTGGCTATTATCTAAGGCTTAACTACCTAAGAGTATTATGTTCAACAGAGATGACTCTGAGTCTTCTTAGAAGGAAATCTCCAAAATGGCCAATATTATAGCTAACCTACAACAAACGGTTGGAACTATCCAAACCGAGTTGTCCAAGGTTAGCTCTAGTGTTGGTTTGGAGGTTTCCGACATAAAGAAGATGTTAGAGGTCATGATGGGTAAACCTAAGGGGTCCGAGGAACCTCCCTATGTTTCTTATGAGGTGAGTTTGGAAGATGAGTCTCTTCCGAACATCGCCGAAATGGAAGCTAACATTGCCAAAGCCAAGGCGGAAAAAGGCTAAGGTTGAGGAGAATGCCAAGGGATCCAAGTATCACTAGGCTAATGGTTCGGGGATGAACTCAAGAGTTCCACCACCTCTCAACTATGACACTATACATTCCATTTTATCAATGCCACACATTTAGAATGTTGGACTGCCTCCATGCTTAACACTAATGAATTTTCTTCTTGGAAGTTTGAAATGGAGTCTCACATTTACGGATCATACACCGCCTTGTGGAGAAGTGTGGTTTATAGATTCCATCCTCATGATGCAAGCAATTTGACTCCAAGAGAGAGAATTGAGTATCAACTCAACAAGACGGCTCTCAACATCATTCAAAAGGCTCTCCCTCAGGATCATATCACTCACATCCGAGGATGCAAGACCACCAAGGAGGCTTGGGATAGTCTTGACACTTTGTTCAAAGGAAATGAAATCATCCCATCTTCCAAGTATGATGTTGCCCTAGATAAGGCCGAAAACTTTGTCATGCAAGAGGATGAGACTCTCGAAGAGATTTATAGAAGAATCATCACCCTTGCAAATCAATTGAGGGATTTCGGGAAGGAGGAGATCACTAATGATTGGATCAAGAGGAAGTTTGTTAAAGAAATCACTCCTTTCGAGAAGAACCTCTCCCACTAGCATATGAACAAGAGCAGACTACAACACCCAAAACTCTATTGGTGTTCTTAGTGAGTTCATTGCTATATCTCTATCTCACAAGAGTGCGGATGATGCTCTTGCCCTCTCAAGAGCAATGGTAAAGTCTCCCAACCTATCCTTGTAGTCAAAATAGGTTTGTCAAGTAGAAGAGGTTGAGGAGTATGATGATGAGGAGGAGGACTATGAGGACACATACAAGGGTGCTCACACGTGCATTGCTCTTGCCATGCATGGTTATTGGAAGAGAAGGGAAGCTCATAAGGCTGGTGCTCCAAGACCCCCAAGAAACAAGAACTATAAGAAGAAGGGGGAGCGGCCAAGGACATTCTAAAATTGTGGAAGTGCAAATAATTTTGTCAAAGAGTGTCCCTTTGAGCCAGGAGAAGAGAATGAAGGAAAGCTTGTTTGCAAGGACAAGACTAAAGCTCCTCAAAACAAGAACTTTGCTAGAAGAGTTCCTATAGATCTATATGTCCAAGAAGGCACCATGATGGAAACATAAATCTCCGGACATGAAGGAGAAGATAAAGTTGTAGGTGTGGCCCATGTCGCCATAGCTATCTCTTACTCTTCATCAGTCTCTCTATTTGAATCCCCCAATGAGAATGCGCATATCCGACCTACATGTCTCATGTAAAAATCCACCTCGATAAATTCTTCCACCTCCAAGACTATTGCCACTAACCCTCCTTCGTTATTAGATTGTGTTGAAAATGTTGATGAGGAAGATGATGAGTCTAAAGGATTAGGCTCATGGTTGTCTAGGCTTGAAGGTTAAACCAAAGATAAGGTGAATGCCCTCTTGAGGCAACTTGATGATGCTAACTCTCTTGTAGATGAAAAGGAAGAGATCATCACGACTTTGGAAAGTCATGGTGGGGGTCATTCTACAAATGACAAAGAGCTCGAAGAGGCTTTTGAGAATGAGCGTTCCATTAGAGCTTCTCTTGAGGAGAAACTATCTAGTCTTGAAGAGACTTATGCTATATGTGTTTCCAAGCTTAGAAAGGACAATGAACTATCTCTTACTTTAGCTAAAACTCGTGAAAATGAACATATTGAGATAGGGATTTCTTATGATAGACATGTTGATAGTCATGAAAAACTAGAAAAAGAGTTTATGTCTCTTAAAGAAATTCATGACAACTTTACCAAGTCTCATGATAAATTCCTAGCTCAACACTCTAATAAGCAAGTTGTGCCATCCTCCTCTACTGGCATTGTTATCTCGCCTAGCAACTCTTGTGCTACAAATAACATTGTAGGGGGTGAGAAAATTCTCAATGGTGTGATAAACTCTCAAAGAGTCAAGAATGGAAATGAGGCACATGGTTTTGTTGCTAAGTCAAAGAAGAAGAACGAGAAGGCCACCTATCCTTCATAAAATATCACCTTTGTGAAAGTATGAGAGGTGATCAAGGAGAAGGAGACTGTCGATGAATCGTATCAACAAATCCCCCGGGTGAGCCGGTAGGGTTTCGAGTAGAGGAACGATGTACGCGCTGGTGATCTCGACGACTAACAAGGAGGCAACATTTACCCAGGTTCGGGGCCCTCGTAGAGGTAAAACCCTTACTCCTGCTTGTCTGATCTGTATTATGGCGACATAGTCGAGCTGTTACAATGGCGACGCCGTGGTGGTGTGTACGGGGTGTCCCGTGTATTGTGTACTCTAGTTGTGGCTTGTATCTTCCCTCTTCTCTAGATTGGATCCCCTTTTTCTCTCCTCCCTCATGGCTTTATATATGCAGTCAGGAGGGGGTTACACGAGTCCTAGTAGACTACGTATAGGAGTTCTTGTCTTGATTCACAAGTCTTGCGGGTGGGCTTCTGTTGGGCCTTCTAGAATCGCGGGATATCACCTGTCTATGGGCCTAGGTGGCCTTGGACCGGGTAGGCTCACCCGATAGGTCAAGGAATCATCCCCACGTCAGTAGCCCCCGAGTGTTTATTCGACTGAGAACAGTCGGGTAAGCTCTCAAAGTTCGTTCTTGGATTCTTCGACTGGTCATTCAGTCGCCTGGTTTTGAGGGCGTATACCCTGTGCGCGACGCGCTCATGTACTCGAGCATCGAGTGATAAATGTGCCTTGTGTTGGCTGTTTTCGCAGAAGGATGTGGCTTAGTCGCTTGACTCTCTCGAAAGATCAGGGTCAATTAATTGCATCTAGGGAAAAAACGGTTCTGGCCTACACGAATTCGAGACCTCCGACTCGAATCCGTCGAGGTGATCGTTGCGACTAGGCCATGGAGGTCTTATCGAGTCGAACTTAACCTAAAGGGGTACCCGACGCGTCCGCTAGGATTTTTCTTCGTGTTGTTGACATGGGAAATTTACCGGAGGCCGCAGCTTGAGTGCGATTCCAGGCCCAAAAGAGAGATCCTTGGGTCTTACCTTCGTACTCGAAAGAATACTTCATCCGTATGTGACTAGTCGGCCGAACGATCCAGGATAAGGATGTGTAAATACATCGTGTGGTAGAGTTGCGGGAGCCGCACACTCGCGATTTTACCTTAATCATGTTCTTGCGATTCTTCTGGTGAAGAGATCTTCCTTCTTGATCTTGTGCGAAAGAGATTTCATGTTATGAAGTTTACAAGAAAGAATTTCGCCTTGATGTGCCCATACGAAAGAGATTTCGTGTCAGGGTGACTATGCGGAAGAAATTTCGCGTCTTGATGTGCCCATGCGAACGAGATTTCGTGTCAGGGTGCTTATGCGAAAGAAATTTTTTGGCGTCTTTGATGTGCCCATACGAAAGAGATTTTGTGTCGGGGTGCTTATGCAAAAGAAATTTCGCGTCTTGATGTGCCCATAAGAAAGATATTTCGTGTTGGGGTGCTTATGCGAAAGAAATTTCGCGTCTTGATGTGCCCATACGAAAGAGATTTCGTGTCAGGATGTCCATGCGAAAGAAATTTCGCGTTTTGATGCTCATACGAAAGAAATTTCGTTAATGAGGTGCGCAATGACGTCATCGCGCACTCGCCTTCTCCCGATAGAACGTGACGTTGTGGGACAGGGCACGTAGGGCCCATCCTGTCACCTTTTGACCCTAAGTGTGCCGTCGTGCGCCCGTTTTTCCGCATGACGTAATTACGCGGTGGAGATCTACTCGACACGACGGATAGAGTCGACACGGTGGAGGTGTACTCAACACGGCGGACGGAGTTGACGAGGAAGCCGTGTAGTCGACGAGGCGGACGGTGTTGACGTGGTGGAGATCGTGTAGTTGACGTGGACGTGGCAGAGTCGCATGACGACGTGGAAGTCGTGTAGTTGACGCGGACGCTCAGCCACCTAATCCACACAAGAAGATGGACCCGAAAAGCCTTCAAGATGTTCTGATTTCGCGAATTGGCGCTCGTTGTCATATGCGTCTCGTCGAGACGGACAAGTTTCATGTTTTGCTTTTCTTCATCCAAGTTAATATGCGGTTTGTACGACCACAATAAGGACTTGGACGAAGAAATCTGACAGAGCTCCTCAGATACGCGGCCAACGTGTTAGATGCTTCCAACGCGATAGTACGTCGAGTGCGCGTGTAGCGCTCGTCGGTTGCACGACCATCGCTCATTGGGTGCGCGGCCAGCGCTCCCGATGGGAGTAGCCCCCGAGTCTATGTGCGAATATTTGTAATCGGGCATAGACTCAAAGATCTTCCAACGTTACTTCTTCGATTTATCAGGTGCACGGCAGTGCTCCCGATGGGAGTAGCCCCCGAGGCTATGCTCAAATTGTTTTGAAGCTAACCCCTTGTGCTTGTCTTCTGTTGGCTAGCAGAGGAGGACATGCGTCGACTCTCGGAGGAGGGTATCTGTCGACTCCGAGCGGAGGATCTACGTCAACTGTCGATTCCGAGCGGAGGATATGTGTCGACTCCGAGGGGAGGATATGTGTCGACTGTCGACTCCGAGCGGAGGATATGTGTCGACTCCGAGCGGAGGATTGTGTCGACTCCGAGCGGAGGATATGTGTCGACTGTCAAAGTTGCAGCCGACGTTGTGGTTCCTGCATTGCAGTTGCAACCATATAATCGGATGTGGTTAAATAATGTAGCAGTAGTGCTGTGTCTAGCAAAATGTACGGAACAAATTGTTTCTCGGGTTAATATTGGTTGTGAACCAACAATTTATCGACTCGCAGAGTCGAGTATGGCATGTTGATAGGCAATGATTTGACCCTACGCGACACTGTTGCATCGTACAATGTGCCCTTTCGTTAGCGTGACAACCATTGTCTATGCTTCTTGCCGACCTGTCAGTTGCTGCTGCAAACCGGGTCGGAGTCAAAGATCGACATCAGGCAGTATCAGCTACTCAGGTTGTAGTGTGTAAATGTGGTAGTGTAACGCACAGAATGACGGGTGTCGATTATATATGTAGTTTACGGGGCGCAGCCCCCCGAGTGTCAGATGTAGCTTCAAAACAGATTATAAACATAAAAAGATAAATTTGTCAACTCGTATGTGAGGAAGTTGTCTTCGTATGACAGTGTCGTAGTCGACGAGGCGGTGCCGAGTGACGGAGTCGACAAATATCGCCGGAATTGCTGAACCGGACTCGTGTGTCGAGTGCGGCTATTTCGCGCGTCAACCCCCGAGTGTCGAGTGCGGCTGCGGCGAATTCTCAAGTGCGTCTACTTTGCAGCACAACCCCCGAGCAATGAGTGTGGCTGCGGCGAAGGACAGCCCCCGAGACGCTTAGTCGAGAGAATTCGATGTAGCGGAGTTGTGCGGCGGAGTCGCGATGTTTTCTGGAAAGACCCGACGAGGCGGACCGAGTCGACGCGGCGGAGTCGCGATGTTTGTCCGAAGGACTCGATGCGGCGGACCGAATCGACGCGGCGGAGTCGCGATGTTTGTCCGAACGACTCGACGCGGCGGAGTCACGATGTTTACCCGAAGGACTCGACGCGGCGGACCGAGTCGACGCGGCGGAGTCGCGATGTTTGTCCGAAGGACTCGACGCGGCGGACCGACTCGACGCGGCGGAGTCGCGATGTTTGTCCGAAGGACTCGACGCGGCGGACCGAGTCGACGCGGCGGAGTCGCGATGTTTGCCCGAAGGACTCGACGCGGCGGACCATGTTTGCTCGAAGGACTCGACGCGGTCGACCGAGTCGACGAGGCGGAGTCGCGATGTTTGTTGTGTGTACACGGAGGGCAATGTTGATGTCGAGCCCCGGTCACTAGTATGGAGAGCACCATGTTTTGTTGACGTTGCTTGGTCTTTGTGTCGACTCACAAATTGCCGAAATAGAATCCGGATCCGCGATTTGAATTCGCGAACTCGCAAAGATCCAAAACGTGTCGCAGTGCTCGAGCCGCTGACGGAGATCTAACCGTTGGAATTGTCTCAAAAAAGACGGAGTGCTTCCGGATTGTATTCCGCATCTTTTCAACGGTTTGATCTTCGAATTGATGTTCGAGTCGACCGTAAGAATTGTTTTCTCCAAGTCGCGTGGAGTTCCGTCGGATTCTGACAAGCCTTTAGTGTTCGGGTCATCCACGGAGATCTAACCGTCGTAATTTGCCGATTCTTTTTGGAGCCGATATATAATTTGATTTCACATCTTTCCATGGAAGGAATTGTCGAGATGAGTTTCGAGTCGCCGTTGATGGCGCCCGCAATGTGTACGTTGCTGTTGTCCTGCAGCCTACGCGCGAAGAACGATGTCGATGTGGAC
The DNA here is from genome assembly GCA_028641055.1 of Alopecurus myosuroides. Classification (NCBI taxonomy): domain Eukaryota; kingdom Viridiplantae; phylum Streptophyta; class Magnoliopsida; order Poales; family Poaceae; genus Alopecurus; species Alopecurus myosuroides. The sequence goes on along the minus strand of CM054060.1, from coordinate 360,097,701 downwards.
GATGAAGGCCGTGCGTGATGCCGGCGAGTGCTCGATGAAGTTGAAGGACCCGAAGTAGATCTAATCCGTAGGGGTCGAGGACCCAAACCTTGATGTAGATGAGGCCAGCTGAAAGCTCGTGATCCCTCTAATGATTTTGGTGATGATGATAACACGAGTATCATCTATCTAACAGTGTTGTTTTAGTCTGTACAACTATTATCTCAGATGCTTATTGTTATATTCTTGACGGAAGATCAAAGAGAAGGCCTACATTCTGGTTTCTATGCCACCGGATTTTTCAGTATGCACACCGAAATTTCCGGTGCCCATGGGGCGGAATATCCGGCCCCAGCACCGGAATATTCCGGCCCTCTCCTGGAGTCCCCAGAAACGACTAAGTGTTTTCACTGCCCGCGGACAGAAGCCAGGGCGGAAATTTGCCCCGGAAATTTCCGGTGCAAAAATCCGGCCCTCTGGGACTTAGCGAAAAATGGAGTTCTCCCAAGTGCCCGCGCACAGAAGGTGGGGCGGAAATTTGCCCCGGAAATTTCTGGTGCAAATATCCGGCCCCTGGTCCTTAGCAGTTTTTCGTCAACGAGCTGGTGCCCGCGCGCAGAGTGGGGGGGGGGGGGGGGGCGGCGGAGTATTGGGGCGGAAATTTCCGCCCCCGGATATTTCAAATATCCGCCCCCCCGGACTTTTCAAATATCCGGCCCAAGCTGACCGGAAATTTCCGGTGCTAGCACCGGAATATTCCGGCCCTGGAGGACTGCAACGGTCAGAAATTGGAGGAGCCTATAAATAGCTGTCTTCTTCCTCTAGATAGGTAGCTCGTCCATTCCTCTCTCTCCTCCATTGTTGTATAGCTCAAAACGCCCCGATCTCCCTCCTCCTCCAACCAAACTCGATGCCCTTCAAGGATCTCATGGAGGAGGACTAGATCTACCTTTCCACCAAGCCAAAACGTGTGTACCCACACCACAACTCTTGGGATCTTGTAATCTCTTGGTTGCTTTGTCATCCAAGGGAAACCCTAGTGCTTGTAGCTTCCACCTTGTAGCAAGAAGCTTCGATTGTTGAGAGCCTCCATCTCACTTGTGGAGTAGCCTCAACCCCTTGTAAAGGTTTGGTCAACGCCTTCAAGTCGACCTCATAGTGGAAACGAGAATCTCACTCACCGGAGAAGCTCAAGGAGAACAAGGTGTGCACATCCGTGCTATTGAGGAGCTCCTAGGTGGCTCCCCACCTCTCCAACGTAGACATACTTCTTTTAAGAAGGAACTACGGGAAACATATCCTTGTCTCCGTGTTTTTCACTTGTTGTTATCTTGTACCGTTCCTTTATTTCCGCTGCTACTTGTTCCGTACCACCTAGGGTATTCACTTAGTTGCACATTTAGGTAATCAAGCATTTACTTTCTTAAAGCCCCCATTAAAAGTGAAAAAGAAGTAAAATTTGTAGGTCACCTATTCACCCCCCCTCTAGTTGACCATATTGCACTTTCACCAGCAAGACCGTAGATCCAGCGCGTGTCGTTCCCACAGACGGCGTCAATTGTCGATGACTCGTATCAACAAATCCCTCGGGTGAGCCGGTAAGGTTTCGAGTAGAGGAATAATGTACGCGCTGGTGATCTCGATGGCTAACAAGGAGGCAATATTTACCCAGGTTCGGGGCCCTCGTAGAGGTAAAACCCTTACTCCTGCTTGTCTGATCTGTATTATGGCGACATAGTCGAGCTGTTACAATGGCGACACCATGGTGGTGTGTACGGGGTGTCCCGTGTATTGTCTACTCTAGTTGTGGCTTGCATCTTCCCTCTTCGCTAGATTGGATCCCTTTTTTCTATCCTCCCTCATGGATTTATATATGCAGCCAGGAGGGGGTTACACGAGTCCTAGCTACGTATAGGAGTTCTTGTCTTGATCCGCAAGTCTTGCGGGTGGGCTTCTGTTGAGCCTTCTAGAATCGCAGGATATCACCCGTCTTTGGGCCTAGGTATTGGGCCTTGGACCGGGTAGGCTCACCCGATAGGTCCAGGAATCATCCCCACGTCAGAGACCAACACCATTGTGGGTGGTGAGACCTCTAGGGGGATCACCACTCACAATGACTTTGCTGAAAAATATAACCCCTCTTTATGTTCTTATGAAATCTAGATATGGTCATGTTTATGCTAAATATGTTGTCACTTCTGATGGTGGTGATTATCATTGGACTATTTGGGTTCCTAAGACCCTTGTTACTAACAAAAGAGAATCCATTGAAGGATGGGTACCTAAACCAAGAAATTTATTTCTTATAGGGAAGGTGGCTATCTCAAATGATTTATCAATTGAGAATGTTCTCCTTGTTGAGTTCCTTGGCTATAATCTTATGTCGGTCCTTCAATTCGCAAATTGTGGCTTTACCTCTTTCTTTAATAAAGAGAACGTGATTGTCACTTGGGAAACGACTCTTCAAGTAGCTTTTGTTGGGCATTGATGGAGCCAAAGTTGGCGGGAGGCTGCTTGCTTCTTGAGGACTTCGAAGCTCCCCGGCAACGACGCCAGAAAACTTTGATGCAAAGTTGGTAAACCCCAAGTGGAAGGTTGTGAAGAGTGCAGCGGCAAGTTTTCCCTCAGAAAAGAAACCAAGGTTGAGGACAAGCAATCTCTGAAGGTTAATGAAGCTGAGGTGTCAGGGCACACTACCGGTTCAGCAGCAACGTGGAACCTACACAACACAATCAAATCACTTTGCCCCAACGTAGTAGTGAGGTTGTCAATCTCAACGGTTTTGCTAAACACAAAGAGGTTAAACGTATGGTGTGGAAAACAACAGGAAAACAGTATGAAAGCAGTAGCAGCAGTATGAAAGCGGTAGGAGTTTTATCCGTATGAGGAAAATGGACCGGGGTCCACAATTCACTAGTGGTGTTTCTCCGTGAAAGATAAATAACATGTGTGGTGAACAAATTACAGCTGGGCAATTGACATAAATGAAGGTTGCACCGTAGTGCATATTGTGGTGACCCAGCACACCACTGCATGTGTAGTGCGCAAGTCGATGACATAATACTCACAGAAGGACTTATCTGTGAATATTACATCCCTCAGAGTAGTACAACAGAAACATAGCAGGACCAGGCAAAGCTATAGGATACAAACTTCATTACAAAATCTGGAGAATCTCATTGATGAAACAAGAAGATCTCCTGCAAATGATACATCAGAAGAAGCAAGTCGAAGCTCCAAGCTGGAGAAAAAATCTAGCTCAGAACTAAATCTACTACGGTGATGTAAGCCCTAATCTATGGCTTATAACAGCTAACTCCAAGAATGGACTCCACCTACACCTTGATAGCTTCTCCTCCATCAGCGTTGTTGATGACGATGCTTCACGATGACAACTTCCATCATGCTTCAACTCTAAGCAGGGGGTCAAACATGAACGAATGAGTAACGAGCGTTACTCAGAAAGTTCATGATATATAGGGGATAGTTTGATGCACTAACTACAGCTTTAGACTAAAAAGAGTCATAAGCTAATGCAAGGTTTTTGTAAATCTTTCTTCAAGAGGTTGCTTTTAATTCTGAAGACTATGCCCGCCAGATCTTCACAGGACTAGAACTTCATGGAGTTGCCTTTCCTGCGGCGTTCGCAGCTCCTTCCCGGAACAAGGGGTAACATGTCACATCCTTTTACACTCTGCAGAGGTGCGTTACTTTACCCATGGACGACCAAGACCATGTTGCACAACCAGGTGTACATTCCTGTCCACTCCCACTCAGGTGTGGGGCCCGGTTGTTGGTCCAAGCCAAACTGTGCTTCTCCGCACAACGCATGCCCACCCATTTCTGCCAGCAGTTTGAACGCCTGATTCCACCCCTCACGATGGAGTTCTACACGCCCCTGGCAGACACTCATAGACCCCAGAGTCTGTGGGACGTAAGGGCTCCCACCCATGTGCATGTAGTCCCGCAGAACCTACAGCGTACGTCTCTGGCAGCCCCTTGACATGCGAACGAGAAAAGATCACAGCTGACTTACTCCCCCCCATAGAAGACCCATGGTTAACGCGAATTTAGGGCGCAAGAATCTTGACGGCAGTTGTGATTAATTCCTAGGTAATACTTTCCCATGCAGATGGAACCTTCCTTTGACCTATTCATCTTACCATGGTCCCATCCGCCCACCAAACAGAACACTACCACTCGGGTAGTCATTCAATTAGTCATATTATTATAAAAATAGGATCATGCATTCTTTTGAGACTAGGTGGTCATACGATAGAGTTTTTGCAATTAGTTTGTTATGAAGTACTGCAATGGATATGAGCAAGTGATGAACTTGCCTGAGATTGAAATAACCATAATAATCCATGTCTTCGAGGTTCGAGGTCGCGTAGAAAAATCCTGACATCTGAAAGATAGCAAAGTAGTCCCGGTAAGGACTACAGAAAACACTGGGAAGGATGATACATGCATAGTAATGAGATGCATCACGAAATACTCTCGAAAACACCCGAGCTTACAAGTGTAAGCCACGTTTGATACGATATCTTAAGCACACAGGTTTTAGGTGAAATGTTTCATTACTTGTGGTGATGTGGTTCTTAGTTCTTTTAGACTTACATATGTTTTCACTTTTACTTAGCAAACTATTTTTATCATGTTTAGTTAGAAGTGGTTATTACTTGGTTAGGTAATAAGACAATGACACATGGAAAACAACTATTGAAAAGATAGCAGTCACCTTTTATTTTATATTCAAAAAGTGTGGAGCATATGACAAAGAGTTTAATTGGAAATGATGGTTTAATATAACTAACTCTACCATCACACCACTTGCTATTGACATGTGATGATAGGTTTATTAGGTGTGGAATCATGATGGTTTTATTAATAAGGAAAATAATTTATGGTAGCTATTTCTTGTCATAATAAAATATAATAGAGTTCCAGTAGATATTTTGAAACAAGTTTATAATTTAATATAAATGTTTTATGTTTGACATATTTTAATTGGAAATGCTTTTCTCTTTAATTTGGTATATCAATTGATGTTTTCTTAAAATATTTGAATAAGTTATTAATTTATTAATTTTAAATGTATTAAATGGCTAGGCCAAATATTGTTCACATGGAAACTTGGTCAAATGACTATGAAAACATCATAGGTGAGTTGCATTTGTCATTTGGAGCATTTTGGTATATAACTTGTATTTTTATGATTTTATGAATTATTTATTATTTTTCTCAGTTTTAAATGATTTAATTTAATTAAAGAAAATGTTTAATTTTTAAACTTTATCAAATATTTTTTTAAAGTTGATAAGAATTTAGATTATATTTCTATAATCAATTCCATATTTTATTTTATTTTTCTGATAATTAACTAAGGAGATATTGAATTAATAAGATGAATTGATTTCTGGAATTTAAAATGACAGGTCGGCCAGGCTGTCAGGGATTTTTTTTTTAGTTGACAATGCTGGCCCATGGTGACGTCATGCTGACATCACCGTGACGTCCGCGGTTCCCAATTTGGCTCTGTTGTGCATGGAATTCATCGATCCATCGATCGATTCACGAATCGAGTTCGCTAACGAGAGAGAGGAGGCGACGAGGAATGTGTGCGTGGCGGAGCAGTGACCATATAGTCACCGGAACACCCCCGGAGACGAGCAACAACGGCGGCGGTGATGCCAACACGGGGAACGCGAGCTAGGATGCACGGGGGACCGAGGGGAGGGGACTTGGAGGCTCACCATGACCTCAGGAGTGCGAAGAGACCGACGAGGAAGCGAGGAGGCACCGGAATCGGCGGCGGCGTGCCGATTTCTACGGCGGCCGGAGTCGAACAAGATGCCGAAATTCCCCTGACTCCGAGCTTCCGAGCAAACGAGGCTCGGTGGAGAGATACAGGGCGTTGAGGCGGAGCTCTAGGTCGTCTCGGTTTCTCCCGGCGTGGCCAGAGTCGACGACGACGGCGGATTCTTGGGAGGCTAGGGTTTCGGGTTGTGTTCAGTTTACAGAGAGAGAGAGGGGATGAATGAGGATGAGTGGAGGGAGGAGGCTCGATCCGGACGTCTACTCGACGTGTTGTAGCCGCGTGGAAGTCTCGCTGGAGGCGACAACGCGACGACGGCGAGGTGCCTGATTGCCTGCGTCGTGGAAGACGACTGGCAGTAAAAAAATTCAAGGAACCCCGGGTTTTCCAAGAAATCACCAGGAAGCCCTTCTGTTAATAAAATTGAGATAAAAACTCTGTTTTCTGGACCTTTTTTAAAAGGAAAGAAAATATAAAAAAATTAGATTTGGAATCCTTATCAAATTTCCCACCTCACCAAGTTTTGTTTTGGTGAAATAGAAGAATATATGAATATTTAATTTGGGGTGCTAAATTAAGTTGTTTCTTTGTTATTTTCTCTCTATTTAGTTTTAAATGTCTTTAGAATTATTCCAGGCATGATTACCATGAAAACATACAACAAACATATGGGTACCAAAGCGGTGTATTTTACTTAGACAATTTTATATACCATTCCTTTTTAGAAAATAATTGTGGTAACACTACCTAGTAGTGTTTTTATGTATTATGAAAAATTTACCAACTACGGTATATCACTCTAAGTCCTACCAGGTGGTTTTAAATTGGTGAACGGACTTGTTTTCCTTTATGTGGTTTTGTAATTTCCCTTATTGAAACTCTTAGCCTTTTTAGTTGACATTTTACTTAGGTGAGTGCAAGTCATGTTTGTTGTTTTTAGTACCTGATTATGTGGAAAACGTGAGTGGCTTAGGAATCTCAATTGTTTGTTTTCCACATAAGTTCCAATATGGGTATTATCCCATGTTTGTTTTTATAACATATAATCATCTACATGATTATGTGTAGATGAGTTTTGATTAGCATCTATTAGTCTTATATATGAAAAGGTTATGGATAACAAGTTATTAATCCTGTTACCATTAACCTCCACATATTAAAGACATGTGGGTACAATGGCTAGTTATTATTTCATACTTGATAATTATTTCCATTTAAGATATTATTATGAGCTCCTCATCTCTGATGAGTTTGACAGAGGTTATTGGTTCTCTAATATTTCTTAATGATTCACTGGATAATTTCTTATGATCCCTTTTTGAGGCAGTGTTGCTTCTTGTGGTCTATTGCTTGATGTTCTTCTCTCTAGTTGCCACTAGTCTTCTGTTATCACCTTTTCCACTGCAGGTAGGTTCCCTCTTGGTTTCCAACCTCAACTGTCTCACCATTGTGGTGAAAACATCCAATTACTCCAAGAAGGGATCTTACTTAGATGATTATAAAAGTATGTTGGTTTGTTTTATGACATCAAGTTACCATATGCATATAAGAAGAATTTGTTAACAAGTGGGCCAGACTTGCCTCCAAATTACTACTCATATACAATTGGATGAGATGTACTAGGTTATATGATCTTATGTTTATTTGTGTAAGACACTCAATTGTTTGAGTATACAAAAGTGATCTGTTAACAAGGTCTAGAAACTTGTTACCAAACTACTTCTATATAACACTAACATTGGAGTATCACACTGTTTCAAGAGTGTTAATGAGATCAGATCAATATATAAGAGTTTCCAAGTACCCTTATATTAGAGTGAAGTAACACTTCTAGAACACTCTAAATAATCTTCTTGAAGATCTTCCTGTGGTAGTTCCTCCTGTTCTTGTGGTTGCTTCTCTTGCAAAATGACTTAGAGAATATTGGAAGATAACAAGATAAAATGATCTAGATAAAATAACAAGATCTAGATTAAAATTTAGTTCATACTTTTATTATCCTTACATATACTTCTTATTTTATTTCCCAAAAGATAGATACTTGTTTCATACATGATTGGTTTTTCTTAGATATCAATTCAATTTCTCTAACAGAGATTATAACTTGTTGTTATCCATGGGTTGTATCCAGAGATACTTTAGTTGTTGAATATTGATGTGGATAGAAATGTGGAGTGTTTGTGAAATGGAAACTTAAGATAATAAGTTAATCAAATGGTTCATTAATGTGTTGAGCTTTCATATGCTCACTTGTTTGAGATGATAGAACAATGAGCATGTGAAAGTTATTGGGTTTAATGACTTATGCCATAGTTGTTAGTTGTTTTCTCTGGTGTCATGATTTTACTTTATATCCTTCTTTTGTAATATAATACAAACATAGAGGTTTAAAAGATCATATGTAATGATTAAGGTTTAACAGTAGTTTAAGAAGATCTATTTCTTCTTTAAGATACTTCGTTTATGGTTGATGAGATATGCACATATTCGATAAATATGGTAATGCAATTATTATATCATTTCCCACTGGTGGTTCTTGAGTTAACACTTGTATGTATCAATTGTGTTCTATTGAAACTTGGTTATTTGATTGTGAAAAGTGCACTTAACAATTATGAGACAGTTTATACAGATGTGGTGTGTATGGTTGATAACTTAGAGAGTTGTTGTTTTATAGGAGATAACATCTCTGTTGATGAGATGGTTAAGTTGTGCATTATTATCTTGTGGAAGTGTGATCACTAGTTAAGAGATTTGGATACTCACCCCTCTTTGAGTTATTGATACCTAGTGAATTATCCCAAGTGACTTATAGACTTGAGGTTAGGCTAATTGAGAGTTTGTGTTGGCCATAAACAACTATGGTTTATCTTATTAGGTGATTTGGTTTCTTGAGATACTTGTTATAAAGATCACTCCAAATGTACTCCTGACTAGATGAACTAGATCTATTTCATCATGTCAAGTGAAACATTGGTCACTTTGCTTTGTTTAAACTTTCGCGCCAAAATTTCCCGTACTTTTAGATGCATGCTTTGCAAATCCACATATTAAATTTAGATCCTTATAACCTCCCACACACTGGGATGTTACACATATGCAAGACATAAAGATTACTATGTGATTCATGCTAGCATTATAACAAAATACATAGACCGTCATCCAACTGCATCTATGACTAATAATCCACCCTCTGAATATCATCCGAACAAATATTGGGTATTAAGTTGCAAGCAACAGACAATCGCAGTAAGCAAAGTGTGTAATGTAAACAATAACATCATTCTTAGACAAATCATTGTTGTTTTATCCTTAATGGCAACATCACATCCTCCATCCATCATGTCTATGTCACTCGAGCACAGATGCAAAGGAGGCATGTGTAACATCCCAAGTATGAAAACCACCCTAGCATGTTTGGTTTCTTGTTTAATTGAAGTATTGCATCATGTCATCATATTTATTTCCTTGTTTGCATTTGTTTTGCATATGTTCTTCCTTGTTTTCATAATTGAATTTCAAACAATTTCAAATGATGTGTTTCATACTTTTCATGTTACAATATTTTCAAATCAAAAGTTCAATCCAAAATCTCATTTTGTTTCCAATTATTCCATAATGTTCAATAATGAGGGCTTTTAATCAACCCATTAATTCCAACTGGTAATTCAAATTCAAATAAAAAACATTCAAACAGCACCAAATTTCAAGTCATGAAAAGTACCAAACAATTCTAATCTTTTAATCCAATTAGTAATAGGGTTCACCCTATTAAAATTGTTGTTTTCAATATTAATCAATTAATTATCAAATTCTTCAAATTCAAACCAATTTGCAAACAGCAAACAAAAATTGAACATTTGAAAAACCTAAGTTGTCAAATGGTGGATGTTGACCTAATTAACTCACATGAATTTTCCCTAATTTTTTTCAACTCAAAAACCTACCTTTTTCTTCCTATTCTATTTGCTGCAAAAAAAAACAGAAGAATAAAATTCAAAAAATAAAAAAAGGCGCGCAGCAGAGAGGAGCAGGCCGCAGCCCAGCCCGCTTACCTTACCCGCACGGCCCGGTACCGCTTCGCAGCTCCCCTCCTCCTTCTTTCTTCTGTACGGCGGCAATCCGAGCGGTGCCACGGCGGCACTATCGCACGCCGACGGCCACCCGCTCCCCCTAGCCCCTATATAAGATAGCCCTAGCCCCCCTGCGCCGCCCTAACCCTACCACCTACCCTATCCCCTCGCGCCGCCGTCTTCCTCCCCCTCCCCGACGAATTTTCGCCACCTCTGCCGCTGCAACCGAACGCCGCCGTTTCTGAATTCCGATGACCACCGCCGCCATGCGCATCCTCCACCCTAGCTAGCCACCGAAACCGCACCGCCGTTTCATCCTCTTCCCGACGACATCTCCCTTGAGCTCGAGAGGGCCCGTAGCCACGCCGCCATCCTCACCACTGTCGCGGCGATCACCTCACCGCCGACCACCTCTGCAACCTCCCGGTGAGCACGCCATCCGTGCGCTTCCACTCCCCTCTGTCCCCTCTGAACGCGAGCACGCACACGTTCTGCACCCCCGCATGCACGCGAGCCAGCTTCCAGCACGGCAGCGTTGTTCACCGCCGGCGAGCGTCGAACTCCGTTAGGTTTCAGAAGCGATTGTTCGTCAGTTAAATTCAGATCCGCGAGTTACACCTTAACCTGTTTGCGTCCCTGTTACTGATAAGAATCGATCGCTTACCGCACTGGTGCAGTGCAGTGCGCGCGCACGGGCAGGTCCAGGGTTCGAGTCCCTGGCTCGCGCGATTAAAACCACATTTTTGCACCGAGTGCTGACAGGGTGGCCCCCCCTGTCAGCCACACCGTGGCCACGCAAGCACACATTGGCCCAGGGCCCATCTGGCAGTGCCTTGGGCTGGTTGGCTGTGCGGTATAAATTGTTTTTCCCCGTTTCTGTTTTAAATCCAAGTCCTTTTTAAATTGCAGATTGGTCCCTAAAACTAAAACCCTAATAACTTTTATTTTATAATTCCAAATAACAAAAATAAAATATGTGCACTGCTCTAAATTAAATTACCTATCTATCTAAACCATTTGTTTCCTGTTTTGACTAATTTAAATACATTCCAAATTTGAATTCAAATAATTCATTTGTAAATTGCTAAAATCCATAACTAATTCATACTTAATCCAATTAATGCATATAAAATATGTTTTCCATGCTATTTCAAATAACCTTTTCAAATATAAATTTTGTTTCATGGTTTGAATAATTAAAATTGCTTAAATAATTTAAACCTTGTTTAAATCATTTAAATTTGCTAAATTCAGAACTAGCTCAAATTAAATTATTTTTGAACATGCAAAATATGTTTTCAAACTAGAAAAGCATAAATTTTTCAAATGTGAGTTTGAATTTATGTTTTGAACAAATAAAATTTAAATAATATTCAAACTTGTTTTAAATTCATTTAAGACTTGTTTAATTCATAATTAAATCATTGTAATTCCTTTTTCAATATTTGAAACATGTAATCCAACTAAAATTTTGTATTCTTTTCAAATATGATTTTTTTTTATTTATTTTGCACAATTTAAATTGGTGAAAACAACAACTATTTGTGTGATACCTTAAAGGAACCAAAAAAATTCCCTAACTTAATAAATAAATTTCTAAATTGGTAAACCTTATTTCCAATTGGTTCTATTGTTGTTAATTGGAAAACAATTGTTTTCCTCATCCATGCATCATACTAATCCACTTTCACCTGTTGGTTAATTGGAAAACAATTGTTTCAACCAAAATTCATGGGCTTTTCATATGCAACTCAAAATTGCATATGTGTCCATTTAAATTGTTTCCCATGTCAACTATTCTATTTTGATGCATCCGTTAAATTGACATGCATCATTCCATGATTGTGCACTATGCCATGATATTGATTGTTTATATTTCTGCATTGTTTGTTTGCTTCTTCTCGGATAGACGACGACGTTGAGACAGACGATACTTACGACACCCCTTTTGAGGATCTAGCTCAGTACCAGGCTGCTGAGTTTGCAGGCAAGTTATCACTCACATGAACCACTGTGTTCCTTTCAACATTGGTTACCGATACTTTCCGTTGTCTATTTTGCTAGCCCTATGTATAGTTGTTTCTGTTACGAACCTATCACAGGAATCCCTTAACCCTGATATTGCCTCACCTCCACTCCTACAACCCCATTGTTTGAGCCAGTGTCTTACTAGCATGCTTAGGTTGTTTTGCTCGAGTCTGTTACCCGTTACTTTCTGATTACTATTTCTATTATGTTCTGGGGGCTCGATGTTAATCAATCAACCTGTTAATAATAATATGCTGATAAGGCACCGGCAGGAGGCCCTGTGTGGTTTTGAGGCCTGCTAGTGTCGACCCTAATAGGAAAAGGGTCTTGTCTACTGATCCATGATGAGCGCACTATCCGCATGTGGGAAGCGTGTATGGGCGCCCCCTCAATTTGATTCGATTCGCATCTCGTCCAAATCGCCTCATTTAGTTCGTGTTTTCCATTTGCCGCATGCATGTTTTAGCGAGCCCAGCGTAGGGTGGAACTTTTGTAGTCGGCATATAGGGGGACACGTTCTTAGAGTGCTATGAGGGTCCCTTTTCTTCGGGGCTCGATTAGCCGTGCGCCCAAGGTGCTTTGGGCTTGACGCGAAGAAGAGTTGAGTTGTGTTAAGTGTCCCGCTTGGTGGGAGGCATCCCATCTGGCGGGTTATTCTTACGTGTACGGCCAAATTGGTGCACCCCTGCAGGGATAAATCTTCTCGAGAAGCCGTGTTTTCCGCGGTTATGGTTGACTTGGTGAAAGTACTGGCTAACAAGTACTCAGAAAAACTTACACCTAACTAATGCTACCTGCCTAGTAATAGTCCTATTGACACAACAACTTGATCCATTATTCATTAATCCAACTGTGTGAGTTATCCTCGGATTGCTTCTTTGGATAAGGGGCGAGGTCCAGGATGGGTTTTGTTTGGTGGTTAATTATAGTTGGTTACGATACGCTATCTTATCTTCGTTCTGCTAGCCGGAATTGGTAGAATCTCTGTAGTTGGTTAGCGCAGCCAGTTGCAGCATCTTTTAATCCCCCTTTCTTCCGTTGAACCCAAGGCATCTGTGCTTGGTGTTGACGGGCTACACTTTGGTGAACTGTGAGTCTTGCTTGCTAGTACGTTTATGTACTGACCCCTTTGGGGCTGTGGTTTCCGCAGACTACGCCTACGAGGATCCCAGTGACGGCTACTACGTGGAGTTTGACGAGGCTGCTGACGAGTAGGTTGCGGACCCGGGCAGGATCCGAGACTACGTGGATGGGCTCCGTCTTTCTTTCAGTTCCTGGCTTCTTAAGCCTATTTGGATTTGTCTGTACTCAGACCCGTTGAATGCTTCCGCTGAGATGTAATGATGTTATGTTGGGACATGTGTCCTCTGGATGATTGTATTTGCTATCTCTGCTCTCGTGAGAGCTATTTGCACCTTATTTAAATCTTTTGTGTCTTAGAGATATGTTGTGCTATCATTCTGTTACAAGCCGTTGACGTACCATGTGTGTATGGTATGAAGTACGTCAATGGTAGTATCCTAATTTCTATGGGATAGTTTACGTCGACGCTGAACAGATAGGGGGTTGGTTGTCACACATACGTGTGTTGGCCTACTCGTAAGAGGACGCGGGTGCCGGTAAGCCCCGTAATCCAATCTACTACTGTTCAACGGAACGGCGAGTATCCTTTAGAAGTCCGGGTGCGACAAATGGTATCAGAGCCCGTCTGCCTGTAGGATCCCTTTTTACTGGTCGCAGTTGAGTCTAGAAACTATTTTGTAGCTATATAGGAAAAATGAAACGTGAGAGTAGGAATTCTGCCATTTTTCTTCTTTCCCCACCCACCCACCCTTTTCTGGTAAGGAAGTGCAACGTTGTTTTCTCTTCTCACCCAAACTTTCAAGTTAGGTTTTCACGTGTTTTGGGTTCTCCGTAGTACCTCAGGAGTTTTTGGTCTCGTGTTTCCCGATGTTGCTTCAATATCCTGTTCTTTTCAACATCCTTATCGTCCGTTGAAACCTTGTTGTTGCTTTCCACTTCAGTTCTTCTACCGGCGTCTAATCAAAACTTCCCCAATCATCTGCAGATGGATCTTAGGTTCTACCCGCAGGTGGTTCGGATGACTCGTTGTGAGAGCACCGCCGGTTATCCGGAGATGCTGAGAGACATGGTCACTTATCTGGGTTTCCGTTGGGCACCAGAGTACCAGGTCTACGAGCAGCAGCGAGAGTTTGACCAGACCTACTACCAGGCTATCGTCTACATTCTGTCAGATGATGGCATGAGCGTTGTCCACCGCTACGAGGCAGTAGGTTCCACAGTGGATATGGCTGTGCAGCAGGCAGCTTATGTGAGTCTCACCGTCCTTCGTGCTGACTACTGGGGATTTGACGATTCTATCTATCGCCACATCCCCCGTGGTTACGTCACTTCGGAGGGAGCTCATTTCACTCTCTACGACAACTTGGATGTATACGAGCATGATAACACCAGGCTGCACACCACCGCTCAGTTCGTGAGGCACAGTGACGCAGTTGCCACCACACTTTCTCAGGAGTTGGCCTCAGTCAGAGAGCAGCTCTACCTTGCTTTGACTCGTCTGGCGACGTACACCACAGACTTTGTTGGAGATGAGCGCTTTGCACGTTTCGATCAGCCAGTTGGTCGTCGTCTCCCAGATGCAGGAGGTTACGAGCCGAGCAGAGGTCCACTCCTCAACCTCGGTGCTGGTTACACCGGGATTCCACGCTTTGGAGCACAGGGAGTCGACGCTATGTACTTCACCACACCTAGAGTCGCTCTCAGGCCACGTCAGATCTATGTGGATCGTCGTTCTACCTACTTTCTGGGCGTGCTCCTCGCCGTACCCCTCGTCGTACTACTCACCGCCGTCCTGCGTGATGAGCATGGGAGTACCGATGTACCCATTCCTAGCTATGTTTAGTTATCCTTTGGCTTTCGAACCATGTATTGGTGTGTTGGATATTCTGATGTATTTGAACATGTGATGATGTACCTGTTGGTTATCTATTCATGCGTCGGAATAATCTCTCTTTTCGGTTACCAAGTCTATCCTTTTCTGTTGTTGTGCTAAAATGCATGTCTATTCAGGATGCCGCCAACAAGGAACAACCCGCCTGAGCCACCGCCAATCACGGAGCTGTTGACTCAGATGACTCAGGTCGTGGCACAGATGGCCCAGTTCCAGACTAACCAGCACAACAACCAGAATGCTCCACGGGTCAGCATCAAGGAGTTCCTCAGTCTGGGTCCGAGAGCTTTCGTGGCAACACGCGAGCCTCTGGATGCTGATGACTGGATCCGGGAGATGGCCAGGGCTCTGGACATTGCTCACGTTGCCGAGGAAGACAAGGTCAAGTATGCCACCTACCTACTGAAGGGTCAGGCAGCTACTTGGTGGGAAAACTACCAGACCATGAGAGCTGGATATCCAATCACTTGGGGCTGTTTCAAGGATGCCTTCCTGAAGCACCATATCCCAGATGGTCTCATGGAAAGGATGCGTGAGGAGTTTTGCTCTCTCAAGCAGGGCAAGCTGGACGTCATTGGCTATCAGAATGAGTTCAATCGCCTCGCTCGATACGCTGGTGATGAGGTGTCCACTGAGGCTAAGAAGATGGCAAGGTTCCGCCGAGGTTTTAACCCGGAACTCAAGTACGCACTCACCAACATCAAGTGCAAAGACTTCGAGGAGCTCGTGAACACCGCGCTCAATGAGGAAAATGGGCGCAAGGCGTTCGAGGAGTCTCGCAAGCACTCGCGTGAGGGTGGTTCCTCCTCCAACATGACCACCCCTCCGCAGAAGCGCCGCATCTGGGTGCCAAATGGTGCTGTCACTCGGGCTCCATATGCCCAAGCTTCTCCAGGCTTTGCTCCCCGCCCACCCAACCCATCTCAGATGCATGGTCAGAGGGTTCCAATGGGGCAGCCAAGGCCAGGTCCTCCTCGTGTCGTCACTTGCTTCAAGTGCAAGGAGACGGGACACTATGCTGACAAGTGCACTCAGAGGCAGCTACCTCCACCACCTCGCCCCAACACCAACCAGGCAATGGTGCGTGCCCCCCCGGCTAAAGCCTTCAACTCCAACAACAGGCCTGTCGGGAGGACCGCGAGGGTGAATCATATCAAGGCCGACAGAGCTGAGGAAGCTGCTGACGTCGTTCTCGGTATATTACCCGTAAACTCTTTTCCAGCTAAAGTGTTGTTTGATACCGGAGCATCGCATTCTTTTGTGTCAAAGATCTTTGCAACAACGTACAACCTAATTCTGGTTCCACTAAGCAATCAAATCACCGTTCACTCTCCGGGATCTCAAATGTTGACTTCCAAGATAAGTATGGACAATCAAATCCTAATTGGAGGTCGCATATTCCTTGCTTCACTCATGTTGCTGGGAAATTCTGACATTGATGTCATTCTGGGCATGGATTGGTTGAAGACCAACGAAGCTAAAATTGACTGTGCTCAAAAGTCAATAACTCTATCCCACCCTTCTGGCCAGATAGTCTATTCTCCATATGGATCAAGGTCTATTCAGCTATGCACACTCGATGCAAAACCTCTACCTCTACTCGAAAATGTTCCGGTGGTTTGTGAATTCCCTGACGTCTTTCCAGAAGAGTTGCCAGGAATGCCTCCGGACAGAGCAGTTGAGTTCGTGATCGAGCTTGAGCCAGGTACTGCTCCAATCTCTAAGAATCCATACAAGATAGCTCCTCCTGAACTGAAATTGTTAAAGGAGCAAATCGATATGTACATGGAGAAAGGTTACATTCAGCCTAGTTCCTCCGCTTGGGGTTGCCCAACCCTGTTCGTTGCGAAGAAGGATCAAACAAAGAGACTCGTGGTTGACTATCGTCCTCTCAACGAGAAAACCATCAAAAACAAGTATCCAATTCCTCGTATCGATGATCTTTTTGATCAACTTGCTGGAGCCTCAATATTCTCAAAGTTGGACTTGAGGATGGGTTACCATCAAATAAAGATCAGAAAGGAAGATATTCCAAAAACAGCTTTCACCACTCGGTACGGTCTATATGAATACACCGTCATGTCTTTTGGTCTAACCAATGCACCGGCGACATTCTCTAGACTCATGAATTCTGTCTTCCATGAATACCTCGACAAGTTCGTTGTGGTATATCTCGATGACATTCTGGTCTACTCAAAATCCGAGGAAGAGCATGGAGAACATCTTCGTCTCACTCTCATGAAACTTCGTGAGCATCGTCTATATGCCAAATTCTCCAAATGTGAGTTCTGGATTCCAGAAGTTGCTTACCTTGGTCATATCATCTCTGCCAAAGGCATAGCAATTGATCCAGAAAAGGTTAAAGCAATTGTTGATTGGAAACCTCCTAAGACGGTGAAGCAAGTTAGAAGTTTTCTTGGCTTGGCTAGCTATTGCCGTCGTTTCGTCCAAAACTTCTCCAAGATTGCCAAACCTCTCACCGATCTCACAAAGAAGGACAAGAAGTTCGTTTGGACTCCACAATGTGATGAGAGTTTCAATCTCCTGAAGACTAAACTCACTTCTACCCCAGTTTTGGTTGGCCCAGATACTACCAAACCTTTCCAGATATTCTGCGATGCGTCTCTCCAAGGTCTAGGTGCAGTTCTTATGCAAGAACGTCAAGTTGTGGCTTATGCTTCACGTCAGTTGAATGCACATGAGCAAAACTATCCCACACATGATCTTGAACTTGCAGCAGTTGTGTTTGCCCTCAAGAAATGGAGGCAATACTTGTTGGGTAATCGCACTGAAATCTTTTCCGATCATAAGAGTCTGAAATACATCTTCACTCAACCAGATCTAAACCTCAGGCAAAGGAGATGGATTGAAAAGATTAAAGACTTTTATCTCACCATTTCTTACACTCCAGGTAAGGCTAATGTTATGGCCGATGCTCTCAGTCGCAAGTCCTATTGCAATAATCTCATGATCATGGAAAGCCAACCTCCACTGCATGAAGAATTCCAGAAGCTGAACCTTGGTCTTGTTCCTCAAGGGTATCTTGCAAGCTTGACAGCTAGTCCAACTCTCGAGGACAAGATTCGTTCTGAACAACTTCGTGATGCTGAAATCAAGAAGATTGTAGAGCAGATCAAAGAAGGCAATGATAAATTCAAGTCCTTCTCAATTGATGACAAGGGAACTGTGTTCTTCGAAGGACGCATTGCAGTTCCTCAGATTCAAAGTCTCAAAGATGTCATTCTCAAGGAGGCTCATGAAACTCCTCTCTCCATCCACCCTGGAAGTACAAAGATGTACCAGGATCTCAAGACACTGTATTGGTGGCCTGGCATGAAACGTGAAATTGCTCAATACGTTTCTGAATGCGACGTTTGTCAACGTGTTAAGGCAGTCCATCCGAAAACAGCAGGTCTACTCCAACCACTGAAAATCCCTGAGTGGAAGTGGGACATGATTGAAATGGACTTCGTTACTGGTTTTCCAAAGTCCAAGAAGGGCAACGATGCAATCTTCGTTGTTATTGATCGTCTCACTAAGGTAGCTCACTTCTTTGCTGTCAAAGAAACAATCTCAGCTAGCCAGTTAGCAGAGCTCTACACAACAAAGATTGTTCCCCTTCATGGTGTTCCATTGGAAATAAGCTCAGACCGTGGAAGCATTTTCACTTCTCATTTCTGGAAGAGTTTCCAAGAAGCATTGGGCACCAAACTTCTGTTCAGCACAGCTTATCACCCTCAGTCTCAGGGGCAAGTCGAAAGAGTCAATCAGATTCTCGAGGATATGCTCAGAGCATGTGGTCTCTCCTTTGGCATGAAATGGGAGGATTGCCTTCCATATGCCGAATTCTCCTACAACAACACCTACCAGGCAAGCCTAGGCATGGCACCATTTGAAGCACTCTATGGCCGCAGATGCAGGAGTCCAATCAATTGGTCTGGAGCTGGTGAACGTTCACTCTTAGGCCCTGACATTGTTAAGGAAGCCGAAGAGAAAGTTCGCATCATTCGTGACAACCTCAAGATTGCTCAGTCTCGTCAGAAGAGCTACTATGACAGCAAGCACCGGGATATGATCTATGCACCTGGTGACAAAGCATATCTCCGTGTAACTCCCCTCAGAGGCACTCATCGTTTTGGTGTGAAAGGAAAGCTTGCACCAAGATACATTGGTCCTTTCAACATTCTCTCAAGGCGTGCGGAAAATGCCTATCGTCTTGAACTTCCAGAAAAACTATCCAAGGTGCACGATGTGTTCCACGTGTCACAGCTCAAGAAGTGTTTCAAAGATCCAGATCGTGCAGTTGATCATGATTCCATTGAACTGCAAGATGATCTCTCTTATGAGGAGCACCCTATTCGAATTCTCGATGAGACCGAGCGTAAGACTCGCAACAAGAGCACCAAGTTCTTGAAAGTGCAGTGGTCGCATCATTCCGATAAAGAGGCAACGTGGGAGACCGAAGAGGATCTTCGAAAGAAGTATCCGGACCTTTTCGCTTCTCAGTATGGAATCTCGGGGCGCGATTCCTTCAAGGGGGGGCGTTTTTTAACATCCCAAGTATGAAAACCACCCTAGCATGTTTGGTTTCTTGTTTAATTAAAGTATTGCATCATGTCATCATATTTATTTCCTTGTTTGCATTTGTTTTGCATCTGTTCTTCCTTGTTTTCATAATTGAATTTCAAACAATTTCAAATGATGTGTTTCATACTTGTCATGTTACAATATTTTCAAATCAAAAGTTCAATCCAAAATCTCATTTTGTTTCCAATTATTCCATAATGTTCAATAATGAGGGCTTTTAATCAACCCATTAATTCCAACTGGTAATTCAAATTCAAATAAAAAAACATTCAAACAGCACCAAATTTCAAGTCATGAAAAGTACCAAACAATTCTAATCTTTTAATCCAATTAGTAATAGGGTTCACCCTATTAAAATTGTTGTTTTCAATATTAATCAATTAATTATCAAATTCTTCAAATTCAAACCAATTTGAAAACAGCAAACAAAAATTGAACATTTGAAAAACCTAAGTTGTCAAATGGTGGATGTTGACCTAATTAACTCACATGAATTTTCCCTAATTTTTTTCAACTCAAAAACCTACCTTTTTCTTCCTATTCTATTTGCTGCAAAAAAAAACAGAAGAATAAAATTCAAAAAATAAAAAAGGCGCTCAGCAGAGAGGAGCAGGCCGCAGCCCAGCCCGCTTACCTTACCCGCACGGCCTTGTACCGCTTCGCAGCTCCCCTCCTCCTTCTTTCTTCTGTACGGCGGCAATCCGAGCGGTGCCACGGCGGCACTGTCGCACGCCGACGGCCACCCGCTCCCCCTAGCCCCTATATAAGCTAGCCCTAGCCCCCCTGCGCCGCCCTAACCCTACCACCTACCCTATCCCCTCGCGCCGCCGTCTTCCTCCCTCTCCCCGGCGAATTTTCGCCACCTCTGCCGCTGCAACCGAACGCCGCCGTTTCTGAATTCCGATGACCACCGCCGCCATGCGCATCCTCCACCCTAGCTAGCCACCGAAACCGCACCGCCGTTTCATCCTCTTCCCCGACGACATCTCCGTTGAGCTCGAGAGGGCCCGTAGCCACGCCGCCATCCTCACCACTATCGCGGCGATCACCTCACCGTCGACCACCTCTGCAACCTCTCGGTGAGCACGCCATCTGTGCGCTTCCACTCCCCTCTGTCCCCTCTGAACGCGAGCACGCACACGTTCTGCACCCCCGCATGCACGCGAGCCAGCTTCCAGCACGGCAGCGTTGTTCACCGCCGGCGAGCGTCGAACTCCGTTAGGTTTCAGAAGCGATTGTTTGTCAGTTAAATTCAGATCCGCGAGTTACACCTTAACCTGTTTGCGTCCCTGTTACTGATAAGAATCGATCGCTTACCGCACTGGTGCAGTGCAGTGCGCGCGCACGGGCAGGTCCAGGGTTCGAGTCCCTGGCTCGCGCGATTAAAACCACATTTTTGCACCGAGTGCTGACAGGGTGGCCCCCCCTGTCAGCCACACCGTGGCCACGCAAGCACACATTGGCCCAGGGCCCATCTGGCAGTGCCTTGGGCTGGTTGGCTGTGCGGTATAAATTGTTTTTCCCCGTTTCTGTTTTAAATCCAAGTCCTTTTTAAATTGCAGATTGGTCCCTAAAACTAAAACCCTAATAACTTTTATTTTATAATTCCAAATAACAAAAATAAAATATGTGCACTGCTCTAAATTAAATTACCTATCTATCTAAACCATTTGTTTCCTGTTTTGACTAATTTAAATACATTCCAAATTTGAATTCAAATAATTCATTTGTAAATTGCTAAAATCCATAACTAATTCATACTTAATCCAATTAATGCATATAAAATATGTTTTCCATGCTATTTCAAATAAACTTTTCAAATATAAATTTTGTTTCATGGTTTGAATAATTAAAATTGCTTAAATAATTTAAACCTTGTTTAAATCATTTAAATTTGCTAAATTCAGAACTAGCTCAAATTAAATTATTTTTGAACATGCAAAATATGTTTTCAAACTAGAAAAGCATAAATTTTTCAAATGTGAGTTTGAATTTATGTTTTGAACAAATAAAATTTAAATAATATTCAAACTTGTTTTAAATTCATTTAAGACTTGTTTAATCTTGTTTAATTCATAATTAAATCATTGTAATTCCTTTTTCAATATTTGAAACATGTAATCCAACTAAAATTTTGTATTCTTTTCAAATATGAATTTTGTTATTTATTTTGCACAATTTAAATTGGTGAAAACAACAACTATTTGTGTGATACCTTAAAGGAACCAAAAAAATTCCCTAACTTAATAAATAAATTTCTAAATTGGTAAACCTTATTTCCAATTGGTTCTATTGTTATTATTTTGTTGTTTTCCTCATCCATGCATCATACTAATCCACTTTCACCTGTTGGTTAATTGGAAAACAATTGTTTCAACCAAAATTCATGGGCTTTTCATATGCAACTCAAAATTGCATATGTGTCCATTTAAATTGTTTCCCATGTCAACTATTCTATTTTGATGCATCAGTTAAATTGACATGCATCATTCCATGATTGTGCACTATGCCATGATATTGATTGTTTATATTTCTGCATTGTTTGTTTGCTTCTTCTCGGATAGACGACGACGTTGATACAGACGATACTTACGACACCCCTTCTGAGGATCTAGCTCAGTACCAGGCTGCTAAGTTTGCAGGCAAGTTATCACTCACATGAACCACTGTGTTCCTTTCAACATTGGTTACCGATACTTTCCGTTGTCTATTTTGCTAGCCCTATGTATAGTTGTTTCTGTTACGAACCTATCACAGGAATCCCTTAACCCTGATATTGCCTCACCTCCACTCCTACAACCCCATTGTTTGAGCCAGTGTCTTACTAGCATGCTTAGGTTGTTTTGCTCGAGTCTGTTACCCGTTACTTTCTGATTACTATTTCTATTATGTTCTGGGGGCTCGATGTTAATCAATCAACCTGTTAATAATAATATGTTGATAAGGCACCGGCAGGAGGCCCTGTGTGGTTTTGAGGCCTGCTAGTGTCGACCCTAATAGGAAAAGGGTCTTGTCTACTGATCCATGATGAGCGCACTATCCGCATGTGGGAAGCGTGTATGGGCGCCCCCCTCAATTTGATTCGATTCGCATCTCGTCCAAATCGCCTCATTTAGTTCGTGTTTTCCATTTGCCGCATGCATGTTTTAGCGAGCCCAGCGCAGGGTGGAACTTTTGTAGTCGGCATATAGGGGGACACGTTCTTAGAGTGCCATGAGGGTCCCTTTTCTTTGGGGCTCGATTAGCCGTGCGCCCAAGGTGCTTTGGGCTTGACGCGAAGAAGAGTTGAGTTGTGTTGAGTGCCCCGCTTGGTGGGAGGCATCCCATCTGGCGGGTTATTCTTACGTGTACGGCCAAATTGGTGCACCCCTGCAGGGATAAATCTTCTCGAGAAGCCGTGTTTTCCGCGGTTATGGTTGACTTGGTGAAAGTACTGGCTAACAAGTACTCAGAACAACTTACACCTAACTAATGCTACCTGCCTAGTAATAGTCCTATTGACACAACAACTTGATCCATTATTCATTAATCCAACTGTGTGAGTTATCCTCGGATTGCTTCTTTGGATAAGGGGCGAGGTCCAGGATGGGTTTTGTTTGGTGGTTCATTATAGTTGGTTACGATACGCTATCTTATCTTCGTTCTGCTAGCCGGAATTGGTAGAATCTCTGTAGTTGGTTAGCGCAGCCAGTTGCAGCATCTTTTATATCCCCCTTTCTTCCGTTGAACCCAAGGCATCTGTGCTTGGTGTTGACGGGCTACACTTTGGTGAACTGTGAGTCTTGCTTGCCAGTACGTTTATGTACTGACCCCTTTGGGGCTGTGGTTTCCGCAGACTACGCCTACGAGGATCCCAGTGACCGCTACTACGTGGAGTTTGACGAGGCTGCTGACGAGTAGGTAGCGGACCCGGGCAGGATCCGAGACTACGTGGATGGGCTTCGTCTTTCTTTCAGTTCCCGGCTTCTTAAGCCTATTTGGATTTGTCTGTACTCAGACCCGTTGAATGCTTCCGCCGAGATGTAATGATGTTATGTTGGGACATGTGTCCTCTGGATGATTGTATTTGCTATCTCTGCTCTCGTGAGAGCTATTTGCACCTTATTTCAATCTTTTGTGTCTTAGAGATATGTTGTGCTATCATTCTGTTACAAGCCGTTGACGTACCATGTGTGTATGGTATGAAGTACGTCAATGGTAGTATCCTGATTTCTATGGGATAGTTTACGTCGACGCTGAACAGATAGGGGGTTGGTTGTCACACATACGTGTGTTGGCCTACTCGTAAGAGGACGCGGGTGCCGGTAAGCCCCGTAATCCAATCTACTACTGTTCAACGGAACGGCGAGTATCCTTTAGAAGTCCGGGTGCGACAGCATGAACCCACTATCGAGCATAAATACTCCCTCTTGGAGTTACTAGCATCTACTTGACAAGAGCATCTACTAATAACGGAGAGAATCCAAGATCATAAATAACATATGCATGAAGATAACATGATAGATTGATAATCAGAAGACATAACATTCAACATTCATCATATCCCAGCAAACACAACATGTAGCATTACATAAAGATGATCTTGATCATGCGAGGCAGATCACGAGATCTAAACATGAGGTACAAAGTGGAGAGAACAACCATCTAGCTACTGATATGGACCCGTAGTCCAGTGATGAACTACTCACGCATCACCTCGGAGGAGGCCATGGTGGTGTAGACCCCTCCGATGATGAATTCCCCTCCCGGAAGGGTGCCAGTGAGAGCTTCAGAACCCTCCCGATCTTGGGATGACGATGATGGCGGCCTCGGGTGTTTTCTCAAGAAAAAGTGGTACATCTTTAGGGTTTACATCTCGGTGGGTGTAAATAGGCGAAATGGCAAAGGCGGTGAAGGCCGGGGGGGTCCCACACCACCCCATGGCGCAGCCAGGGGGCGCATCCCTATGGTGTGGGCCCCCTGTGGCCCCCCTCCGGGTCTCTTCGAGACTCCGTGGAACCTTCGGGAATTCTAAGAAATCCGGGCTTCGAATTTTCCGATTTCGAGAATATTTCCAGAACAACTTTTATGAAACTAAAAACAGCAGAAAATAGGGAACTGGCTCTGTGGCATCTTGTCAATAGGTTAGTCCGGAAAATCGATAAAAATGACATAAAGTGTATAGCAAACATGTGTGAAACAATAACAAAACAACATGAAACATCAGAAATTAAGGATACGTTTATGACGCATCAGGCATGTCAAGAACGACATGTATGTAGTGGACTTCTCTAAAGAAGACACATGTTCCGCGACATGCCTAATGGGTAAAGTTGATGTGGGTTGGCTTTGGTATCGTCGGTTAGCCCACACCAATTTGAGGATGTTTCACGACCTTCAAAGTGGTAATCACGTCTTAGGACTAACTAATGCTAATTTTTCCAATGATCGTGGTTGTAGCTCTTGCGTGTTTGGAAAGCAACATGGAGAACCCCATACTAGCAAGATCACCATCACCACCACAAGAATTCTCGAGCTCATTTATTTGGATCTTTTTGGTTGACTATCCTATGATAGTCTTGGTGGAAAGAAGTATTGCTTGGTGATTGTGGATGATTATTCAAGATATTGTTGGGTGTATTTCTTCAAGAAGAAGAGTGAGACCCAAAACAGAGTCATTGAGTTTATCATTTTGGTTGAGCGCCAACATAATGGGAGCATCATGGCTATCTGAGGTGATAATGGCTCCGAGTTCAAGAACTACACCGTGGAAGGTTTTCTTAGTGAAGAGGGGATTGATCATCAATATTCCACTCCCTATACCCCTCAACAAAAAGGTTTAACGAAGAGGAAGAACCGGACTCTTATGGATGTGGAACGAACAATGATTACATAGTTTTCTTCTCCATATAATTTTTGGGCCGTAGCCATCTCCACCGATTGTCATGCTAGCAACCGGTCATATCTCCGCAGAACTTGAACAAGACTCCCTATGAGATTCGCACGGGCAAGAAGCTTGGCGTATCTTACTTCAAGGTCATTGGTTATGCTTCATTCGTAAGAAAGGTAAACTCCTGTAAAAGTTTGAGACCAAATCATATGAGGGTATCTTCGTTGGATATGCCACAAGGCCATTTACTACACCCTTTGATACATAAGCTATCCAATAAGATGCACCAGGCCCTCAAGCTAATGAACAAGGCCAAGCTCAAGATCCTTCCATAGTTGAGAGAGCTCAACAAAGTTGAGATCCTTCTCCAATTGATGATCAAGGCCAAGTTCAAGATTGACATAACTTCGATGAAGAAGGTGATGCCAAAGTCATATCCAAGGAATCTTTGGAGGATATACTAGCTCATAGCTCAAAGTGAAGGCTATAAAATATCGAGCGTACGGGTCACACGGAAGACAAGATACTTGGCAAAGTTTGAGGAAGGGTTGTCACTATAAGACAATTGGCGGATTTTAGCAAAGCTTGTGCCTTTGTTTCCGTCATTGAGCCCAAGAAGGTATGTGAAGCTCTCGAAGATCAATATTGGTTTGAAACCATGCATGAAGAACTCAATAACTTTGAGTGCAACAAGGTTTGGAAGTTGGTGCCAAGACCCAAAGATTTCATGTTATTGGCACCAAGTGGGTGTTCAAGAACAAGCAAGACAAAGATGGCATTATGATTCGTAACAAGGCGAGATTGGTGTCTCAAGGTTTTTCTCAAGTAGAAGGTGTTGATTTTGGTGAACCTTTGCTCCTGTAGATCTTCTTGAATCCATCTGTATCTCGCTTGCATATGCATATCATTATAAGTTCAGGTTACAACAAATGGATGTTAAAAGTGCTTTGGTAAAGGGATTATTACTCATGCGCCCCTGATTCCTTAGTTCATCTCACTTTTCCCCACACTTGAAAGTTTTACTCACTTTTCCCCATCTCCTTAGGTGAAACTGTCACGAATTCTCACACCCGATGTTGATGTGTCTTCCGTTAACTCTGAATAGTGGGGCCAAGTGGGAATGTGTCGCATGTTGGACCTGAGAAGTGGGACAAGTGTGGCTGCATTTCTGTGGCATTGTCCTTTGGGCCGTTGTATGTTTCGTATGTCGTAGAACAGACCGAGTTTGTTGATAATTAAATTCAGCCTTCTAGCATACCACGTGCGTGGTCTGCCTTTTATGCATTCCATCGTTTCAGCCTGCTATGCATGAGCCCGACGTTGGTATTGATGAGCACAACGTTGACTAGTTTGCATTGCTTAAAAGGTTGTGATTCAGCCGTCACCTAGCCATTCACGCTCCGATTCATTGGCAACGCTGCCATGCACACCATGCATTCAGCCACCAAGCCACCTAGCCACGCACGCGGGTGTGATTCGGTCGCCACCTAGCCACGACGCCTGCAGCTCGATTCAGTTGCACACTCGATTAATTTGTCGCGTTGTTTCACGCGTCGAGCCACGCGTCGGTGCACGGCCGTACTGAGTGATGTGAAAACAGGCAAAAACAGTGCATGCTAATTAAACCACGGTGACGCCTCGATACAGTGTAAAAAAGGCGGTTCCATGTACCCCCTCCTCTCCCTTGGCTATTTAAACCGCGTCTCGTTATCTCCTCCTCCACACTTCAATGTATGCCGCCTCCCCATTCCCTTTTCTCCAACCAGAGCCAAATCGCAACCGACTCGAAATGAAGATGTAGTTCAGAGCACCCACTTTCCGCTTCCTGCCCACCGTGCCGGAGAGGCGCTACCCCTGGAGTAGTCGTTCAGAACGTGCTGCGCGTATGGTCGTTCTCACGATGGAGGGGCTCTACGGAGTTATCCCGTGGCTTCCTCCGTGCTAGCGTTAACCACCTCCCGGCGAGGTCGCTGGTGATGTTCCGTCTGGAGGAACAACGCCCCCACTCCACTACTCCTATGACAGACCTCGTCGCCTACTTCACAAACATGTTTGATGCATACTACCTGCTCGGTTGCGTGTTCTGGTGTGGATGCGAGTTCATCGCATTCACCACCTACAACATGTAGAACGACTTCGACATCATCTTCCCCAAGGAAGGCCACATGCACACCTTCCCCTACTATCTCGGTGATGACGGCCTCGCAGAGGAGTGAAGACGACGATAGTGAAGTCCAGACGGTGTTAGTGTTGTGCGCCCGTAGTGTTGCCGGCCCTAGCTAGTGTATCGTGCTATATACCGTACTATGTATATCATGTGTTCCCTGCACTATGTATCGTACTATGTAGTGATCTAAGAATCCCATATCTAAGTTATTTATCGTTGGTGTGTGATATGTTCTTTTGTATTTGTATTCATATTATTTCCATGTGATTGCCCCAAGTTTAGGCACGACTAAGAGCACGTACAACGCAGCCTTTTAGAGTAGAGCTAGGATTAAAATCTGGTCAGCCACAATAGTTTCTAGTCCGGGTCCGAAGCGCTAAGATCTTTTCTTTCCTATGCATGTCTACAGGAGGATAGCGTTGTACATGGAAAAGCAAATTTACGAACTGGTAGTTACACTAGTTTGTGAAAAAGAAAATAGACCAAACTAAAAACATAAGCAAAACAAATTTATCAACTAGTTCTGTGTATGCTGAGATAAGGACAGAAAATCAAAACATATTTGTGAACTAAATAATGTTAAGTATCAACCTAGTCGAAAAATAACACATTTTTTTGCACGTGCATGACAACTAGCTTGTGGAAAAAAAAATTCCCTTCTTTTTTTGGCATTCTTAAAACCCTTTGCATTTTGTGAACACTTTGTATTTTACTATCACCTCCAGCAAATAGAATAGGGTGGACAATCAAATCTCAAATAAATAAAATCTCTTTGAATCTTTGAAAAAAAATCAGAGCATTGCGTGTTTGTGGGCTCAAGGAAAAAAGGCCCAACGAAAGCCATCAAACAGAGTCAAACGTCTTTGTAGGCTTATCAGTCAAAATAATGCAATGGCCCAATGAAAGCTTGATTTTTCTTGGTCCCAACTGTCATCTGGTTAACTAAAAACCTAGAGAACAAACAAACCGAGATGATCTCGAGAGATACACATTAAAATCCATCGCATTAAGGTTTCATGACATGGATTTAATAGAGAGTTAACAATACACAACATCTGTAATGAGGGTTGACCAGCAGGTAAACAAATCCTACAACAACAATGAAAAAATAAAAGTCTAAAGTTATCATATTTTCTTGCTGCATCACTTGAATCATTTTCTTCAAGTTCTTGTTCATCTTCTTCAATTCACCCTTCAGATCTGCATCCCCAACTGTCGGAGTACCCTTCAACTCTGCATTCCCCATGTTCTTCACAGATGGAAGAAGATTCAGCTCGAGGGTTGGAGCCCCCTTGAAATCAATCAAGCCCTCTCTTTGAAGCCTCTCCAAATACTCATCCATCCACTCGAAATGATTGCATTTTTTCACGATCTGAAAATAAAATAATGAAACATAAATCCCAACTCCGTGGATGCAGGAAGAGAACCCAGATCTGGAAACGAAAAAATCAGAGCTAAAGGATGCGAGAGGAACCAAGATATACCCGCCCCTCCGTCTTGCTCTCGCATCTCATGAACTCGCGCCCAAAGTTGCCATTTTCTCCTCCTTCTAAGTCCACTGCTTCAGTGGCGTGGTGCATGGGCAGTCCGGACACTGCCGCATCGGCACTAAACCATACGTAGGTCATGAGGGGCAGGAGGATAAAGTGGAGGTCGACATCTCGCTGGAGAGGAAGAAGATCTGCTCCGTCGCTGAGATCCAAAGGGGAGGCAAGCACGGGCTGCTGTGTGACTGTGTCGATGGGTGGAGGAGGGCATGGGCTGTTGTGTGACTGTGTCGATGTGTCAGTGGAAAACAACGGCGTAGCCAATCAGGATGCAGAACCAGCCTCTTGCGGATCGCCCTTCCTTCTAGAACACTGAACTCTCATCTCAACTGTCGACGCCATCCAACTTTGCGTAGACGGCGCACGAGGCTGTCCCCAGAATTCCTTCTAGAAGGTCAGATCTTACGGCTGGCATTGGTGGTAGGGTATGATCGGATGGGTGACGTTCGGCTCTAGGGTTTTGGTGTTATGAGGTTATCGGGGTTTAGGGGTTTTGGGTTTATTAGGGTATGACAGAACTTCAAATGACCATAAATAATTCAAATAAATCAAAAATGGACACTAAGCGTAGTTTGTCAGCTTATAAGATATAGTTACCAGAAAAAAATATAAACATGCTATAGGGACATTTTCAAGAAAAATCATTTTCACAAGCGAGCCATCAAAATCAGGTTCAAATGACCATAATTAATAAAAAAATGCACGACAAGCTCACATAGCCGTCATATGTGATATGGTTATGAGAAAAAAAATATTAACTTGTTGTCACGACATTTTCATGAAAAAGGCTTCTCACAAATGAGAAATCATGTATAGACCTGTTGAGAGTTCGATGGAGAGTGAAGGAGGGTTTTAGTTTTAAAAATTCAAATAAATCAAAAAAATCACCAAAGCTTCCTTTTGGAGTGAACAAGACGATTCTTAACTTACTTTTTCATTTTCATATTTTAGTGGTTTGGTGGTTTTCAATTAAAAGCATATTTTTCAATAAATAAATAAATAATAGGAAATTTAATTCAATAAATAGAGAGACTTCGATTGGACACTATTTAGATGGAATATGTGTCAGCTAAAAAATATTGACTCATTTAGAGAAGGTCAATTTTTTATTACAAATGGGGCTGTTTACCCTAGATTCGGAGCTCATTTGTAGCACCTTTTTCCTTCGGATTGATCACCTTCAAATATTGGGGTTCAAATGTTGGTGAACATTAAACTTTAGCTCAAACAATTACTAAAGAGCAACAAACTTGAAATTTTTTTACAACTTCAACTTTGGCTCAAATTATAATTTTGTTCCAAATTGAAATATTGTTTCAAATTCAACTTTTGTTTCAAATATGCATTCTGCCACACATATGATACCAAAGTACAAAAAATATTGTTAAGACTTATAATTTATCACAAGATCTCAAGTTGACAACACAAACACCTAACTACAAATCCATAAAATTAAAATTCATAGTTCAAATTCAAATCTTTGACATGCTCCTTGCGTGAGCAGATGGCTTCACCGTCTTACTCCAGGTTTCCCTAGCTAGAGTACTCTTTGGAATCATCTTGTTCCTTCTGATCTTCCTTTGGGGTTGTGGCCGTGGAGGTGGTGACGGAGTAATTCCACTCGGTGAGCACTCAACGACAAGTTGACAGTCATCTGTGTGTTCAGTAATCCTTAAAGGAACAACTTGTACAATTACTCTGTCCTATTCTTCTCTTATAGCTTCAAAACCATCAGGAGCCATGGATTCGGATTCTAAGACATCCGATGATGACTGAACTTCATCTTCTTGGGCTCTGTCCTCTTCTTCTCTTGTAGCTTCCTCTCTACACTTTTTCTTCCCTCTGCCTCCATTTATCCTAGTGCCTAGAAATAAAATTATAAGACATACAGAGAAAAGAGAACAAAATGCATAAAAAAGGGAATGCACACACATACCAAGGTGCTACTTCAACGAGGAGTGCATCTTCAGACTCAATTACTGCTGTATGGTCCCCTCCATCTTCAATCTCCATGCTTATGCATTCTCCTCTACATTTGGTGTTGTCCATCGGTCCTCTTCTCCAAATGATGCATCCACTGGATTGGAACAAAGCCTAACAATGTGCCCTAGATTTCCACATTTTTCGCACGCCATCTTTTTTGGTACACGACCCTCTTCACCTGCTCTGTAGCTGTTTTTTCTTGGTGTACCTGGTGGTCTAGTCAGTAAAGGAGAGTGGAGTTTGAACCCTGGATCTACTATGTTCCATTGGTCTTTTCCCACAAGTGCAGGCACATTGTGAGGATAAGCATCCTTAAATTTAGCAACAGAGAAATACTCAGAGCAACACTGATCAACTTCACCATCTTGACGCCCAATCAGAGTCATCAGATACAGAGCATGTATGCATGGCTTCCCACGAATCTGCCATTGCCTACAACTGCATGATCGAATGCATTTCATCTTCAGTCCTCTTCCCTTCTGATGCAATGACTTTATGTCTACGCATGCTTCTATTCTTGTAGATAGTGTTGTGCCTCCAAGTGCAGAGGTTTTTAGAAAAGCAGCAAGTTTCCCTTAAGTGGATCACCCAAGGTTTATCAAACTCAGGGATATAGAGGTAAAAGGTATACCTCTCAAGCAAACCTGCAATTACGATACGAGAAGTCTCTTGTGTCCCCAACACACCTAATACAATTGTCAGTTGTATAGGTGCACTAGTTCGGCGAAGATATAGTGAAGTACAAGTAATATGGATGATTATAAGTGATAATAGCAATCTGAAATACAAATGGAAGCAAGCAAACATGTAGCAGAACTGATTGTAAATGGTGTTTCAATGCTTAGAAACAAGGCCTAGGGATCATAATTTCACTAGTGGACACTCTCAACAATAATAACATAATTGAATGCATAAATACTATCTCTTCACTAAGCTACTCCAAACCACTCTCCGTTTGGATAATAAACACTAATCATTGCGTAGGGCTATAAAACACTCCTTATAGTTCGCATTTCCCCATCTAGGTAACCCCCACGCTATCACAATGAGATGGTTCCAAACAAACACCACAATTTCATAGGGTCACCCAACACAAAATATAAATATCACGCTAAACAACACAGTGCACACATTGTCACCTTTACACCGATATCAAAGTGTCTACGGAGATCAGATAACAAAACCCCTTGAGTAGCATGACAGATGAAGAGTAACATCTGCTTATTCAACTAGATCACAAAGCTCATGATCACATAAAGATCACACCATGGGAGAGAGAGAGATGAAACACATAGCTACCGGTAGAGCCCTCAGCCCCGGGGGAGAACTACTCCCTCCTCGTCATGGGAGTCAGCAATGGAGATGAAGATGGTGGTGGAGTCGATGGAGGTGGCTCCGGGGGCACTTCCAAGTCCCATCAGGGTGTCGGAACAGAGATTTCTGTCCCCCAAATCTTGTCGGTGGCGGCGGTAGAGCTATGGAACTTTTCGTGGAGGGAG
The DNA here is from genome assembly GCA_028641055.1 of Alopecurus myosuroides. Taxonomy (NCBI): domain Eukaryota; kingdom Viridiplantae; phylum Streptophyta; class Magnoliopsida; order Poales; family Poaceae; genus Alopecurus; species Alopecurus myosuroides. Next base: position 360,065,177 of record CM054060.1, on the reverse strand, counting down.
GCTGGATATTTTAGGGTTTATGCATTGGGGGATTATATAGGCAAAAGAGCGATGTCGGTGGGCCCCCGAGGGGCCCACACCACCTGTAGGCGCGGCCAGGGGGGCCTGCGCCCACCCATGGTGTGGTGGCTCCGGGGCACCCCTCCGGGTCTCCTTTGGACTCTGTTGACGTGCCGGGAATTCTAAGAATCTGGGATTTTGTTTCGTCTGATTCCGGGAATATTTCCAGAACAACTTTTCTAAAACGAAAAACATCAGAAAACATGAACCGACTCTGTGGCATCTTGTCAATAGGTTAGTCCCAGAAAATCCATAAAAATGACATAAAGTGTATAGGAAACATGTAGCATATGGCATGAAAACAACATGGAACATCAGAAATTATAGATACGTTTGAGACGTATCATGCCTTTAATCAGTATTGGGACTATAACATTGCCAACATATTGTGTTTCAGCAATTCTTTTGCGAAGAGCCATCTTTGTCATGATCATCTACCTCATCTTGTCAAATGGTTGCCAAACCAAATAACCCTTCACTCACTTGAACTTTGCATTGAAGCATTCTGCAAGATTATTGGTCACGTAGTCTACTTTGCATATGGTGTTGAATTTACTTCTTGACCACACCTTTCCATGATGTGCATCCATATACTCCTTCATGTTTGGATGCTTGAGCATACAACACTCTCAAATGGTGCTCATGCTTCCTTTTGCTGCATGTGTATGTTGCTGGCTATAAATTCTCATAAAAACTTTCCCTTTGAACTTCCTTTTAAAATTTTGCGCTAGGTGTCGCATACATTCCCTATGCTCCAATCCAGGGAATACAATTTCTATTGCACTCTCTAGACCTTTGCAATCATATGTATGTATAGCTAAACGTGGGGTGTGCCTATAATGTTGCGCAACTGGTGCAGCTACCAGACCCAACTTTCCTCAGACTCTACCTCCAAAACACCAAATGCAACTGGGAATAGCCAGTTGTGTCCATTAACTGCAGAAGCTGCTACTAGCTGTCCTCTCCATCTTCCAGTCAAATGGGCAGCATCTACAGCCAAATAAGGACTACATCCATCAAGAAACCCCTGCCAGCAAGCCTTGAAACATACAAAAAGCCCTTCTGAAGCACTCCTTCTCAAATGACTTCCCTTTTATTTTGAATGGAACTGTATGCTTGTCAATTTCTACAACACTACCTGGACTAGCCATCTCCACTTCAGCTTTGAAGGTGTAAAGCAATTGAAAACTTTCATTCCATTGACCATTACTCATTTCAAGAGCCATTTCTTTACCATTGAAAATCCTCATGTAATGAATTACAATCTTATACTTCTAAAAAAGCTTCCCTTGGAGTGCTGTTGGACCAAGACCAGGTTTTTCCCTCAGCCAATCCAATATTGCATCTACGGTGGAGGTGTGCAAAGGACGACTCTTCCGGGCCATTGTCGAGTAGCGGCGGATGGAGAGGCCTGCCCAATTCCGGCAACACCGGTGGTAGTACCAGAGGTGGAAGGACCTTCCGGACTCTCCCCTGGAGGTTGGAGGTCCCCAAGCATCGTGGTGGGGCCCGCCACCAAGGCTGTGTGCCTTGGTCAAACACGTGCTCGTTGGCCAACGGTGTGGCGTCCGCTAGGAGGATCCCTCCAACTGCGAACTGCTGCGTGGCGCCAGTCTCGTCCAACCACGGACGAAGGTGGGTGCCGAGGATGCGGGCGGTTCAAACGCACGCGGTAGTGGAAGAAAAAGGAGAGCGTGGTCCCGCTTTTGGAAACTGTTGCGGGGCCACTGGTGCAGTTCGGGGGCTAAGAGACGGGTAGGCGTGATCCGATGGGATCCCGAGGTAGCTCGGCAATGTTGGAAGCTGCGAGGCCCGAGACAGGCGCGGATCGCTGTAGTGTACACTTGATTCTAGCGAATGGGATACCGCCAAGTGGCGAGAGGCCAGACGGTCTTCCTCTGGATCTGCAAAAGGGGAAGGCCGTGGACCGTGGTTGTGGGCCATCCGCTGACAGATGTGGTTGGCTTGTACGCGCATGGAGGAGACTAGTCGCTGAAGGCTATGGAGGTGGGCTCTCCCGTGATGGTTGGAGCCCGCAGCAACGAGGGACTTGCGACTGCCCTTGCTCCGGTTGGTGGGCTAGCAGAGACGCCCCCCCTGGATTGTTACAAGATGTGGTCCCGAGGTGGGCACGGAACCGGAGTGCACGGTCGGGCTGGGTGCAGCCGTTCTTCAAACGAGCCCCACACCTGAAGTATGATGGCTGGATCTTCATGCACGGACCCGAGTGGGTCGCTGGAGTTGGGACCTCCCTAGGGTGGGGGCTCGCTGTGAGTGGGGCAATTCGAGCAGGTCTTGGTGTCGGATGAGGAAGACGCGGAAGAGGAAGAGTATTTCGAGGTTTCCTTATCGGGACATGCTAATTCACTAGTCCCAAATGCTGAGGAGAAGGGAAGCGAGGATGATTCCACAAGTACTAGTGGGCCGGATTCGTCCGTGCAGTCACTGAGGCTTTACAGCTCAGGAGGATGAGATACTTCTGTGGAAATGTGTTGAAGAAACTTGTGCCCCCACTGCTCCGCGAGGCTGAAGCCACGGGAGAGTGCTCCGGGTTGGCCCTATCAACCCCTAGAAGGATTATCCGCAGCACGGTGGCGCAGGTGTTGTGCGGGAAGCCACCCAAAAAGAATTCGGCTGCGGAGAACGTGCTTTTTGAAGGACTTGGTATCATGCCCGAGCATATGGTAGTGACGGAGGAGGCTCTCCAGGAGTTTAGAGGATGCTTTGATTCGCCCATGAATGAAGATCACTTGAGTGTTTTCGCCTCGATATTTGGAAAGGCGTTGCCACCTATGAGCGAGTTGCAAGGACAGGAGAGCCACCTTGTGTGTGATCTTTGAGAGTGTGGTGTTGTGACCGGAGCTGGAGCTCTGTTATTTTGTGATGGATAGAAACATTAATATTTTAAATTGGAATCCTTGGGGCCTGAATGACCTTCCAAGAGGAACACAGTTAGAGAGTTTGTGGAGTCGGTGCAGGTCAACCTGGTATGCTTGCAGGAGACTAAGTTACATAGTGTGGATCGATACATGGTGCTTCAGTGTCTCGAACTGTCCTTTGACGGTTTCACCTTCCTCCCTGTAGTTGAGACCAGGGGTGTGATTTTTTTCTTGGGATACGACGGTCCTGTCTATCTCCCACGTCAGCGTAGACTTCTACACGCTGACCGGCAAGGTGAAGTCAAATGAGAATAAGAGCTGGTGGGTGTCTGTTGTTTATGGGCCTCAGACAAACACGGAGAAAATCATATTCCTTTAGGAGGGAGGAGATCCTTATGCCTAGGACTGTGGCTTATTATTGGAGACTTTAACATGATCCTGTCAGCATCAGAGAAAAATAACTCAAATTTAAATAGGAACATGATACAAAGCTTTCGAGGTTTTTTGAACACACATGAGTTGAGATACGTCTACTTGGATGGGCCCTTGTATACTTGGAGTAATGAGAGGGCGACGCCGAACATGACACACATTGATAAAGCCTTGGTCTCGGTGGACTGGGACACCAAGTACCCAGATTTTTTCTGCAAGCGCTTTCTAGCAATGTGTCTGATCACGCCCCCCTGCATCTTTCCCTGAACGTGACGACAAGAGCAAAAAGGAGATTTAGGTTTGAGATGTTCTGACTCAAGCTGAAGGGTTTCGAGGAGGCTGTCAAGGAGGGATGTGTGTGTGACGTGCAGGTGGTGGATGCTTTCAAACGTCTTCATACGTTGTTCAGGAACTTGAAAACGCACTTGCAGTCTTGGGGTCAGAAAAAAGTGGGCAACATCAAGATTCAACTCGCAATGGCAAACACGACCATTTTCAGATTAGAGACAGCTCCGGACCAGCGACACCTGTCTACAGAGGAAGTTTGGTTACGTCAGATGTTGAAACTAGCCATTCTTGGACATTTTCGCTAGAACGCACCATGGCAAGACAAAGATCCAAAATGAGGTGGCTTAAGGACCGTGATGTTAACACGAGGTTGTTCCACGTAGTTGCCAAAAGTCGTAGAGAAAATAATTTCATTTTGCAAGTGAGCATTGGGAAAGCTTTGATCACAGAGTAGCAGCAAAAGGAAGAAGCCTTCTTCCAGGTGTATAATAATCTGATTGGGAAGATGCTGATACGTCATAAATATCTCCCTAATTTCTGATGTTCCATGTTGTTTTCATGTTGTTTCCCGCAAGTTTTCCTTACACTTAATGTCATTTTTACACGTTTTTCGGGACTAACCTATTAACAAGATGCCATAGAGCCAGTTCCCTGTTTTCTGCTGTTTTTAGTTTAAAAAAAGTTGTTCTAGAAATATTCTTGGAATTGGAAAATTCGAAAGCCAGAAGTCCTAAAAGTCCCGGAAGTATCCAGGAGTCCCGAAGAGCCCCAGAGGGGGGCCACGGGGTGGCCACACCATGGGGTGGCGCGGGTCCCCCTAGCCGCGCCACCTAGTGGTGTGGGCCCCCTGTCCACCTCCCGGCATCGCCCTTTCTCCCATATATACTCCCCGATGCATAAACCCTAGGAGAATCGACCTTTTCTGCAAAATACATCCGTAGCTCCGCCGCCGCCACCGACAAGTTTCGGGGGACATATCTCTGTTCTGGCACCCTGCCGGGACGGGGAAGTGCCCCCAGAATCCATCTTCTTCGACTCCACCACCATCTCCATCGCTGTTGCTGTCTCCTATGATGAGGAGGGAGTAGTTCTCCCCGTGGCTGAGGGCTCTACCGGTAGCTATGTGGTTCATCTGTCTCTCCCATGGTGTGATCTTTATGTGATCATGAGCTTTGTAATCTAGTTGAATATGTAGATTGATCTTCATCCGTTATGCTACTCAAGTGGTTTTGTTATCTCCGTAAACAATTTGATCACGGTGTAAAGGTCATAGTGTGTGCACCGCGTGTTTTAGCATGATATTTATATCTTGTGATGGAAGATGAACCTATGAAATTGTGGCGTTTGTTTAATACTAATCTAGGGCGCTCAAGGTGATAGTGTGGGGGTGCCCTAGAGAGGGAATGTAGACTTGAGGAGTGCTGTTACAGCCCTACGCAATGATTAGTGTTCATTATTCGACCGGAGAGTGGTTCGGAGTAGCATAGTGAAGAAATCATATTCATGCATTCAATTATGTTTTCATCGTTGAAAGTGTCCTCTAGTGAAAGTAGGAGCCCTAGGCCTTATTTCCAAGCATTGAAACACCATTTTCCGCCTGTTCTGCTACATGTTTTCTTGCTGCCATTTTTATTTCAAATTGCTATTATCACTTATTATCATCCATAACTCTCTCTTCACCAAACTAGTGCACCTATATACCTGACAAGTATATTGGGTGTGTTGGGGACACAAGAGACTTCTTGTATCTTGATTGCAGGGTTGCCTGAGAGGGATATCTTTGACCTCTACCTCCCTGAGTTTGGTAAACCTTGGGTGATCCACTTAAGGGAAACTTGCTGCTGTTCTACAAACCCCTGCACTTGGAGGCCCAACACTGTCTACAAGAATAGAAGCGTGCGTAGACATCAAGATTTTTTCTGGCGCCATTGCTAGTGTCGGATATATACCAATTAGGGGTATATCATAAAGTGTCCTAAAGAGCTGGATTACCAGGGTGGCCTGAATGGTAATGGATTACGGTCCATTAGGCGGCCCAGTAAGCTGACGCACGGAAGCCGGATTCTAGAAGAACCCGGACCACGACCCACGTGGTACGTCTTGGAGTAGAAGGCGGATTCTTGCCTTCCAAGTTAGAACTTACCGTAGTCTTCTAGGTTTCCCTTTCTGTAAGACCTAACCCGGCTATTATATAAAGCCGGACGGGAGAGAAGAAAGAGACATACAATTAGCTAGAAGCCAACTCGCCGAGAAGTTGATCCTCGTCGAGTAGCTAAACCAACTCACATTGTACTTTGTATACTTTAGGCTTCAGACGTGATTTAGTGAGATTGAGGAGTAGGAACGCCGCCTAGTTGCGACATACAGAACCTAGGTAAACTTTGGTGTCCTTGATCGTCATACTACCACGTTCCCCCACGTCTCTATCAGTAGTCTCATGGCACTCCCGTATATGAATTCTACTACGATGTCTCGACAGTTGGCGCCCACCGTGGGGCCAGCGACGTCAGGCGTTATGTTTCGATCGGGGATACTTGGCGGAATCGGCAGTACCATAACTGTCGGAAGCCTGGAATTCGACAACGACGTCGGGCGCTTCCTCGACAACGGATCGTACATGCCAGCACGGAATCATCTGGTAAGTGCCTGCGTTTTACCGATTGGATCTGGAAACATCTTTATCGGATTAACTGCAGAGGCAATGGGATTCTGTGGTGGAAGCAAATTTATCCCACCCGCCCTATACCCAGTCGAAGAAGACTATGATGCCGAATTTTGCTCAGATCGCCGATAATCTGCTGAATCACATTTATCGGCATGGTGCAATCCGAGATCGCCGAAAACATGGATGAGAGCAATCCCGTGGAAGAGGCAGAAGAAAACAATCCCACAATAGAGGTGGAAGATCCGACATCCGTCAATATGACGACGAACTCGGAAGCTGATTCCGTACTAGCCGCCATTGAGGCGATATTGGAATCAGAACCCGGATCAGATGAACTCGATTCCAAAGATGAAGATGAAGATGCCTTCGAAAGAAAGGTCAAATCTCTTCAAGAGGGATTCCATGAAGTACTTATGGCAAAACCGGCTGAAAAAACGGATGCCGAAAGTCAGGAAAGCCCTCAAACACCTCCGCCAGATGAGGAAAGAGAGGATGGTGAAACCACTCCAACATACCCTGATGTCAAGGAATTGACAGAAGATAAACCTGGTATAAAACCTCCCTCTTCCAAGAAAAGACACAAAGCTTCCAAGAAACTCCAGTATAAACTCCGGAAGAAAATGCTGGCGGATCCAGCCAGCGAAAACCTGGAAGCAGGAGGAGGAAGCGGAGTTAAGCCAGCGGAGAAGAAAGCGAAGGAAATCTCTGTTTCGCCAATGTCAGAACAGGATGAACGAGATTTGCTTCAAACACCAGTGGGACCTCACGAGCCCCCTGAAGTGCTGGAAGCCAGGAGACAAGCTCTCCAAAGGCAACTGCACCATCTATTCAGAACTCGGGAAAACCTCCAAAAAACCCAGGCTGACATTAAGCTGCAGCAAGAAGAAATCGAGGAGTATGAAAGAAGGAATAGATCTGGCATAAAACCTACACGGTTACCCGGAATCGCAAGACCGGAAGTACTGCCGCCGAAGGAACGGTTTCAAAACCCTGCTTGGCAAAAGCAAGTAAACGACACTGATGCCAGGGGCGAACCTATATACAAAACTGCAGCAGAAAATGCGGAAGCTGCATTTGCCATCCTCAACAATGATATGTACTCCAATGGCGAAAAACTTCAAGGGGTGTATGCTTTCTTAGGAAAGGCATTGCAACAGCAGCAGCGAGGGCAGGCAAGATCAGGGAAGTTGCACGATGACTCGGCCCTATGCAAAACAGCCACACGCACCCTGGAGCACCTGGACCTGATGAACCTGGAGATTCAAGCAATTCAAAAGTGAAGAAAGGAGATCCGAGAAAGGACAAGAAAAACTCAGTTAACAAGGATGCAGCGTCCAGAACCGGATCCCATCTGCCGAAAGGTGGAATCAATCCCCGAGATCGGGAAGAACAAAACCGAAAACACGGAAAAGCATTGCCGCCTCCAAGATGCCCTGCTGAAAAAGCAGGAAGACATGACATTCCTCACAGGCGTGAGAGATTCTGTACTCCTCCTAGGAATAAGGAAAGACATAGGAGTAGACCTCCACCTTATTCCAAAGGACACGATAACGGAGGAAATAGAGACAATCCCGGAAAAGAGCGTTCGCGCAACAACGGAAAAGAAAGGAGCATATCCCCTTCTATTCATTCAGCCGGTAGATACTCTCACACGCCGATAGAGCGGAAAGAGATGATCTATACTTCGGACCTAAATGTTTCACTGACAGGATCCAAAGAATAACTCTACATTCTGTCTTCGCCAAAGTTGGTCCAACATATCAAAAATATACCGGCAGTACAAACCCGGATACCTGGCTCTTAGACTATTACACAGCCGTCCAGATTAACAATGGGACAGATATTCAGGCAGTAAAATTCCTCCCCCTAATGTTACTGGATGAAGCTAGAGATTGGATTAACGGGCTTCCATCAAAGACCGTAGACAGCTGGGATGATATGGCTAGAGTTTTTACTCAGCATTTTCGGGGAACTTACAAACGCCCCAACAACATCAACCAGCTAAACCGCTGCACCCAGTTTGAAGATGAACCATACGTGAACTTTATCTCAAGGTGGACTGCAATGAAGAACAGCTGCTCTGGAGTAACTGACGTACAAGCAATGCATGCTTTCGTCAATGGCTTAAAACCCGGCCTCGTACCGTTCATGATCGGTTCAAAAAAGCACAAAGATGTCGGATCTATGCTTACAACCGCAAATGAGCACGCAGCTGCTGAAGATGACATCAGAGCGAGAGGTGGAAATATAGATGCTTTAATTCAAGACAAAAAGATCCCTCATTATGAGAAAAAAGCCACTCCAGAGGCATAGCAAAATCCCAAATAAGTTAACATAGCCTTTGGAAAGGAAAATGGGAGCAAATGGAAAGGAAGAAGCACAGAACCTATCTCCTACACAAAAGAAGAGTGGGAAAGAATTAAGTCGGAAAACTGTGTCCACCGTTCGCAATTTGGGAAACCCACCCATACTAACGCACAATGCCGACTCAACAAGCATATGAAAGACAGTGCAGGATCCGGAAGCAAAGGGAAGAGTTCCAAGAGGAAATTCTCCAAGCAAAAGCCAGAAGCTGAAAAAGAAGACAGTGAATCGGACAACTATAAAAAAATCCAGGAATAGCAGCGAAAATGAGATCCTAAGTTTCCGAGAGTTGATGGAGAATGCAACCTAATTAACTTTCCTAGCAACTCCCTCAGCAAAGGTGGTAAAGAGGACACTTCGAGAAATAAATGCGGTTGTCCCACCAACCCCCAAATTCTTGAAGTACTCAAATACACCAATTACCTGGGATCAGTCTGATCATCCCGGAAATATCCCAGAACTCGGCACACAAGCTCTAGTTGTAAGTCCTATTGTTCAAAACACTAGGCTAAAAAGAGTGCTGATGGATGGAGGATCCAGCATCAACATAATGTACCTGGATACACTGAAGCATGTGCGAATCTCCGAGACCCAGCTCAATCATAGCAACATACGTTTTCACGACATCGTTCCTGGCAGGCAAGCACGATCCCTAGGAGAAATTTCCCTAGCCGTAACCTTTGGAGAGAAAGAACATTTCCGATAGAAATTTTTTTTCCTTCGAGGTTGTGCCGTTCGAAAGTGTGTATCACGCAATACTCGGACGTCCAACTTTCGCCAAATTCATGGCAAGATCATGTTATATTTATAACAAGCTTAAAATGCCAGGACCAAAAGGAGGAGTAATCACCATAAAGGGAGACTTCAAATTGGCAAACGAGCTGGAAAAATAAAACGCCCTTTGCGCAGAAAAGGTGAGAGCAAAGGAGGAACTGAAAGAGCTGGCAAAAGAAGTATCGCCGACAGAAATGCCGGCAGGAAAAGAAAGCCGGAAGCCGGCAGATAGTTTCAAAGCTTCCGAGAATACAAGACAGGTTATCTTAGATCCCAAAGATCCGACAAAGTTTGTCGTAGTGGGAACTGGGATGACCGACAAATAGGAAAGCGAGCTCATCAAGTTCCTCCGTGAGAACTGGGATATTTTTGCATTGTGTCCTGCGGACATGCCAGGCGTACCCAGGGAACTTGCTGAGCACCAACTTAAGGTGATTCCAGGATCTAAACCAGTCAAACAAGGTCTCCGTCGATTTGACGGAAGAAGACAGAAGGCTATTGGCAAGGAGATTATCCGGCTATTAGCAGCTGATTTTTTCCGGGAAGTTATACAAACTGAATGGTCCGCAAACCCAGTATTAGTCCCGAAGAAAGATAGTACTGTTCTTAGGATGTGTATAGATTACACCGGCCTGAACAAATTGTGCCCAAAAGATAGATTTGCGTTACCACGAATCGATCAAATAATAGATGCCACTGCTGGCTCTGAGCTTTTATGCTTTTTGGATGCTTATTCCGGGTACCATCAAATACGTATGAAGGAAGAAGATAAAATCAAAACCTCCTTCATAACCCCGTATGGAACATACTATTACATAATCATGCCTTTTGGCCTAAAGAACGCAGGTGCAACCTACCAGTGTTGCATGCAACGATGTTTGCATAGTCAGATTGGCAAAAATGTTCACGTTTATGTGGACGACATTGCCTTCGTTTCCAAGGAAAAATACACACTCCTTGAAGATTTGCGAGAAACCATTGAAAATTTGCGCACTTACAAAATGAAGTTGAATCCATTAAAGTGCGTATTCGGGGTTCCTTAGGAAAACTCCTGGGTTTCATCGTTTCTCACAGAGGAATAGAAGTAAACCCGGAAAATATCAAGGCAATCCTAAATATCTCAAGGCCTACGTGCTTAAAAGATGTACAAAGATTGACGGGTTCTACAGCTGCCGTCAGCAGGTTCATCAGCCGGCTAGGAGATAAAACTTTGCCATTATACAAATTGTTGAAGAAATCCGACAAATTTGTGTGGACAGAAGAGGCAGATGCAACATTAACCCAGTTAAAAGAAATCTTGATGAAAGCTCCGATTATGGCATCACCAAAAGACGAATAACCCATGTTACTGTATCTTACAGCAACAAACAGGGTTATTAGCGCAGTGATAGTTGTGGAAAGACGGAAAGACGAGCAAAGCATACCAGATCAACATCCGGTTTATTATGTAAGTGAAGTTTTTTCCGAGTCTAAACGAAGGTACCCACACTATCAAAAACTGGCATATGGCGTATTTTTCGCATCTCGAAAACTCCATCATTATTTCCAAGGACATTCCATAATAGTGTTATGCAAAGCACTACTAGGGGATATAATCAACAATGCGGACGCAACAGGCCGAGTAGCCAAATGGGGCATCGAGTTGGCTGCGTTCGACATTAAGTACCAACCCCGGACGACAATAAAATCCCAGGCGTTGGCAGATTTCGTCGCTGATTGGACAGAAGCAATGGAAAACACACCAATGCCGGAGTCAGAATATTGGGTTATGCACTTTGATGGATCCAAGATGAAGGAAGGCGCTGGAGCTGGTGTAGTCCTAAAATCCCCAAAGGGAGACACTATGGAGTATGTATTACAAATACACTTCAATGCCAGCACCAATGTGGCAGAATACGAAGTTTTGCTTCATGGCTTGCATATTGCAAAAGAAATATGTGTCAAGCGCATCCTATGCTATGGTGACTCAGATTTGGTACATCATTAGCTCAACCAAACATGGGACGCCAAAAGCCCCATCATGGCCGAATATCGGAGAACGGTGGACGAGTTTGCTATTTGCTTCCTGGGATTTGAGGTACTTCACGTCAAAAGGGAAGAGAATTGGAACGCGGATGCATTAGCCCTCATGGGCTCGGAAAGAGTAAAAACCCTACCACCAGGTGTGTTTGTCCGACATTTGTATGAACCATCGATAAAAGGTGGAGATGTCGACTATCCTCTCGTTTCTGAGTCAATTGAAATCCTGCTCGTTAACCCGGATTGGACAATTGCATATTTAAACTTCTTAGTAGATCAGAAGTACCCGTATGAAGCAGACAGGGTCTTGCAAAGACAAATAAAACGTCGATGCAAAGGATACACGGTAATCAATGATTGCCTGTATAAACGCAGCACTACCGGAATTTTTCTGCGATGTATTTCGCCAGAAGAAGGCCGAGAAAATACTGCAATAAATCCATGCATAAGATTGCGGACATCATGCTCAATCAAAAAACATAGTTAAAAAAGCATTCCGTGGAGTGTTTTTCTGGCTAACAGCCAAGACAGACGCCGAACACATAGTAAATACATGTGCCGGATGTCAGTATTACACCAAGCAGACGAATATGCCAGCCCAAGCACTCAAAACTATTACATGGCCATTTGCGGTCTGGGGGCTAGATATGATCGGACCATTCAAAACTGCAAGAGGTGGCCTTACACATCTACTCGTTGTAGTGGATAAGTATACCAAGTGGGTGGAGGCAAAACCCATCAAAAAGCTTGACGGTGTAACTGCCAGGAATTTCATCATTGACGTAGTCATGAGATACGGCGTTACATACAGTATAATTACCGACAACGAGACAAATTTCTTTATTGGAGAGTTGGCAAAATATTGCCGACAAACGGGAATACGCCCAGATCTTGCATCTGTGGCACACACACAATCCAATGGATAGGTTGAAAGAATGAATAGCTCAATCCTGCAGGGAATATGCCCAAGACTCGAATCTCCTCTTCATAGAGCAGCTGGAGCATGGGTGGGAGATTTATCCTCCGTGATTTGGAGTATTCGAACGACGCCAAACAGGTCAACAGGGAAAACCCCGTTTTTCCTAGTTTACGGCGCAGAAGCAGTGCTTCCCACGGACATGATCCATGATAGCCCAAGAGTGCAAGCTTTCGATGAATCGGATGCCGAAAGCGCACGACAGGATGTCGTCGATCTCCTAGAAGAAGAACGAGAACTTGTGCTTCAAAGATCCGCCATTTATCAGCAAGGATTATGACGTTACCATAGTCGGAAAATCAGGCATCATTCTTTCAAAGAAGGTGGCTTAGTGCTAAGATTGGTGCAAGAAAGAAAGCACAAGTTAGCTCTAGTTTGGGAAGGACCATTTGTCATTAGCAAAGCTATGAAAAATGGATCATACTATCTTGTAGATATTCAGGACACGGAAGATGATCCCAAAAGACCGAATCGCAAAAAAAATGACGAACTAGGGGAGACCAAAAGACCCTGGAGCAACCAGCAGTTACGTCCCTTCTACACTTAGTTCAATTTCTATGTAAACATCTTTGAGATCATGAAATAAAGTTGTCAGAATTCATACATTTATGTTTTTACATGTTTATTATAGTACAAAGCATAAATCCGTCTTATCTATTTCCCAATGATCTTTCAAAATACTCAATGTTAACCCGAATTGTGCCTGCGTGCTCTATGTTAAAAAACTGAATGATTTTTAGCCTAAAATGGCTTAGGGAAACCCAGATTGTGCCTGCGTGCCTGAGTTACATTCAAAATTCCTTGTTGTTCTCTAAGTATTATCTGATTGTTTTTATGTTGGGTCACTGGATCTAGTAAGTAAAAATTCCTTTAGTATGATCCATGTTTCCGAGTTTCGACTGATTGGTTATACCTAGTCACTTGGCATGAAGATTAAGTACTATCGAGCCATTTGAAACACTAAGGACAGTTAAGATATATAAACCAGAGAGCTTAGAAGATAAAGGAATAAAAACCCGGAAAACTTGCAAAGACTTAATAATATAACTGCTAAAGCGGAGTACTTGTTTATACAAAAGAATAGAAAGCATTACAATAAGTTTACATTGTAAGAACAATAATGTTTCTATTTCCCTATCTCTACCCAGGACCTGGAAGCTCCTTCAGGCATCCGACTCGTCGTCTTTGCTGTTGGATTCCTCGGGAGTTTCTGGAATAGCTTCCTCCGGGTAGAAGGTGGAGATGTTCACCATGTTGGCAATCTTGGTGGTGTGACCTTTGATTTCATCAAAGATGTTGGCCCTCTGCGCCTCCGTGTATCATTGAGGGATGCCGGACGCCACACGCCAAGATTTGGCAGTTGGGTAGTGCATGCGCATGAGCCCAAGAGCCATGCGTTTACCACCACGAGCGGCGGAGCGGAGAAGGGACTCACTGGACTCCGCCACCTCCACGATAGCTTCCGAAAGTTTTTCAACTCCCGAAAACTCCCCAGACCTGGAAGGAAGGCACTTGTTGACAAGCAACATTCCCGCAGCCTTGATCGCGGTGAATACCTTCCAGAAAGCTCGAATTTTTTCAATCCGGGTAAGGGGGCTATCTCCTGTTTCAGTAAAAAACACAAAAGTGTTAGAGAAAATACAGGAAGATGAAACATGGAAAATCCGGTAAAGGACAAAATACTTACCGAGAATCTGGTCCATCTTGGTGCCTTCCTCCAGGCGCTGGTTCAAGGCATTCTCCAGATCCCGGATGGTGGCCTTGTCCTTTGCATCTTGGTTGGAGGCCTTAGACTCGGCAATGCCAAGAGCCAGTTGGCTGGCCTACAGGTCCTGGTGCATCTTCACATTAAGCTTGTGAAGATCCAGATTTTCGCGGCGGAGGCTTTTGGCGTTGCCGGCATCTTCAGCAACTTGTTTGGCTTTCGCAAAAGAAGCTGAAAAGCAAGTAAAAAGAAGAGTTAAAAACTCGGAAACATACTTAGAAAAAATTGCGAATGAAAAGCAGAGAAAATTTTCATACCTGCTAATTCACTCAGCTGCTGCTGAGTAGATGCCAGTTCTGCATCCTTATCTTCAAGAATTTTGAGAAGGGTTTTAACCTCCTTATTCTTGATGGAAAGTTTGTTGAAAACCTCCATGTTGATATTTTCAGCAGTTTGCTGAAACACGGGAAAGAAAGAAAGAATGCTTTAGTTCAAAACAAGCATTACAATGAAAAAAGTATTAAGTAGAAAGTATGCATTCGACTTATTACTTGGGGGCTAGGGATATTACCTGGCTCATCCTGGTCAAGTTCGCCAGGTTTTCGTTGAATTCTTTTGCATAGTCTGCAAAAAGAATCCCGACGTTGCAGAGGCCGTCCTGGATGACCTGCCGAGGTGAAAATACGAAGTTATTCCTTACATTTAGTCCGCCTTGCGGCCAAGGACGGATTAGAGGCGCTGGTGCGAAGAACTTGGTAGCCCACGGACGAATGTATCCGAGTTCATCAAATGGTTCCTCTTTTACCTTGAATTCTTTGTCAAAACTCGGAATGGGCTCCTCCTCAGTTGTACGAGAAGGGGCACCCATATCCGGCACCGCCCTTTCCCTCGCGTCCATCTCGGACGCAATGAGCTGGCTGGTCGGCAATGGGTATTCCTCCGCCTTTGCAGACTGATCTTCTCCCTCTAGAGCAGCTGGGGTAGAGGGAGCTGCAGCAGGAGATGGATGCACCCCCTTGCCAGCAGCAGCCTGATGCTTCTTCAGTTTCTTTGGTTTCAAAGAGGTTGTAGCAAGGCTGAAAGGGAAAGGAGGCAAAAGAAAATCCGAGAAATCAGTTTTCCGAGAAACCAAAACAGCTCCTGCAACAAAAAGCAGAAACAAATGGAAACCCAGGGGATTACCTGGATTTAGCGACGGGAACTCCGTCAAGTTCCACCACCTCTTCAGTGGTTGATGGCCTCTTGCGCTTGCGACCACCATAAAACTTGGCATGCAGTTCGTCAAGTTCGGCGTCAGTTGCGAGGTCTTTTTTGGTGAGGTCATCAAACTGAGGAAAAAGCAAAATATCCGACTAAGTCAGGAAATCGGGGAAAGATAAAAATCTGAGAAATTGCCTAAAGGAGGAAAAAGCATTACCTTGGGAACTGGGTTTTCCTCATGATACATCCGCATGCTTTCTTCATATTGGTCGCGAGTGGCGACCAAATGATTGACCCGTTTCTTGAAATCCCGCTTCGTAAATGCCTTTGTCGTTCCCCTCATTTCGTCTTCCGGACCTTCGTATTCGCACAGAAGCCGGGTTCGATGCGCAGGAGGTTGGATACGTCTTCCGAACCAACACAAAACGGTGTCGGTTCCAGTGAGAGGAGGTTTGGAAGAGGTGAGTTTGGCGATGCGCCGTTTGATTTTCATCAAATCATCCGGCAGGGTCTGGACTGCATCTACAACCCAGTTTTCCTGGGGAGTGGCGGCAACATTGACGAAAGGTGGAACCCTGTTTCCTTTCCAGAAAACAGGATGTCTTGGTGGTAGAAAAAGGAACCCGTCCAAAACTTGACGGATTCCGACGTTTTTATCTTGGGGAACCAATCTTCCCTGAATCTACGCAGGGTGAAAGATATGGTCCCGCAAGTTGGGAGAGCGCCTTGTGAGGGGTTTCGCTTAATCCCAAAGAAATATTGCCAAAAGTCTAGCCTCGGTGCTAATCCTAAATACCCTTCGAAAAGGGCCTGAAACCCGGCTAGATAAAGAATGAAATTTGGTGGCAGGTGTGGGGTTGGATGTTATAATGGCTAAGGACTTCGAGGAAGAAGCTGGAAGGCGGAATTCCCATACCTCTAGAGATGTGCAAGGTTAGGAGGACCCGTTCCCCGGCATTGGGCGAGGGCTCAGACTCGTCTTCCTCATGCCGCCATTTCCCTTTCACAATCAGCCCCTCCTTCTCCATTGTCGGAAGAAGAGAAGGGGCCAAGTTGCATCGGCTCCAGTTGCCAGAGAGCTCACCCTCGTCTTCGGCTCCGATGGCGGCGGCCGCTGCGGCGAGCTCCTCCCCGACGATTAGGATTTTCTCCTCTGCCGTTTTAGGAGAGAACGGTGGAGGCGGCGAAGAGGAAGAGGCGGCCAGGGTCTCGGCCGCGAGAGATGTTTCCTCGCGGGCCTGGTCGCCGGAGTTTTTCTCTGGTGCGCTAGCGGAGGCGCGGCTCGGGGAATCGAGCGGTGGATCCATGGCGTTGATGATTTCGTCGATCTCAACGGAGACCGAGAGCTTTTCCGCGGCGCGCGGTGAGTCGCTGGAGTCCATTCGCGGGTGGCGCAGAGAGGTTCTTAAGCTCCCGACGGAGGAAGTCCAGGGACGGCGCGGACGTGCGTGAGCTCTGCTCGCTCTAGTTAACCTTGGCACGGGTGCAGTGGCGCTTGGGGGCTATGAGATGGAGCGAGAGCAGAAGAATCGCCGGAGGGCTCGAGGTAGGCTATTTATAGCCTGAAAATCTTTAAGATACGTTGCAACGGCTCTTTGGACCGTTAGATCTTCAACGCGTGTCACTCTCCGTAAAATCCGGGAAATGAGGTGACGGGTGATTATTGCTATCTCCTCGTTTCCCGCGAGAATCTGTCAGATATACGTTTCAGGGTTTCACACTCGAAACCCAAACGTCCCTGACGTCAGCATGATTTTATCGCTGACGTAGGAAGTTCCTTCTCCACGAAGGCTCGTGGAAGGAAACGCCGGATTTTCCAAAATTCGAGTTTCGCGTTAAAGCATGATTTGAAGAAAAGAAGAATCGAGACATGGAGCCAACATTTCTCGGAAAGATTGCAAAATTGACGAAAGACGGCGAATTGGAATCTCAATCCTTCTTGGGGGCTACTGTCGGATATATACCAATTAGGGGTATATCAGATAGTGTCCTAAAGAGCCGGATTACCAGGGTGGCCTGAATGGTAATGGATTACGGTTCATTAGGCGGCCCAGTAAGCTGACGCACGGAAGCCTGATTCTGGAAGAACCCAGACCACGACCCACGTTAGAAGGCTGATTCTTGCCTTCCAAGTTAGAACTTATCATAGTCTTCTACGTTTCCCTTTCTGTAAGCCCTAACCCGGCTATTATATAAAGCCGGACGGGAGAGAAGAAAGAGACAGAAAATTAGCTAGAAGCCAACTCGCCGAGAAGTTGATCCTCGTCGAGTAGCTAACCAACTCACATTGTACTTTGTATACTTCAGGCTTTAGCCCTGATTTAGTGAGATTGCAGGTGTAGGAACGCCGCCTACTTGCAACATACCGAACCTGGGTAAACTTTGGTGTCCTTGATCGTCATACTACCACGTTCCCCCCCCCACGTCTCTATTAGTAGTCTCATGGCACCCCCGTCTATGAATTCTACTACGATGTCTCGACAGCCGGGGAGGTAAGGTAAAGGTACTCGCATCCTCGGGTGTGAGTGCTCGAAGTTATTTCCTTTAGTTCAGCAATTATATCTTTTTGTTTCTTGTTTTCACTAGTTAGGCTTATTTTTACTCGCTTCTTGTTTTTATTTTTACTAGTAGTCTTAATGGAAAACAACAAAAATATGATAGAACTTTATAGTATTTATCTTGAATTAGGACATGATGCTTTTGAAGACAAAATGAAAAAATCTATGGAAGTTTGTTTGCATAATAGTGATAGCAATGTTATTAGCATTAATTATTTGGATACCATTATTTCTAGTACTATGGAAAATTCTAAGCTTGGGGAAGATAGTTTTTATAATTTTTTTAGTTTTCCAGCTTTAGAGGAGAAAATTTGCTCTGATGATACTTTATCTCCCATATGTGATAAACCTAATGATGCTTGTGACATTTTAAATCCTCCTACTGAAAGCATTCCTTTTAAAATACCCAAGAAAATTGTTGAACTTGTCATGGATAACCGTTATTTTGGAGACGGAACTGTCCATCCTAGTGACCATTTACACTTTATGCATGAATTATGCGAGTTATTTAAGTGTGCAGGTATCTCAACGGACCAAGTTAAGAGGAGGCTATTCCCTTTGTCACTTGAGTACAAAGCAAGGGAGTGGTATAAACTACTAGATGATCCTCATCATTTGGAGTGGAAGGAACTTGAATCTCTCTTTTACTCTAAATTTTATCCTCCTCATGAACTATATTTAGATAGGAATTACATTTATAATTTTTGGCCTCGTGATGGATAAAGCATTGTCCAAGCTTGGGGAAGACTGAAAACATTAATACTCAAACGTCCTAACCATGAGCTTCCCGAGGAAATAATTGTTACTTTTTTTTATGCAAGGCTTTCAGGACATTGGAAGGATTATCTAGATGCCTGTTCAGAGGGTTATTTTCGTAGTAAGAATGTTGAAGCTAAGTGGTATCTTCTTGAGGGGATTCGAATCAATAGTGAAGATTGGAATGACAACAAAGGTAAAGAGTCAGGTATAAACTATGAGTATGATTGCATTAAGACTTTTGCTGAAACTGCTGGTTTGCATGACCTTAATGCTAAATATGGTCTTGATCCTAAAATAGTTGTTTGTTGGTATAGATCCTTTGCTTCTTATCTTAATATTCCTGAAGAAAATTGGGACATATATCATGAACCTTTTAAAGACACTTGCATGGAAAATGAAATTGTTATTGATGATTGCAATAAACATGCTCAAACTTCTGAAATTACTATTTCTTATAAGCATGCTAATTTTTGTGCAGCACTTAGACCTTGTGAAAAGAATCAAATTGAAGAAGAATATTGTATCCATCATAGGAATGAAAAAACTAGAATGTGGAGTAGGGCTCTAGATGATCTTGGTGAAAAAGTTTGTGCCCTCTATCCTTTTATTTGTGAACTTTGCTATAAACTGGGTCATTTCAATTTCCAATGCTCGGGCCATGATAGTAGCTTTTCTAATCCTATGAGTATTGAAGTTTGTATTTTGATGACATGATCACACCTAATGAGCATGATGAACTTACATTATTTTTAGGGTGTGAAGAGTTATTAAGAAAAACTTCTTTGATAGATATGAGTGCTTTTGATATGAATAGTGTCTTGCATGGATGCCATATTTATTGTGTTGATAATTGCCATGCAAATACTTACATACAAAATATTATAAAAGAGGATACTTTACCAAAATATGACAGGACTAATATGTGTTTTGTTCTTATTAGTGAAGAGGAGAAATCCTCCAAAGTTCTTTCTATTGTTCCTGATAATAAACCAGGGTATGTGGAGAAGCTCCCTTTTAAGCCTCTCCCTCCTAAAGAGGGGAAGAAGAGGGGGAAGAAGAAGAGGAGGAGTAAAAAGATAGAGGTAACTGTATCTCCCCCTAACCATGTTGCTCATATTTCAACTTTTGTTGATGAGTCTGACCTCGATGATTTTCCTATGCCTATTATTTATGAAAGTAATCATGATTGGGAGAAACACACTACTATTGATATTGAAAATTTGTTTGGTACCAATTCTGAAAATGATGATAATAATTGTTGTACTATTAGTACCATCCATGTTCCTTCCAATGATGATATAGAAAGCTCTAAACTTGTGGATGATGTGTTTGAACATCCCTTTAGTATTAATGATTATATGCTTGATACATCTCCTCCTAGTAAAAATGATGATATGTTTACAAATGAACGCATTTTGGAAGACAACTATTTTATTGCTTGTGATGATACTATGCCTCCAATATATGATGATTGCAATGATGAATATGACATTTTTAGTCCACCAGCTATTAAGGAGAAAATTAATTATGATTTCAATATGCTTCCAGTCTTTGATAATTATTATAAAGAAAGTTATAGCATAGGCTATAATTACAATCATTCTCATGAAACTTGCCATAATTATGGTGGGATTACCCAAAACCATCTCTTTAATATGCAACTTTTCTATCATGTTCGAGTTCTTTATGATAATCCTACTCTCGTTGTTATTAATAAGAATGAAGATGCTTATGAGGAGAGTAATAATTCTTTTATGCATGTGGCTCATGATAAGAATGTTTCATGTGATAGTTATATTGTTAAATTTATTCATGATGCTACTGAAAGTTATTATGATATAGGTAAACATGGTTTTATGCATCTCAACAATATTAAGTTTTCTCTCTTTTTGTTTAAAATTTTGAAGTTGCACTTATTTTGCTTTCCTATGCTTGTTGATTTGTGTTTTCATGACTTGTTTTTCTGCAAGATTATTTTTCATAGGAAGTGGGTTAGACTTAAATGTGTCTTATATTTGCTTCTTGATGTTCTCTTATTGTGTTTCAACTCTTATTCTTATGTGAGCATCTTTTAAAAATCATTGTGCCTAGCTGAAAGGCGTTAAAGAAAAGCGCTACCAGGAGACAACCCATTTTATTTCTCTGTTTTCATTCAGTTTTCCTTTGTTTCTTTTGTGTTCTTTACACCTGGGTGTTGTCTATTTACTTAGCACCCCCGCTATATCTTTTCTTTTGTGTTTTTGTTGAGCCAAGTAAATCCTCTAGTGGAAAGTTGATACTATATTTCGGATTTCTGCGCAGGAAACATATTTCTGCTGTCCACTGTTAAATACGTATAAAATCACAGAAAATTCAAAATGATCTGAGCTTTTTTGTGCTTAATCCTGGCTATATATGCAACTTTTCTTAGTTTACCACTTTTTGATCTGAGCAATAGAAGATTTTCGAAAAAATCTATATTTACATGTTGTTCTGTTTTGACAGATTTATGCCAATTATTGCATTTGCATCTTAATCTCTTTCTTTTGGTGTTCTTTTGAGAAAAAGAGTTTCAAAAGAAGTTGTGACAGTAGATAATGTGTTTATGAGTGTTAGTTTTCTGTTGAAACTGAACCATGTGAATTTATTATTTCGATTGCACTAACGTTTCTAATGAAGATTGTGAGAAGTTTGGTGTGAAGGAAGTTTTCAAGGGTCAAGAGAAGAGGATGATATGATGTGATCAAGAAAAGTGAAGAGCCTAAGCTTGGGGATGCCCCGAAGGTACATACCAGCAAATTCCAAGAAGACTCAAGTGTCTAAGCTTGGGGATGCCTGATGCATGTAAAATGCATAGATGAATTTTGCATATTTTCACATGGTTTTCTATTACATATTGCATCATATAAGGGTATAATTCAATGTTTTATAGTATTTTGGGGTTAAATTACAAAGTCCCCCAACTTTTATGGAATTAACCCTGCCTGTCAGAAACCCCGTTTTCTATATTTTTGACGTTTCAGGGGGCAAACTTCCGCGAAATCACCTGAAAATCTGCGGGGGTCATTTTCTTGGAAGGAGAAGACTTGCGGGCGAAGGATCCACGAGAATTGGTCAAGGAGGCCCAAAAGAGGACCCTCCACGCGGCCAGATTCCTTGGCCGCGTGAGAGGCCCCCTTTTGGCCCCCCTGGCCCGAATTCCTTCCATCTTCGATTTACCGACTCCGTCTTGACCTAAAACCGACTATAAAAAGGGTCCCCCGTACCCTTACGGAGGAGAGCGCCGCCGAAACACCGAAACAACCGAAACAGAGACCTGGAGTTCCAGATTGGAGGGGGAAAACTCCGGCGGGGCCCCGCCGGTGTGATCTCCTACCCCTCCAACGTCATCTCCATCGACATCTCCATGAAGAAGGAGTAGTCCACCCCAGGGCTATGGGTTTGTGGAAGTAGCACTTGTATCTCTCTCTCTATGTGCTTCACTAATTTGATCCGTATGAGATGCCTCACATGATTACGGGCACCGTTGTAATTCCTATGTGGTGGATCTTTTCTATGAGTTATTGAATCTGAGATTGCAATTGTTTCTCTTGAGTTATTTGAGTAGATGTATCTTATGTACCCCGTTCTTATTTGCTAGCTTTGATCAATCTAGTTCTTGAGAGCGTGTGTGGGGTGATGGGTGCATTAGTTGGAGTAACGGGGGGTGGCTAGTGCTATGAAAGTGACAGAAGTTCAGCGATCCACTTAGGTTTTGTTAAACCTTTCTTAGTTACCTCACTAGGGATAAAAAGGAGTACCTTGTTACCGGGGATTTGAAGTGACACTAATCAATCTCCATGACTAGATCTAGCAAGTTCTTACTTCAACTTCATGTCACATTGCTTAAAGCTATACTCTGTTTTTTCCTTAATTATCGAGGTGTTATGATTTATTTCGCATCTTGGTGGAGTATAAGAGGGATCAATATGACCGTAGAGATCTCTATGCTAGGACGTGATGCCCATATGAAAGTACTCAATGTTAAACATGTTATTGTAATCTCACATGTAATTCTTTATGTCCACCGTCTACCACTTTATTTGAGAGAATGCAAGTGTGAAACCATGAACCCCGGTCCTATTTTAAATATAAGAAAACACTCTAGTTACTTTGCTGCAATTTACTTTACTTGCACTTTACTTTACTTGCATCTCCAATTCGAATTTACATTATCTCCATCACCACTTGCATCACAAAAATACAAAAACAATCCATTGCATATTTATTTTCTCATTTGCATTTAGTAGTAGATTTAATTATTGCACATTTACTTTCAGTTTTGCATTGCAATTTAGAAGTCTCACACCTTGTGCTTGACAACCACTTGGTGAGGTTGAGGGCACAAAATTCTCTACTTGTTTGCAGGATCCTGGAGGAAGCTTGGAAGACAACTGCTGAAATACTGGCTCCCCAAGAGTTCGATATAAACCCTCGAGTCACCCTCGTGGGGAAGAAGGCTTGCCACTAGCTACACACTCTGCACTTGGAGTCTCAACCTAGCCATCAAGCGTTTTTCTGGCGCCGTTGTCGGGGAGCCATAGGTGAAGGAGTTGTCCAAGGGATCTCACAAGAAGTCTTCATCACCAACAAGGTGTGAAAACACCTAAGCTTGGGAAGGTTGCACCTACGTGAGTACCGTCCTTTCTATCTCCACCTTCTTTCAAGTAGATTGTTTTGTTTCTTGTCTTATTTTTGTTTTTGTTCTTGTTTTTGTTTTGTCTTGCATATTTTATTTTAGTTTGCATTTTAGTTTTGCATTTATTTATCTAGATTATTTTAGTATTTCGAATTTGCCTCGTTACTTTACTTTTCA
Organism: Alopecurus myosuroides; assembly: GCA_028641055.1. Lineage (NCBI taxonomy): Eukaryota > Viridiplantae > Streptophyta > Magnoliopsida > Poales > Poaceae > Alopecurus > Alopecurus myosuroides. Next base: position 360,041,664 of record CM054060.1, on the reverse strand, counting down.
GTTTTGCATAAAAAACTAAAAACTACATAAAAACTGTTAAAATGGGTGATAGAACTAAATTAAGTGACTACACAAATACACCCAATGACCAATTCATTGCTAGGCCAATTACTACACCTGAAATACAAGCTGAAAGCTATGAAGTAAGTCCTAGTTTATTGAATTTAATTACTAGAGAGCAATTTGGTGGTAGTGCTATGGAGGATGCCTCTATGCATCTTCATGATTTCATGGAAATATGTGATATGCAAAAATTTAAAAATGTGGAAAGTAGTGTTTTAAAACTGAAATTATTATTTTTTCACTTAGAGGAAAGGCTAAAGAATGGTTACTTTCACTACCTACAGCTAGTATAAAGTCTTGGGATGATTTAAAAGAAGCTTTCATTAAGAAATATTATCCTCCCGTTAAAATTTTGCAAAATAGGAATAATATCCTCTCATTTAGGCAAAATGATAATGAACATGTAGCCATGGCATGGGATAGAATTAAATTAATGCTTAGAACATTCCCATCACATGGAGTAAATGAATGGACCATACTACACTCTTTTTTATAATGGTCTAAACTACATGTCTAGAAATATACTTGATTCTGCTGCTGGAGGTGCCTTTATGAGTAAAACTGTAGGAGAGGCTAAGAGCATATTAGAAAGCATATTGCAAAATTATAGTCAATGGAATACTGAAAGAGCACCCAATCCCACTAAGAAAATAAACTCAATTGAAGAAACCAATGATTTGTCTTCTAAAATGGACACTATTCTTGCTTTTATTAATAAACAAAATATGGAGAATGTGCCTTTGCAGGAGCTAGTTGGTAGTAATTCTGAAAGTGTGGATGTTAATTTTGTTAGGAATTATGGTAGCAATGGTTTTGGTAATGCTTACAATTCATATAGTAAACCTCCTTATGTGCCAAATAAACATTTTGTTCCATATCCTAATGCTAATGAAAATAAGTGGAAGCCTTCTAGTGAAATTTCTGTATTTAATAAATTGCTTATGGAACAAGTTGCTAGTCACAATGCTATGATACATGAGTTAAATAAGTCTATTTCATCCATTAGTAGTGATATTAAAGGATTGCAACTTCAATCTTCGAATTTAGATAAAGCATTATCAAAATTAGCTGATAATCAAGCAACTCTATTAAGCATGTCAGCAGGAAAGCCACAAGCACAACCTAGTGTAGGAATGAATTCTATTACTATTGCTGCTCCTATTACTGAAAATATTGATCATATTGCTGAGAATACAAGTGAGCATGTCCCTACTAGTTTAGAAGAAACTTTGAATGAAATAGTGAAGTACCCTGAATATTTACTTCCATATATGTCTTATCTTGCTAGCAAAGATGAAATTAGTCCTCATGAATCAAGCATGCTAGCTAAATTAGAGAGTAAAGTAGAGGAAATTATGATGCTTACTGAAATTAAGGATCCAATGCTTGATTTAGAAAAAAGTAGCTTGCAAGAACTTATTGCTACTCTACAAAAATTTGCTAGTGAACCCACTATAAATGTTAATCAACCTGGCTTTGGATCTTATATTGCTAATCATGTATTGCAAGAAAAAATTTCTAGGTACAAGAATGAGGCCATGATACCTCATAAGCTTGGGGATGCATGGATCCCCAAGGTGCTAGTTTCAATTGGAAAAGAAATTCACCATGCTATGTTAGATCTAGGTTCTAGTGTATCGGTACTCTCTGAAGAATTATATGAATTGCTAGAACTAGAAAATTTAGAAAAGTGCTCAAGTGAATTTGTCCTTACTGATAACTATACTAAACATGTTGTAGGACAAGTAAAATATGTTATGATTAAATTGCACATGACTTTCGTACCCGTTGATTTCATTATTATGGATATGGGGGATAAATCCCCTAGTCCTATTATTTTGGGTAGACCTTTTCTTCGTACTACAGGTGCAATCATAGACTCCAAGGAAGAGAATGTCAAGTTTCAGTTACCTCACAATAAAAGCATGGAGCACTTCCCAAGGAAGAGGGGCACGCTGAAGAACAAGCTCCCTCGTGAGCTTTATCCCTCTTGATTATCAAGTAAGTAAAGCCTAGCTATATGGCTATAAAGAAAACGCTTTACGGGAGGCAACCCGGTTGTTTTTGTTTCGATTTTCCTAGTGTCCTCTTGCTGTCTCAAGAGATTAGTTTTTTGTTTTAATTCTGGAGTTTTCAATAAAGAGTCAAGTCAAACCCATTTGGACTTATAAGTTGCTATCCTAGTGCATGAAATTTCTGTTTCAGCACGAGTCTGCTCACCGTATGATTTTACGTTTTTTATTGGTATGTCGGATTGAGCTAATTGTTTAGTATGCTCTGCAACTTTTCGTCCTCTGTAAGCACAAAATTTGCTTAATTTTTTGACGAGTCTGGATTAGGGAAAAATGTTCGTTTTGCTGCTGCTGCTTTTCTGAACAGATTCTGCCTTCTTTTGTTTTATGCACTCTTTGGGGTTGGGAATCGAATTTCCATGATTCTTTCAAGCAAGAGAGTGAACATACAACATAATGAACCTTATTGTCTATCTACTGGAGCATTTGATTTCGAATTTTGCACAGCAAGCATGTGATTTGTTTGTCCTTGCTAATCTCACCCCACAGAAAAAGAATGGGAGAAACATGTTTTGTGAAGTTTTTTCACAGGGAATAAAGGAGATGCGCCTCAAGACATCCAAGAATGGTGAAAGCCATAATCTTGGGATGTGATGAACACCCCACTGGAGCTACACTCTTTTGGTTAGCACACGTCTACTTTCTGTTTTTCTAAGCAAAGCATTTATCGTAGAGACTTGACGCGTCTAGTTTTTGTTTTTATTTTTGTTTTGATAAGGCCACCATCATTTTATATGAGATTGAGCTACTGGAGTTTGGGTTTGGAATGTATTGGATGCTAGTATTATGACTTGGAATAGGGATGCCATGGTTGATTTGAAGAGCTACATATGTTTGCATGATTTATAGGCTTTTTATGTGTAGAAATTTGCAATAATGTTGTCTTGAGCTATCTCTTATTCATGTCCTTGATGTTAATTTCTGGTTTATTTAGTTTGTCATGAAATGAGTAGTTCTATGGACATATGCATGCATAGTAGCTGGTCAACTATCTCCCTCTTGCTAGCCCAAAAATTTAAAATTCCAACAGGTAAAAACTTGTTTCCAACACTCCTTAGCCATGTATTTCCAGTGAGTCCACCATATCTTCCCATTAGCTTCATTGCTATTCCGAGTATGTTCACCATGTTATTGTGTTATTTATGTTCTAAATTAAGATATTCACTTTATTAATTGTCATGGGTTGAACTTGGGATAGGACTCTCACGAACTTTTGAAGGCACACTTTACTTTTTATGCATCTAATAAACATGACTCAATAATGGGAGCCACAAGTTTTGCGTTTGACAAGTGTGTGGTTGGGAGCTAGCTATAAACGTGTATCACCGGAAAGCTTTCAACATTGCACAAAAAATTTACATTTGGTTGATATCATGTACTTTTGTTTTTGGACTCCTGCCATGCCGAAATGAAATAGAGGAATAGTAAGTTTTGATGAGTAAGTATCTATATGACTAGCGAAACGCATTGGGCCGCTAACCCAAGCCATGCTTTATCATGGTGGAAATTTACTTACAGCTTGAGTGACTCTACAACACATCCTATAATAAAATAAGAAGCTATGCATAATAGTGAATGAAAATAAAAAGGATGATGAGTCTACTCCGTTTGTTCATCTTGTCATTGTAACATGGGCTTGTTTCCATGTCATGGGGCAAGAGGTACCTCTTTGCGGATCTCTATGATGTCATTAATACTTATTATGATTGTACAAAGCTTATTAGGAATCTTAAGTTGAGTAATCATGGAGTAGGTTTTCACACTCACGGGGCATGAGGCTTTCAACCACCTTGTCATTCTCATTACTTCAATACTCACAATTTTAAGATGCTAGTGATAAAGGGGAAATGAGAGTCCTAGATCAATGGATACCACATTTCAATTAGGAATTTTAGTTGAATAATTTAGAGGCTAAATAAGACTTGATCATGTTTTACTTATACTCAGTTTTCTCCAAAGTGTCCACTATATTTTCTATTCTCCATTATGCTATTCTTTGACCAATATAGGATTTTATTTTTCATTTTGTGTATGCATTTGGTCCATAGTGCTTTTATTTCATTATACACTTTGTGAACTTTCATGAAGCATCTTTGCTTGCATATTTGATATTTCTTACAACATGAATTGTATATTGCTACTCATTTCTAGTATTAATCATTTGATTATATGTAGCATGAATAATCCTCCTTGATATCCCATGATTGTTTCAATATGCAAAACCCATCTTAGTTTTATCACCTTCATACTCGAGGACGAGCATGGGTTAAGCTTGGGGATGTTGATGCATGTAAAATGCATAGATGAATTTTGCATATTTTCACATGGTTTTCTATTACATATTGCATCATATAAGGGTATAATTAAATGTTTTATAGTATTTTGGGGTTAAATTACAAAGTCCCCCAACTTTTATGGAATTAACCCTGCCTGTCAGAAACCCCGTTTTCTATATTTTTGACGTTTCAGGGGGCAAACTTCCGCGAAATCACCTGAAAATCTGCGGGGTCATTTTCTTGGAAGGAGAAGACTTGCGGGCGAAGGATCCACGAGAATTGGGCAAGGAGGACCAAAAGAGGACCCTCCACGCGGCCAGATTCCTTGGCCGCGTGAGAGGCCCCCTTTTGGCCCTTGTGGCCCCAATTCCTTCCATCTTCGACTTACCGACTCCGTCTTGATCTAAAACCGACTATAAAAAGGGTCCCCCGTACCCTTACGGAGAAGAGCGCCACCAAAACACCGAAACACCGAAACAGAGACCTGGAGTTCCAGATTGGAGGGGGGAAACTCCGGCGGGGCGCCGCCGGTGTGATCTCCTACCCCTCCAACGTCATCTCCATGAAGAGGGAGTAGTCCACCCCAGGGCTATGGGTTTGTGGAAATAGCACTTGTATCTCTCTCTCTATGTGCTTCACTAATTAGATCCGTATGAGCTGCCTCACATGATTACGGGCACCGTTGTAATTCCTATGTGGTGGATCTTTTCTATGAGTTATTGAGATTGCAATTGTTTCTCTTGAGTTATTTGAGTAGATGTATCTTATGTACCCCGTTCTTATTTGCTAGCTTTGATCAATCTAGTTCTTGAGAGCGTGTGTGGGGTGATGGGTGCATTAGTTGGAGTAACGGGGGGTGGCTAGTGCTGTGAAAGTGACAGAAGTTCAGCGATCCACTTAGGTTTTGTTAAACCTTTCTTAGTTATCTCACTAGGGATAAAAAGGAGTACCTTGTTACCGGGGATTTGAAGTGACACTAATCAATCTCCATGACTAGATCTAGCAAGTTCTTACTTCAACTTCATGTCACATTGCTTAAAGCTATACTCTGGTTTTTCCTTAATTATCGAGGTATTATGATTTATTTCGCATCTTGGTGGAGTATAAGAGGGATCAATATGACCGTAGAGATCTCTATGCTAGGACGTGATGCCCATATGAAAGTACTCAATGTTAAACATGTTATTGTAATCTCACATGTAATTCTTTATGTCCACCGTCTACCACTTTATTTGAGAGAATGCAAGTGTGAAACCATAAACCCCGGTCCTATTTTAAATATAAGAAAACACTCTAGTTACTTAGCTGCAATTTACTTTACTTGCATCTCCAATTCGAATTTACATTATCTACATCACCACTTGCATCACAAAAATACAAAAACAATCCATTGCATATTTATTTTCTCATTTGCATTTAGTAGTAGATTTAATTATTGCACATTTACTTTCAGTTTTGCATTGCAATTTAGAAGTCTCACACATTGTGCTTGACAACCACTTGGTGAGGTTGAGGGCACAAAATTCTCTACTTGTTTGCAGGATTCTGGAGGAAGCTTGGAAGACAACTGCTGAAATACTGACTCCCCAAGAGTTCGATATAAACCCTCGAGTCACCCTCGTGGGGAAGAAGGCTTGCCACTAGCTAAACACTCTGCACTTGGAGTCTCAACCTAGCCATTAAGGTGCTGCGGGATGCGTTTGATGACCTTCATAATGCCGTCTAGTCGCGAAGATCTTCGTCGACGCGGATCCTGCTCATCACCCCTGTAGAGCTTCTCATCAGAATCGGAACTGACAATCTTCTACATGATGAGTCATCTGTTTGGCATAGATCAGTGAGAGCTTCACGAGAGTGACTCCGACGAGCTCTCCTCAGGTGGTCGAAGTCGGTGAAAACACAGTCGTTTAAGAGTGATGACAACAACACTGCTGGGCAACCTGACGGCGACCCTTATTTTCGTGATGTTTATGCAGTTTGTGTTGGTAGTTAGGGTGGTTGTGTGTCTCCCGACAGTGGCCGTGTTCGATAACGGTCGGGAGATGGTGTTTGTTCTGATTTTTAACCGGTTTCATGTCTAATTACCGGCCAACTCTCTTGTTAAAATAGCACGTATTTTTCCTTTTCCCCCCTGAATTATGCTAACATGGCAGATAAAATACTTTTAATGCCTTAAAAAAAGATAAAATACTTTAAATTATCAGTCAAACAAGTGAAACTAGTTTTCTGCTCGTCTTTATTCTGCTCGTCTTGCGCGTGAAGCCATGTTACCATTTGTTTACTCTCTACTCTCTAGAGGACCTGTGGCGTTCACTCCACTTCACTATGTTATTGTTAGGAACAGTCGGCGTTACATATAGGCTAAGTAGAAAGTTAGCTTTCTTATTAACCTAACAATCAATAAGAAAGTTAGAATAGCAGTTATACGCTTACCTTTGTCCATATATTGTAATGGAAGAGATGCCTTTGTAAACCGTCTTATTGGCATCTGTTGAGTGGGCATATATACTCCAACAATGGTTAATAAAAAGTCATCGATTCCTTTCATTCTTTTTCGTTTCTCTTAAGCTCTGTCAATCTGTAGAGCCAAGTAAAAAGATACCACAAATTACTCCCGTGTCCAGTATATATGAGTAGAACACCACCAGACCAGAGTCGACAGAGCCCAACCACAGGAGCGAGCAACGCAGCAATAATGGCTACGAAAATTGAGCCGCTGCGCATCCTCTTCTTCCCCTTCTTCGCGCCCGGGCACCTCATTCCTGCCGCTGACATGGCCGCCGTATTCGCTGCGCGCGGCGCGAGATGCACCATCCTCACCACTCCCGGCAACGCCGACATCATCCGTCCCGCCATCGACCGTGCCAATGACTCCAATCTCGGCTCCCCAGCGATCGATATCGCTCTGATCCCTTTCCCCGACGTCGGCCTGCCGCCGGGCTTCGAGAACGCCATGGCCTTTCCCATGTTCAAGGAGGACTACCGCGGCAAGTTCATGGAGGCGGTGCAGCTGGTTCGCGAGCCCTTCGACCGGTTCCTCGCCGCCCATCGCCCCGACGCCGTCGTGTCCGACAGCTTCTTCAGCTGGACCGTCCATGCCGCCGAGGAGCACGACGTGCCGCGGATCGTGTTCCTCGGTACCAGCATCTTCGCGCGGTCCTGCGACGAGAGCATGCTGCGCAACAGTCCGTTGGAGACGATGACGACGGCTTCCCCGGACGACTACGATAACGACGGCCAGCTGGTCTCTCTGCCGGGGCTGCCGCACCGTGTGGAGCTGCAGCGGAGCCAGGTGTTGGACCCCAGGAAGGAGCTGGCGCAGTGGGCGTTCTATGAGGGTAACAACGCCGCCGACCAGAGGAGCTTCGGAGAGCTGTTCAACAGCTTCCGCGAGCTCGAGCCGGACTACGTGGAGCACTTCCACACGACGCTCAGCCGCCGCGCGTGGCTCGTGGGGCCGCTCGCCCTCGCCGCCACCAGGGACATCACCGCCAACGCGCTCCCGCCGGGCGTCGGCGCAGACAGCTGCCTCCGGTGGCTAGACACCAAGCCAGCCGGGTCGGTGTTGTACGTCGCCTTCGGCACTGTAACCAGATTCTCGCCGGCGGAGATGCGCGAGATCGCCCGCGGCCTTGATCTCTCGGGCAAGAACTTCGTGTGGGTCATCCGTGCTGGCGCGGGCACCGAAGACTGGTCGGAGTGGATGCCGGAAGGCTTTGCCGAGCTGACAGCACAAGTCGAAGAGAACCGTGGCTTCATCATCCGGGGCTGGGCGCCACAGAAGCTCATCCTGAAGCACCCAGCCCTTGGCGGGTTCATGACGCACTGTGGGTGGAACTCGGTGCTGGAGGCCGTGAGCGCCGGCGTGCCGATGGTCACCTGGCCTCGCTACGCGGACCAGTTCTACAACGAGAAGCTCGTCGTGGGGGTGCTCAAGGTAGGTGTCAGCATCGGCGCCAAGGATTACGCGTCGTCTGTGGAACACCACGAGGTGATCGGCGGCGAGGTGATCGCTGGATCCATCACGCGATTGATGGCAGACGGTGCCGAGAGTGATGATGGTATGCGGAAGAAGGCTAAGGAGCTCGGTGTGACGGCGAGGTGCGCGGTGGAGAAGGGTGGGTCTTCGTACGACGATGTCGGACGGCTGATGGACGAGTTGATGGCCCGCCGGAGTCCAGTCAAGATAGGAGAAGACGACGGCGCAGCTCATGTGGAGCTTTGATCCAACGGTTGGCAATCTTTGAACTTTCTTTTCTTCTCGTTGGTTCGTTCCCCGTTGAGTCGGCAAGTTGTTGTATGTGGCCATAAGTATTTGTTGAAACGACTTGCCGCCTTGTATACAGTTAGCACTGTCTGCTACTGGCGTAAATACTGATGTGCAACACATAAAAGGCTAGAAAAGGGTAGGAGCTGCTTGCAGGAAACGCGCCGATCACTCTCAAGAAATAAAGAAAAGGGACGAAAAAGTTGCTCTCTGAAACTCGTGGACATAATGCCACGTACGTCACGCTCGTGCCATAAACACTGATGTGCAACTGAAAACTAAGAGCATCTTCACTGGTTCGCTCCCAGGCTGTTTTTTCCGGCCGCGGAAACCGTCGTCCGAGGGCGTGCCGTCAGCCCTAGACATGTCCAAAATTTCATCAAAAATTAGAAAATTTAAATGGTATTTAGCAAATTTAAGGAAATATAGGCGATTACAATAAAACATAACCGTATTCGGCGCGATTGAAACTACGGCCAGAGTATCGGCGGTGTGTTGCCGGCCTCGATATGGTCGAGGACGGCCGAAAGAGTTCGTTCGGGTACATCCCACCATACTCGGCGGCCTCCAGTGTTCCGTGGCCGGCGACTACGGTCGCGCCATTCGTGGACTCTAGTTGTTGGCGGTGGCACGGCTTGAAATACGCCGTCAAGGCGGCGTCGTTGTGGGCCGCCCAAAGCGGGACGAGCTGCGTGTCCGCCGACGTGGTCACCTTGATGGCCTGCACCTCGGCCCAGCGCTGCTCGCCGGTCGGAATGGGCGGAATGGGGACGCCTCCGTTGCTGAGACGCCATGCACCCGGCACGCGCATGTCCGGCTGTGCTGGGTAGTTCATGCCCCTGAGGTGGATGGCTTCAGTCCCACACAGCATTCGGCAGCTGAAACCGTTCGCCGCCGCGCCTTCGCCGGGGATTGGCTCTGCCATCGAAGATGCATGGAGGGGCGAGTTTGACGGAGGTGGCGGGCGAGCAGGGTTGTGCGTGGTCATCGACGGCGAACTGGATTTCGTTTTATAGCGTTGGGCGAGGGCGGGAACGGTGTAGACACGGCGGGAAATATCGGAGGTGTAGCGACGGTGGGTCGCCTGCATGCCGCCGCGTGGCGAAAGAAGGCTGTCGCACATTGATTCCCACGGGGAACTAGGCGAGCCGATAAGACGGGCCGCCGCACTTGCTGGCAGGCGGGGCCTCCGCCGAGTTTTTTGTCGTGCAAGTCGTTTCCCGCGCATTTCGGCCCCCAGCGCGCTGGGTGCAGCGTAGGATCGTCGGCGCGTGTTTTGGCCCAATCCGACGTTTTTGGGCTCCTAGGGGAGGGGTGAGTTGGAGTTTTCTCATTCACCGGCGCACGGAAAGGCCAAAAAAGTGGTATGTGGGCGCCGTTTGTGGGGGGATGGGGGGAGGGGGCGAGTGGAGATGCTCTAAAAGGATCGATAGCATCACCTTGCGGAGCTGCCACGCTGTCGATTGCCGGATTGTCGATCTCCGTCGACCTAGTTTTTTTTTTAGTGAAACAAGCGAAGCTTTATTAAGCAATGATCATAATGTTTACATGAATATTTAGATCATAGGAGGATTGATGAACCATAGATGCCTGCAAGTATCCAGGGTAGTGGCCAGACAAGCTAAACGGTGAGCCTCCTTGTTTGCTTCACGTCGTTTGTGGTTGAACACAGCCACCTGAAACCTATCCATCTGAGCAGCGACCCCTTCAGAATCATCCAATGTTCCCCACGATAGGTCTTCGTTAATATCCTTGATCATGGTAAGGCAGTCTGAATTGATATGTAGCTTCCGTTCATGAAGACCTTCAGCTAAATTCAGAGCTTCACCGCGCAGGCTTGTGCTTCCAAGATGGGGGCTTTATGATTCCATCAGAGAAAACAACAGAAGCTCCAAGGAAAAGGGCCTTGCTGTTCCGACAGACTGAAGAAACAGCCCCTCTGTTCTGCGAAAATGCACAACCACACTTACCTTGATGTCCCAAACCAATCCTGGTCATCCGCGCCCAGCTGGAGATCCGAGCTGCTGCTTTGGCCACTCCTTCGTGTGAACGCACTTCTTCCCTCGCGCGTGTAGTTTAGCAGGGAAAGGACCATGGGTATATTAGCGTATAAGGGGGGTTTCTTTCCTCTCTGCTACAGTACAGCTAGCGGATAAGGAGGCGGAAGAAGGGCGGTCGTCCTCGCGCCCGGCCCGAGCCCGGACCTTCGCCGCCGGCGCTGCCGGATGGGGGAGTGATGGGGGAGGCGCTCGGAGTGCGGTTGTGCATAGTAGGGGTAGTCTTAGTTTTTCAGTTTCGCTGTAGTAGTTGTTGCTTTCTGTTGCTTGGCGCGATGCCGTGGGAGCTGTGGTGGCCGGCGCTTCCGAGCGGTGCTGGCTCGCCGGCGGTGATCCCCTCCCCCTTCGCTGTGCTCTGGTGGTTGGAGCCGATGGCGACGGGTGTGGTTTCTGCTGCTTCTCCCTTCAATAAGCTCGATGCAGGGGTTCTCCTTTGGGGTTCTCTTGTTGCTGACCCAAGCTTCGCTACGAACCTGTCGCCATCTTCGACTGCCTATCGAGGGGATAGGACCGATGCTGGGTGTGCAGGTGCTGGGAAGCAGTGGGGGTGTGGTGGTGGAGAATTTAAGCGACGGTGCTCTGCCGGTGCCGGCGCCAATCTGGCCGAGGGAGGCTCTCCACGTTTGTTCAAGCTGCAATTCAGAGCTATTCTCATGGAGGTTGATTGCCTCCATGATCTGCGGCCCAGAAGCTGGCCAATACAACCTCCGTTGCGGAGGCCCTCTCATGGAGCGACATCGGCGTTCATCGCCTCTTCTTCCCCAAGTGGTGTAGTCCCCGGTGGAAGAGTTGGTGGCCGGAGTTCGAGCTCCATCCATGGCAGTGCAAGGAAAGGATCCGATCGCTTTTTTCTTTTCAGTTCTGGGGTCCTTTGTGTTAGATTCCAGGACCTGGTTGTAATTCCAACTTCTTTGGGGTCCTGTATGCAATACCTTGTAACCGCCTAGTATTAATGCAGCTTTTCGGGGTCCTTCGAGGCCCCTCGCCTTGTTCAAAAAAAAAAATATTAGCCAATACTTTCTGCTCTGTGGGGCCCGTCTTTAATTCTCTTTTATGTTCTTCCCTCTTTTTTTAGCCAGCGAGTTCTGCACAACCGCTGTCTTGTCCTTCCTCCACCTTGTGCGGCTGCCGTCTGTAGTTGTTCAAGCTTAGCTATCATCAGTTGAGTGGGCCGTGGGCCAGTTATAAGGGTTTGGGTTGAGCCCATGTGGTGGACACGTATATAAGGCCACATGTGTATCTCCTCCAAACCATCCATAATTTGAAATGGAACTCTGCCCGTCCTTATCTATTCTCTCTCTTTTCTTCCTCTTTTGTCGGAATCCCCCATCTCCTCTGCTTCTGCCATGAACCCTAGCCTGACCACCAGACCAGCGATCTAGGGTGTTACACGCAGAGCCATCGCCTGCTGTCGTGCTCGCAATCTCGACACCGTCCTAGTAACTTTGACCAATCGGTCGCGGAATCCTTTGGGAGGCCGCGGTAATTCCGAGATCAACATTTGGGGGGTATAGAGAGAGCAGCAACGACACGTCGAGGGTCTCTACTACGTCAGTGCAGACGAGGTTTGTGATGGAAGGTATGGAGAGCTGAAGCAGGCGCTGCTGGATCGCTTCAACAAAATTCAAGAGAAGATCGGGGCCTTCGAAAAAGTGGAGGGGCACTTGGCTGAGATCGATGGGAAAATGAGCAAGCACGCAGAAGTATTGGAGCAAATACAAGTCAAGGTAAATCTATCGATGGAATCCCTGGGCAAAGTGCAAGCGGAACAAAGTCGTGTGCTGCGAGGGCGCTAAAGGGGCCAGAGCCGCCATCTATCATGATTCTGGTGCGTGATGCAGCAAGAATCATGGGGGCACCGCCTAGATCGAGGCCACCAACAGCGATAGTGATACAACAGGCACACCAACAATTGGGAATGCCACTGGCGGCACAACAGCAACAGTTCGGGATGCCAATGGGGACACAACAACAACAACAACAACAACAAGCAAATTCACAGAGGCAACAATAGTTGGGTATGCCCAAGGTAATGATGCCACCTCCCATCCCAACCTCAACAATTGCAGAGAGTAGTGTGTCTAGAATGGACTTCCCTAAATTTGATGGATGTGATGTGAGAATCTGGGTTGACACCTATAACACATTTTTTCAACTTTACAATATTTCGGAAGGTTTCAAGGTTGCAACAGCTACTATGAACATGCGAGATAATGCTGCCCATGGGTACTAGGCTTACAAAATGGTGAGTCTATGGCATAATTGGCCTGAATTTTCCACTGCAGTCATTGCTGAATTTGAAGGGAATGCCTTACGAGACAAAACTAGAGAACTGTCGACATTGAAACAGACCCGCACTGTAGATGAGTATAAGAAGCAATTTGATGCTCTGGTGTATCAAATTAGATTGTATGATCCTCACCTGGGAGGTATGATGTTAGTGCAACAATTCATATTAGGTCTTAAAGAAGAATTGCGTGCTGCTATTGAAGTGCAGATGCCAGACACAGTATCAGGGGCTGTTGCATTCACACCTATCCAAGGAGTACTAGAAAGGATTAAGGGCAATACAAAAGTGGCTTACAAGAAGAACAATAGTGTACCAGTTACAGAAGGAGGGTTCAATCAGACTACACAACAGAACAAATTTGAAAAAGGGGAGCTGTCGAAGGCCAGACAACTTAAGGAGTATAGGAGGGCCAATGGTTTGTGCTATAAATGTGGAGATAAATATACTCTTGGTCATGTGTGTAATATGACAATAAATATTCAAGCTAAGGCAGCGGAGGCGAATGAGATACTCTTAAATGAGATTTTCGATAGGTTGGAGGGAATCTCAGAAGGGAATGACTATTACATCTCTCTTAACGCAGTATCTGGAGCCACAAATAATGGCACTATCCAATTAAGAACAATGGTAGGGGACAAAACTGTGTTATTGCTGATAGACTCTGGCAGCTCTCACAGTTTCTTAAATCAAATGGTGGTGGATCAGTTGAAATTGCATACCACAACTATGGCCAATACCAGAGTTAAAGTGGCAAATGGAGATATTCTCATGAGAAATCAAATGGTGCCTAGTTTTTCTTGGTGGGTGCAGAATCACACATTTTCTCACGACATGAAAGTCATTCCATTAAGGGGGATACGATGGCATTTTAGGCATGGATTGGCTGCAGCTGTGGGGTGTCGTGCAGTGTGAATGGCAACGAAAATGGATTTCTTTAGTTATAAAGGGAACACGGTTACTCTAGAAGGTTTGATACCTACTGCAGCCAGTGAACTACAAGTTATTTCCACTGAGCAATTATACAAAGCAGTTGCTGCTAATGAAGTGTGGGATGTGGCAGAAATAAGCTGGGAAAATGAGTGTGTGCAAGTCACTACAGTTCAACATGAAGATGACAAAGTGAACGAGTTGGTCCAATAGTATATAAAATTATTTCAAGATCCTACTACATTACCTCCTCACAGAGAGTTTGATCATACTATTCATTTGATACCAAGAGCAACTTCAGTCAATGCAAGACCGTAAAGGTATTCTCCCATGCAGAAGAATGAAATAGAAAGACAAGTTACCAAAATGCTACATAATGGTACAATTGTTCCCAGCATGTGTCCTTATGCCAGCCCTGTGTTACTTGTAAAAAAGAAGGATGGAAGTTGGAGATTTTGTATTGACTACAGAAGGTTAAATGCTAATACAATCAAGAGCAAGTTTCCTATTCCTATAGTGGATGAATTGTTTGCTGAGCTGACTGGGGCAACATTTTTTTCCAAATTGGATTTAAGGGAAGGATATTACCATATTATAATGATGCAAGATGACGAAGCAACTGTTTTCAAAACACATCATGGGCAGTATCAATTTAGGGTCATGCCCTTTGGGCTTACAAACGTACGAGCCACTTTTCAGTGTGTCATGAATTCCGTATTCAAAGATACTGTTAGAAAGTGTGTGTTAGTATTCATGGATGATATTCTTGTGTACAGCAAGGATATGCAACACTTGGCCTCCGTCTTTGAAATACTCAAGAAAAACCAATTATTTGTCAAGAAAAGTAAATGTTCTTTTGACTAGAATAAATTGGAATACCTTGGACATATTATCTCAGACCAAGGAGTGGCTACTGATGCTGAGAAGACTAAAGCTATGATGGCTGATGACCCACAAGTATAGGGGGTGTATCGTAGTACTTTCGATAAATAAGAGTGTCGAACCCAACGAGGAGCAGAAGGTGTTGACAAGCAGTTTCGATGAAGGAATAACTGTAAACGCTGGAAAATAGATTTGCAGGGGTTTTTGATATTGCAGATAAATAAAGTACGAGTAAATAAAATGCAGTAGTAATAATTGCAGCAAGTGGCTCAATCCTTTCTTCTGCAAAGGACAAGCCGATGAGTTTACTTATGATTAACAAACGTTCTCGAGGACACACATGAGGTTTTTGTCAAGTGATTTTGTTCCATGCAGCTGAATAATGTTAGGTGTTTTGATAAGTGTTGTGTTGGTTAACCTATGCTAATGTACCGTCCCATCCAAGACTAATACATACTTGTGATTATACCCCTTGCAAGCATCCCCAACTACAAGAAAGTAATTAAGAAATAAATCTAACCACAACTCTAAACTCCGGGATTCTACGCTCCCTCGTGTAATGGTTTCCTAACGGGGGTTTAGGTTTCTGTCACTCCGGCAACCCCACAATTAGTAGCCAAATACACGATGCATCCCCCTAGGCCCATAAACGGTGAAGTGTCATGTAGTTGACGTTCACATGACAGCACTAGGAGAATAACACCACAACTTAAATATCAAACATTAAATATTAATTCAACATTACTTCACTACTAACAACTTGACTTCTCCCATGTCCTCAAGAACAACACGAACTACTCACAAGACATCATATGGATCATAATCAGAGGTGATATAATGGATGATAACAATCTATTCATATAGTGCAAACACCGAGAAATCTCACAAGCATCAACTACTAACAAGTAATCCACACCAGGAGAGAGATCTAATGCAAAACAACGATAGAGGCTCCTAATTGTTACAGCGGGATGACGGTGGATGATGAGGGTGATGGTGCTGGTGGTGATGACGATGATGATGACGATCTTGATCATGCCCGGAGCAATGACGGTGACGGTGGCGGTGATTTCCCCTCTCCGGAGAGGAATTTCCCCGGCAGATTTCTCCCTGCCAGAGAGCTTTTCTCTCTCGGGTGTTTTCTGCCCCGCGGAGGCGTTGGAATAATTCTTCGAGGATGGAATGAGTCTTAGGGTTCCCTCGGGTCCAGTCACGCCAAAGATGACCCCAGAGGTGGGCCAGGGTGGCCACACCCCTAGGAGGCGCGGCCAGGGGGCGCCACACCTAGGTGTGGGCCCCTGGTGGGCCCCCTCCGGCTCTCCTTCTGGCTGGGTTCCTCCTCTGAACTGTTAGGAACCCCCGAATGTCCCCTTTCTTCTTCTAATCTTCTGAAATATGGTATCTCGACTGTGCTTTTTCCATCAGATTTCTGGTCCCGGTGTTTATTCTCCAAAAATTATAAAACATGCAAAATAAGATAAAAATAACATAAGAGATGCATCATAACATGAAATATATCGATGAATAGCAGAAAATTATGATATAAAATAGTGATGCAAAATGGACGTATCAACTCCCCCCAAGCTTAGACCTCGCTTGTCCCCAAGCGAAACTGAACTCAGAAAACATCACCACAGGTTTATGGAGTGAAGAGTCGATAAATAAAATACGAACAAGAAGCATCACAATTACCTATGACCAATCATTACATACATCAACTTCCTCTCATATAACTTAACTTGAAACAAGTAAAGGGAGTCACACACAAAGATGCAAAAGAGAGAATCAAAATTGGTGATGGCAAACTTTGTTCTTGGTCAGAGAACATTTAATGAAATTATACTTATCTTAGGTGAAGTCTTTATAACAAGGTTTATATTGTAGAGCTTAACATGTTTAATTATAACAACTCTTTTACAGTGATTCATATCTTTCAAAGTAATATTCATTCAGATAATAAAGCATGTGCTAAACAAAGAAGGATAGAAAACATGATTGAATAAATCAACATATAGATGATGTGATCATAACAATTCAAATGCTTGCTGGAGACAGAAGGAAATGGGTTTACTGACTCAACATAAAAGTAAAAGATAGTCCCTTCGCAGAGGGAAGAATTGACCACTCATGTGCTAGAGCTTTTATTTTAATAAACAGAGGTATAAAATGCATGAAAACTCCTCCCATCCATCTTACACAAACCATGGCTAACCGAATCCTCAGGTGCCTGCCAACAATCACAAACCGTGGAGGAGTGTCCAAATTTTGAGAGGTGTATATTTATGTCAACGAATGGCAAACAGAAAATACAGTACGTCACAAGCCAAATAGACTCACAAGAGCGGCTCACATAGAAGGACGCAACTGGTATAGAAGGTCGTCCCTCTTTTTATTTTGTTTACACAATTATGCTTTGACTGATAAATCAGGGGCAAAAAGAGTGAAGAGAATTTGTATTATTGTTTTGGGGCTGGGCACCCCGCTGCTAGCTCTTCTAGCATTTGGATAAGTGGATGAAGCCACTAGTCCAGGTGTGTGAGTCAAATCAACAAGTGAGATAAAGATTCTCTATTTGCGTCCTCATGAGCTAAAACAGGAACACAAAACAGGAGTAATTTGAAAGTTTTAAAGGTAGCACATGAGCAATTTACTTGGAGTGGCGGTGAAATGCCACATGTAGGTAGGTATGGTGGACACAAATGGAAAGGTTTTGGGTTTAAGGTTTTGATGCACGAGAAGCATTCCCTCTCAGTACATGGTTTTTGGCTAGCAAGGCTGGGTAGCAAGCATAAGAGTTGAAGGAAAACAAACAAATATACATATGATGAAACCAATCATGCAATCTTCATTGAAATCACAAACGATCTTAACTTGGGAATACTAAATTTATGAGCTAATAGGCAAATTCCTCTTTCTTAAACTAGCAACTCAAATTATAATTTCTGCTGACCCAAGCTAAGTTTGCCGAAACCAACTAGATTAACTTGATGATCTCTAGAGTGATACCAAATACTAATAGCAAGCTCAACCATATGACAAAAGTTGAAAACTGAAATAATGTGCATAGAAAGTAAATGATGAAACTTCGCATTAATATTTCAAACCGGTAACTCACACCAACGGATACAACGATAACCAACTAGGGAGAGACACTTCCATACTGCAAACCATACTATATGATAACTTCTCTACTCATGATATGACTCTACTGAAAAAGTAAAAGATGAAAGATAGTGATGTGATACCGCGCCCCCCCCCCCAAGCTTGGAACAAGCCGAGGGGATGCCAAAACCAATGATGAATCAATCCTTTGGTGGTGGTGGTGAATCCTTCTCAATGAGCTTATCAATTGATTTCTTCAGATCTTCAATCGCGAACATAAGCATACACATCACCTCGGTATTGCGATCAATACAGTGTGCATGTCTGTCAGACGGTGAATTCCAGCCACCAAGATTTTTTCCCCACTCTTCCTTTGGTTGAGAACTTCCTTCATATGCACGGTTAGAACGATTCATATCCCACATAGAGGGAAAATCCCTATTGGGAACCTTTTTGCACTGATAATCATGAATTAATGTGTGGAAGTAGTTCTTGACTCCCGCAGCAGGTGTCTTCGAAGCTAGGGAGTGACGTGAAACCTTCCCTCCGGTGCTCATCCACACGTTTCTATTGAGCTTCAAGGGGTTAGGAACCACCCTAATGCTTGTGATGGTGGCGCGTGGACGCACTCGTGGGTTTTCCTCTACATCTCCTTCAGCTCCACTCTCCATCTCCTCCTCCGGCTTCAGGTCTTGGACATCATCTTCCTTTGGTCCCTTTCCCTTGTTGTCGTTGGCGGAGACCATGATGCTTCTAAAACCAAAAACAAATCTTGGCAGAAACAGCTCGAAACAGAAACACGACGAGAAAACGATATACGGACCTCGGGGGGTCTGGGAGATTATATAGCAAAAGGTTTCATAACGAAAGGAAAGTCCAGGTCGAAAACGAGTCAGAGAGGGGATCCGGGGAGCCCACACCATGGGCTGGCGCGGCCAGAGGTGGGCCCGCGCCACCCTATGGTGTGGAGCCTCCGAGTTTTGTCTCCCTCTCGTTTCCGGCTCATAATTTTTCATATTTTCTAAAAACAGTAAAAATATAAGTTGAAATATGTTTCGCGAACATTTTCTTACCAAAACTGTTACCTATTCGACTCTGCAGTTTCTGAAATATGATTCCTAATGAATTCCTCTGGGATCATGGCTCGAATACAATCAACATTTTCATTATAAGGATCTCCAGAAATATAATGCTTGAGTCTTTGGCCATTCACCACTTGTGAGGTGTTGTCTTCAAGGGAAACAATTTTAATTGCCCTCGAACGATATACTTCTTTGATAACAAAAGGTTCTTCCCATCTATAGAGTAATTTTCCCGCAAAAAATATGAGACGAGACTTATACAATAGCACTTTCTCACCAACATGAAATTCTATTTTAATAATTCTCTTATCATGCCACCTTTTAACTTTCTCTTTAAAGATCTTAGCATTTTCATATGCTTCACTCCTCCATTCATCTAAAGAACTTAAGTCAAGCAACCTTTTCTCACCGGCAAATTTAAAATCTCTATGTAGGTCTTTCACTGCTCAATAAGCTTTGTGTTCTAATTCTAGGGGCAAGTGACAAGATTTTCCATAAACCATTTTATAAGGATACATGCCCATGGGATTTTTATAAGCAGTTCTATAAGCCCACAGAGCATCATTTAATTTCTTAGCCCAATTTTTTCAAGATTTGTTAACAGTATTTCGCAAGATAGATTTGATCTCTCTATTTGATAATTCTACTTGCCCACTAGTTTGAGGATGATAGGGTGAGGAAATTCTATGATTAACATCATATTTAGCAAGGGTCTTTCTAAACCCACCATGAAAAAAATGAGAACCCCCATCAGTCATAAGATATCTAGACACACCAAACCTAGGGAAAATGATGTCTTTAAGCATTTTTATTGAGGTATCACCTGTTGCGACCCCGGACCCAGAGATATACATACTGTTATGTGCTCCTAGACATTGACTCACAAGGGCTTCAGGGTTACCAGCCCCGGCCGCAACAAACAACGGCAGGCAGACTGGATTCATCGGCACGTAGTCCGGATCCCCAGTCTACTACTCCTTGTATCCATGCTATTCATAACCAACTATGCATATCAAAGCGTCCACGAATCGAATGAAACTGAAGGAAACGGGACCAAAGCTATACAGAGATGCTATGTGTCCAGAAAGTGCAACAACAATCGAGGGTTACTGGGGTTACCTCGCCCCAGGCCGATCACATCGACAAGCGGGCTCGGACATGGATCATCGGCTCCACAACCCCTCGACTGCGACAACTATGCAGGCATAGCCAAAATTGTATAACAATGAGCTCGAAACCAACAACCGATCAAAGCAACACTCTAGACATTGAAGTTGTATTCAACAGGTATTACTAGAGTATAGCTTACAAGCAGAGGTCACACGATCCAACATTACATCAGACAACGGAAGGCAAATTATGTTGCTAATCAACAAGAACCAAAAAGGCCTAAGAGGCCGCAACATAAGGCGACGTCCCAGCCCATAGATTCCAGGATGCTACCTGGGAACCCCAAACTACTCGTCTATGTCCACGTTTAATCACCACCGAAGTGACGAACTCCACCTGAACCAAAATCAAGCAAACCTAAGTACGGGAGGTACTCAACAAGACTTAGTTAACCTATTATATATCTGCTGGTTTCATAAAGGGTTTTATGAAGGCCGATTTGCGTAAAGCAATCTTTGTTTTCCAAATCGAGGAAGAATAGCACGTCTCATAGGATGTTTTCAAAACAGATTATAAAGTTACTCAACTAGTGATATCATCTTTTTATCCACCGACATCATTTCCCAGCAACTCACATGCTACAAGGATCACCCCTCTCGGCATTTCCGAGGAGGCACCCTTCAAACATTGCCAACATCTTTTACGTCACGTTCAGGTTATCTATGGCCACGTGACATTCACCAAGTCGTCCTTAACCGTGGACACGGCTTTCTGAAAGATTTATCCCTACAGGGTGGTACACTTTACCCACACGTACCCTCCGACTCTTAGCGCCACATGTACGCTCTTCCATGGAGCGCGGCAGAGGGTGGCTTGCTCCGACCTTTACCTTGCTCGCCCCTATCCATGAGTCAACCCAAACAGGGCCACCCCGTCAACAGGGAGTTGGCCACCTCCCGACGGCACCTGTTCTGTGAGTCGGGATCAAGATCCGTGTACGTCCATCACTTGTCCCGGTCACGCCCTAGTTTTTCTCCAAATCGTTTTATGACTCACACTCAGATGGAAATAGCAAACTACGTGACTCATGGATGTGGCCAAACAAGTTAGTTAGTCGGGAGAGGTTCATTGGCTCGCGCGTGTGGTTGCACGCTCAGTCTTGGTTTCCGCGGCGAGACCTTAATCCTAGGGTTGGCAAGTACAGGACAAAGAACCACTACCCAAGTGGCCTCCCGTCCTCCCCTTAGTCAGGTTAACCACACAATGCTCATGTCACCACGTCATCATATCATACTAGGTTATCGCAGCTCTGATTCATCAACCGGATGGAGCAGAGGTAAACAAACATGTATGACTAAGCGAAGCAGATATAAGGCGCTGGCGATGCGCACAAGCAATTCTATGGCGGCTAAGAGCAGTGGATGAAGATATTGAGGCAATGCAGTATATATGTGAACTATATCTACTAGCATCAAATAATTTGGAATCGAATGCAAAATACGAGATTCAAATGTTGTTGGAAAACATATATGAGCAGATAAGAGGTTATGCTTGCCTTGGTTATAAGAAAACCAGATAAAGATCTTTTGGAATAAGTGATTGACTTGTCGGTTAAGATCAAGTATTCACCATTGGATTGTTGGCCTTCTCTTCGGAGTCACGTTCTACCGAGGGGGAAACAACACCGAAAGAGAAATAACAATCAACACATGGCATCGATGCAATGCGCAATATGTATGCATGAGCAAGTTAATGCACATAAACAAAGCCCTAAACATGATCGTTGGGTTGCTAGGGTTCATATGTCAGTTATGCAATTTTACTGGAATTTGCCCGAAATGGACCCTGGAGGGGGTTTCGGACGGTTATGAAAGTGAGTGCAATTTTAGTTACTCAAATGTGTTTGAAAACATCATAACTAGATTGCATTTGTTATTTTGAGCAATTTGGTATATAACTTTTAATTTTCTAATTTTAGTGAATAAAAACTTATTTTTCTATTTTTAAAAGAATTAAACAACATTAAAATAATGTCCAAAATTAAGGTTTGTCAAACATGTATGAAATTGACATAAACAGGTAGATTATATTTTTCTGAACATTTTGCATATTTTTCCATAACTTTTGGGGTTATAAATTGTAAGTTATTTATTTTACAAGTTTTAATTAATTTCTGTTATCTTCCATATTCTCGGGCCCCACTTTTCAGTTTAAAACGGAAATAGAGAAACAAGGGCGCGCCACGTGGGCAGGACGTCAGGATGACGTCACCATGACGCCACACAGTGGCCGGCCGGGGACAGATGCACTCGCCGGCGGCGATTCCGGCGGTCCCCGGGCGCGCCGTTTGCTGCACTGGCTTCCTCTCGTCGGGAGGAACCCAGAGAGGGTGGCCTCGCTTGCCGGGAGGCAACGGCGGCGAGCCAGCGTGAAGAAGCGATGGCGGAGGTTCCCGGGCTCCGGCGGCTCCGACGAATTCGGATGGGAGGAGGGCAACGGAGGGGTTAGGGAGGAAGAGTAGCTCACCGTGAGCTCAATGGAGCAGTCGGCGGGGCCGGGGAAGAAGGAAAACGGCGGCGCGGTGGAGATTTCCCGGCGGCCGGAGGGGAAGAAGGAGGCGGCGATTCGCCGCGCCTACGGCATCCCGGCGTCCGTGCCTTCTCAAGGTGAAGGAGGAGGACGGCACGGTTCCAAAGAGCCACTCGGGGAGGGCGGGGAGGCAGTGGAACGCCGGCGGCGGCAGATCGATGGCGAGGGTGAGGTTCGGGCGTGAAGGAAAGAACAGAGAGAGAGGAGGCGAGTGGGGGGGGGGGATTCTGCGGGGTGTCTGCTCGATCTGGACGTCTCCTCGAGGTCCTATAGACATCCACGTCGCGGGAGAGGAAGCATGAGGTGGAGGGCGGCGGCGTTCTCGTCCTTCTGGCCAGCGACAAGGAAGACAAGGAAAAGAAAAAGAACTTCGCGGAAAACCCCCCTGGAGTTTCTTGAAAAATTACCAGGAGGTCCTTTTCACTTTAAAAACAGAACCAAAAGCAGGTTTTGAGGGCCTTTTTGTGAAAAGAAAAAATTACCAAAAATAACTTTTGGAAAGCTTGTAAAATTTCCAACAAAACCATGTGTTTCTTTGGTATATTTGAAATATTTTCCAACACAAAAATTTGGGAACCAAAATAGTTACTATTTGTGGGATTTTCTCAAACCATTGAAATTCACAATTTAAATTGGTTAAAACATGATTAAATTTTATTGATTCATGCATGTATGAGATGAACACAACACCACACCCTGTTGTAGCAAAATTTGGGGTGTTACAAATCTACCCCCCTTACAAGAATCTCGTCCCGAGATTCCCGAAGGAGAAGAAAGAAGGAACACCGGTTTTGAACGATCTTCTCGAACCTTACGGTTCTCTTCTCGAAGAGATTGATCCGTAGAACTTGCGAAGATCTCCAGCGGCTACACCTTAGGTAGAGGGAAAACTCTTAGGAAATGATCTTCACGAAGATCGAGTATCTCATGGATAACTCATGACAGAAGTGTTCGTAAAGAACTATTGAGTTATCGTGCATGAAACACATCAAGGTAACGGAGGGAATATGAGAAGGTTTCAAGTTTACGGATGATAGTTCTTGAAAGGATTTGGAATATGAGATTTGCACAAGACTTTAAATCCTTTTGCAAAAGAAAGGTTGTACAACCTGTGACATAAAGGTTTCTTCGAAATAGAATAACAAGATGGGAAGGATTGTCTTAGATATCACAATGTAATATCCGTAGACGAGGGAAAACACGAGTAAACACTGTAATTCATGCGTCAGAGAATTTTTTATACGAAATCATGTTCACTCTTCGGAGTGGAC